>JAFEMH010002730.1:0-316574 GCA_022495995.1 Adenophora triphylla var. japonica
GGTTGATTGTAATAACTTGAAACTAGGAGCTAAAGTGAAAAATTTCTAATATCAATCTTTAAAACTCCCAGAAGCTCTTTCTTCTTCTCTCAGCTTCTTCTTTCTTCTCCTACGTTCCAGAGAGTACTAAACCTAGAATTATCTTCCAAAAATTATAACAAATCAACCGTTGATCCGTTTTTAATTCGGACTTCATATTATCGCTCAGGGAAGCGAGGGGATCATTTAGAGCCGATCAAATCTTCTTTTTATTTTGGCACATTTTGGTAAGTTATTGTGATTTCGTTCTATAACTGATCATAATTTATATAAGATGATATTATGATGATATGATGTGTATTTGTTAATTTTATCCAAGTTATTTGGCCTTTAAAATGATGAATATATGGGTTGGAAGTAACTAGGATGAAGGGAGTGAAAAACATGATTTGGTTTAATTGGAAAGATGGGATAACATGGTTATATGGCTTGGAGGGAGTATGTTTTATTGTTGTCACACATATATACTGATGATTGGATCACTTAGTAGTAACTGGAAAGGAATAGAGATGCTTGTTCTGGCTGTTGCTGATGTTGTTCAGCAACTGGTATTGAAAACTGGAGTTGGGCACGACTCGTGCCCTGTAGCACGAGTCGTGACCACGAGGAGTCCGGTGCGACACTTTCGTGACCGCTGGGTTGAAGTCGTGAAGGTGAGTCGTGATAATCCTGGCGATCGTGCGGGGTTGGGTACGAGCTCGTGCCCAGTAGCTTTGACTCGTGCCCAGTGTCATTTTATGGGGGCGACTTCCTGAGCTAGCAGGCCTAAGCGAACTAATGCAGATTTAGTCCCTCTTTAACTATGATTCTGGTCTGACATTAGTCTTATCTGATGGAGTGTTAAGCGACCCGAAATGATAAAGGTAAGGGCTTTAAATATTGCCTGGAAAATGGTTGAAAGGTGATATGAAAACTTTAACGAAAGTTGATAAAAACTTGGTAAACTATTCTTGGACCTTTATAGAAAGTACTTAATATGGTATATCCAATGTGTAGGAGCTGCATATATGATTCATTGTGCCCTGCATTAGTTATATTTACATGGTTGTTGAGTCGGAAATAGTGTGTAAAATGCGTATTAGCTATTTGCTTGGTTGGAACCTTTATAGAAAGTGTTCAACCTTAGGAAGTGAATGCGTAGGGCTACTTAGATTATATTGTGCCTGCGTGGTTACTTATATGTGGCTATAGGTTTAGATAGTGCGTGAAATATATATTGCGCTACTTCGTAGGGTTGAGCATGGATATGTAGGGCTTCTATGTAATTCGATTGTGCCCGTATGTGATTGCATATTCATGATTGGTTCTTGGCGTAGTGTTTAAATATGTGTTGCAATGTTTTGTTTGTTTGAGTATGAGTATTACTACCGTGTCATTGGATTGTTGTTATTGATAGTGTTTAAATATATGTTGCGCTATTGTGATTGGTTTAGCTTAACGAGGAATAAGTACCATGTTATATATTGATATCTCGAGGTGTGGATTAATTTCAAGTATCTATCACGTGCTTGAATATGTTTATATATGTTGATTATTCGGGGGGTATATGGAATACTACTATCACTTATAGGATTTGTTCCATAAGGTGCTTAGATTTCCTTATACAGGGCCTCCCTCCCCTGCGTGTTAGAATTTGGGAGTTCCCGAGCTTCTATGGATATGTATGAACAGTTCATTAAGATTCTTGATGTCTTATATCTTCCACCCAGAAAATGGGTCTTATAAGGCATTGAATATGCACGGCCGAGTTCACGAATGAGTGGGAGTATAACTCCCGCGTTGTACTACGTATTATTCGGATGGGAAAGGTAAAAAGGAGGTAACGGAATGTGTTTGCCGCTTTGCAGTATGGCTATGAGCTTGACTTTGTGTGTGTTATATTATTATATGAGCAACTTTGTTTATGTGTGTTGCATATTATATGGCATATTGTTGCATCACATAATGTATTGAGATTTATTCTCACCCCTTGTCCCTTTCTTGTTTTAGTTTCGAGTGAGGCAATTGGACCATACTGCAGTGAGGCGGGAAGGAGTTTGGATGCAAATATTTTGGGTTGTCGAGGTATGCCTTATATTGTGTGGGAGTTGGGAGTAGTTGTGGTTATTTTATCTTTGGAGGAAGCATTATAAAAGCAGGTTTCGAGTATATTATGTTATGATTACACGGGAGTTGATTTTGTTTGAAAGTTGGCTTGTATAAGCACAACATATTGTAGTGGTTGTAACTTATTTTTTAAACGGTTTATGTTTTTAAAGCGGGTCTTTTATATCACCTCCAGGGTAGAGGTTATGTCGAAATTTTTAAAGTTCTATTTACTTTTCAAGTGAAGTTAATAAAAGAAAAGAAAGTGATTTTTTTAGAAGCGATTTGGGACCCTCAATCACGGGACCGCGATGTTATAGGTTCCTGGAGTTGGGAGGCGCCCATGAGGCTTCTCTCCTCACGCATATCAATGTCGATATCATTATTATCACAAGAAGATAAAAACCTCAAGCTTTATGAACCTATTATCTGAAAAACCTCCATTTTTACACGTACGGAACGCTCTTTCTAAATAATTTAAGTTCACGAACCATTATAAACCCAGCAGCTGCCACATCTCCCCGGACTTTCCACAGCCCATCCTCTACAGACTCCATAAATATAGGAAGTGAGTGAGAATTTTTTCAAGCGGAAGGGAGTGGGACCCGAGGACAAATAAGATTAAACTCCATGGAAATTGTAAAACGTTCGAGAAATAATCCCCTGTACGGGGTAATTGGATTAATCCGAGGAAAGCCTCCTCCCACTTTGATTACTAACTACGAACATATCCAATCCCAGTGGCTCGGCTTCTCCCATCCGTCATGATTGAGTGGAGCTTTTAGAAATTTGAAAGAGTAAGTTTTAGAGCCCATGCTCTACATATTTAAATCATAAAAGCCTCTTATAATCCCTTCCATTACTCGATATTATCCATGAACTACATAGCTTTTCATTAGACTCGATGTTGACATCAAAGTCTCGTAGAAGCCACAAGGAAGGCACATAGACCAACTAAATTGTGGATTTATCCTCCCAAAATAGAGTACGCTCTCCAAAGTTAATTGGATTTGGATATCCGTACGCGGCGCGAACCGCCTCTTAATCAGTTAATGATGAATTTATTTGTTTGAGAGAGAAGGAACTATGGACAAACCCAAAGACAAGAGAAGACTGAATATATGAGATAATTATAATCACTATCACTAAGCCCGCCTTCAGCGCGTACCTAGGATCCTGCTACTTAGGCAAATTCTCATACCTCCTCTGCAGCAGGCACCGGAAAAGAAATCTAAGGGCCAGTCCTTCGGCAAATACTTTTGCTTTCCGAGTCTCGACTAGAAAGGCGACTACTTTTCGCTGATTAGATTGTCTAGAAGAAGAACCCGATAACGCTCCACTCCTCTCCCCGTATATATGGTTACAGCTCTAGCAAGCAACCTTAGCAACCAATGAAAGCCTTAGTACCGAAAATAATTTGGGTGAACACATATGAAACTTAATATCGTCATCATGAAAGAAAGATGTGAGGAAAAAAAAAAAGAAGAGAAAGAAGAAGAAATGGGTGGGGATAAAATTTTGGAAAAAACGAGGAAAGAAAAATAATAATGATAGTAAAAATAATATATATATGTATATATATATATATATATATATATATATATATATATATATAAATATATATACTCCTCGAGTCAGCATGTGAGTGGATTTTGATGGTCAACTTGACCAAACTTTTTGACCAAATAATTTAAATAAATAATAATGATCCTAATAAAAATTTAAAAATTTGTTATTGTATCACGCTTAATAATATTAACAATAACATTTTTTGGATTTTTATTAGGATCGTGTATTTATTTAAATTATTGGTCAGTTTAGTCAGGATGACTTTTCAAAATCCACAGCTACATGTGGAGACGGAAAGAAAATATATGTGTGTGGGTAAATGAATTAAAAAATAAAAGGAAAATTAACCACTTATCACTACATGAATTTTCGCCTTCCCGGCTCCGGCTTTATTGACGCTATATTTATATCGAATCCCCGATAAACTCGTGTCGTTTTCAATCACCCATATCCAAGTTTTTCTTATGCCTTCCCTACCCCTACATTATTTTATCACTTCTCCACTTTTCGGGCCTCACTTACCCAGTCATCCTTTTCATCTCACATGATCGAACCGCTTTAGGCCATTCTCCCTCATTTACTCTATGCAGTGAGTGCAATTCCTACTTCTTACATTTGCAACTCTTACTCTTCCCCGATCACCTCATTCCTCATCCATTTCTTTTATGCCCTTTTGTCCCTATCGTAGCATACAGCCTCCGCCTCATACATTCTTCTTATGAATGTAACGCGGCTTCACGTCACTAAAACTCGGAAATGTAGTAGTGTAGGCTGACGATTTCCGTGCGGTAAAAATTTTCTTTCAATATATGGGGCATGCGAGATCACATAAAAATGCATGTGGCACTCTTATACTTGATCGCCCAAGTGTAGGAGACCCAGTAGACGGCGGCCGCCCGCTTGTGTTGTTGAAGAGAGGCCCAAAAATTAGTTTAGCCCGGCACTCGCCTTACTTAATCACTAGTTTAAACTACGGAAACTTGTTATCGACGATTGTTAACTTAGGTCGTCCGCTACTTTGCTCTTGAGTAATCTTTATACTGCGCATAATGTCGGGGCTTTTGTGAGGATTACAACGGTAAAGTTTGATCTCTCCTTCCCACTGATCTTTTCCCGTTTTCTACCATCGTCACCCTCTACATTTAGGCCCCCATATAAACCCACTCTACCCTCTCGTTTGCAATCGGAATATACACATGATTCATACGCGGTTTGGGGTTTTTCACTTTCGGGTAAATAGAGAGAATGAGAGAGTTTGGTAGTGGTGAATTAGTTTCGTGGGTTGCTTTTTTGGTGAATTATTATTGCTTCCACAAATGCGAGTTCTTAGGTTGTCTCTCCCTCAGAAGTTAAGATTGATTTGAGAGTGTGTGTGTGTTCTTCGGTTTGGCGGTGAGAGGGTGTGAGGATTGTTTTCGGTGGGTTGGTCTTTTTGCCTAGTGTGTGGTAGGAACAATTGGTGCTATTTTCCCTCCCGTCTTGGATTGAGTTGCCTCGATGTGGTGGTTTTAGGGGACGGAATACATTGGGCCATGAGCCGAATATTGTTGTCATTACATCCATTATTACTATTTTTTCCGAGTCATTTTATATTAATTTTACGATCGAGTTTTTCTTTTCGGATTATTGATTATTTACATTACTATTATTTGTTTGTTTTCTGTTGTGTTGTTGGTCTTCTTACGCGACTTTGGTGCAAGATTACGAGGATTCGTGATCCGATTTCTTGTAAGAATACCCAGCCGGTGGTATCGAGCGTTGATTCCTTGAACGGTTGATTCGCGAACGGTAAACGGTAAGATAAACTATTACGAGGTTTCTTGGAGTAAGAAAATAAAAACGCATTTTTTTAGTTTACTTTCTTAATTCTTATTTTTTCTTCGGTTGTGTTTTGGTGCTTTGATACTTGTTTCATTTTAGATATTCGGTCTGTTTTTGGGAATTGAAATTCATTGTTTTGTATGGATGCTTATAGTATGGAGTCATTTAATTGCAAAGGTAATTTTTCGATTTGGCAACAAAAAATGAAAGGCATTTTAATTAAAGAAAAAATTCGCAAAGTTGTAATGGCCCGAACAATATCTTAGTGAATCGGATAAACAAGAATTAAGGATTGAAATATGGATTGAATGTGCTTATTCTTCGATTATTTTGAACTTATATGCCGATGTTCTTAGAAAAGTTGGTAAGCGTGATAGTGTTAAAGCTCTTTTGCAGGATAAAGTTGGAAGAAGTATATGCTTGAAACATCGTTACACTAGTAAGATGTATTTGCTTGAGAAGTTCTTTCGGTTTAAATTAGACTTGAATAAAGACTTGTGGATGATAACGTTGAATTGGTTTACTAAACTTGTGCAAGATATTAATGCAAACCGGTGATAAAAACATTGATTGAATACGCTCATATTGTGCTCTTGAATGCTATCACATGGACTCTTTATGCCTTTGATGTTAGATGCCGCTACTGTAAGTATGATAGGAATGAAATTGTGGCTTCGATACTTGTGATTAAATCTGAATTAAAAGCAAAGAGTTCGAATTAAGGGTTAATAAGTGGTAAATCAAGTTTGTTGGTGAGGATTTAATATGGTAAAGAGGACGATCGACTCAAAGGAAGATAATAATCGAGAATAAGCAACATGATTTACAAGACTCGAATCAAGCAAGAATAATAAGAGAGAGAAAAAAGAAGCAAGTCTAGATCCGAGAGTAAAAGTAACGAGGAAAATGTTATAGCGTGAGGGAAACGAGGACATTATCGTAAAGAGTGTCCTAATCAAAAAAGAAGAATCAAGACTTGTAAATTGACTGTAATTTTAGCCACGGTGAAGATGAGCCTTATGTTTTTATGGTTACTAAAATTGTCTTTGAATTATGTTCATTATGTGAAAAATGAATGGTTGTTAGATTCTGATGCACGTTTCACTATGACACCCGACAAAAACATGTTACATATAGTGATATGAAAATCGGCTCTGTTTCTTTAGCTAATAATAAAAAGTGTCAAATTGCTGGTATTGGAGACGTTTGTCTCAAGTTTGAGTCTGATTCTTGCTTAATGTTGAAAGATGTGAGACATGTGCCTGATTTAGCTAACAATCTCATATCTAGTGCATCATTAGAAAATGACAGGTTAAGGGAAATGGGACAGTGGGTGCATGAAAATTTTGAAGGGGTCTCATGTGATTTTCAAAGCTGAAAAGATTAGAAACTTGTATGTTTGCACTGCTGAACCTATGTATGATTATGCTAATGTTGTTAAAGTTGATAAAACTGATTTTTGACATAAAAGACTTGGACACATGAGTAATAAAGGTTTGAACATTTTGAATAAAAATGACATTTTTGGTAAAGATAAAATTACTTGCATGCCTTTTTGTGACTCATGTGTGATGGGTAAGCAACATAGAGTGTCTATTCCCCATTCCCCTAATCCTAATCATTGTTCGACTAAAGAAATACTTGAGTATATACATGTCTTGTGTGTGGGGTCACGCTGGTGAGGCCACTCAACGAGGTAATAGATATTTTTTATCTATAATTGATGACTTTTCCAGGAAAACATGGGTGTTTTTGTTGAAAAATAAATTTGATGTTTTTGATAAGTTCAAAACTTGGAAAGTCATGATTGAAAATCAAACAAGTAGAAAAATCAAAGTGCTTAGAACTGATAATGGGCTTGAATTTTGCAATCACGAGTTTGATAACTTTTGTTTAGAGAATGGGATTAAAAGGCAAAAAAGTGTGCCTTATACACTGCAACAAAATGGTGTTGCTGAACGTATAAATAGAACTCTATTAGAAAGAGTTAGAACCATGTTTGCTACTTCTGGTTTGTCCAAACGTTTTTGGGGTGAGGCAGTGATGACTGCCGCCTATCTTATAAATAGGTCTCCCTATGTCCCTTTAAATAGTAGATGTCCTGAAGTTGTGTTTTCTGAAAAACCTGTTGATTATGCTAATTTGAGGATTTTTGGTTGTGCTGCGTATGCCCATAGAAAAAATGATAAACTTGAACTTGATTTGTGAGGTGCATTTTCTTGGGATACCCGGAGGATGTCAAGGGGTATAGATTATGGGTAAGGGAGGAACCAGGTTTCAAAGTGATCATTAGTCGTGATGTTGTGTTTAATGAAACTGAATTTCCTTGCTTGAATAATGTGTCTCCCCCTCCCCTGCTCCAAATACGGTGGAGCACTCTTATGTACCTATTCCTGCTATTGTGAATAAGCATGTTGCATAAACTGAAAATGAGACTCCTCATGTTGATAATCATATTGATGTGAATGAGCAAAATGTTGATATTGAAAATGATCATAATGAGTTGCCTGCTTTGAATGACTATGAACTTAGTCGTGATAGACCTAGACGCATATCTAGGCAACCCGCCAATTTTCATGATTTTGATATGACTTTACTTGTGTTTAGTGTGTTTGAATCTATTGATAATTCTGAGCCTAAAACCTATAACGAAGCTTT
The DNA here is from genome assembly GCA_022495995.1 of Adenophora triphylla var. japonica. Classification (NCBI taxonomy): domain Eukaryota; kingdom Viridiplantae; phylum Streptophyta; class Magnoliopsida; order Asterales; family Campanulaceae; genus Adenophora; species Adenophora triphylla. Next base: position 8,173 of record JAFEMH010002730.1, read on the forward strand.
AAATTTTGCTAACAAGAATGAGTGGATTGATGCTATGAATGATGAAATGAATTCCTTGCATGTTAATAATACCTGGACTTCAGTGCCTAGACCGAAAAACTTTTGTTTCTTGTAAGTGGCTCTATAAAGTCAAGAATAATCCACCTCTGTTAGATTTAAAGCTAGACTTGTAGCTAAAGGTGTCACTCAGAAAGAAGGCATAGATTACACTGAAATTTTTGCTCCCATTGTTAAATTCACGACCGTTAGGATTATGCTAGCTCTAGTTGCTCAATTCAATTGGGAAATTAAACAAATGGATGTTAAAACTGCCTTTTTGCATGGAGATCTTGATGAAAAGATATATATGAAGCAACCTGATGATTATATTGATAATACTTGTCCTGATTATGTGTGTTTGCTTAAAAAGTCTTTATATGGGTTAAAACAGTCCCATCATATGTGGAATTTGAAATTTGATTAAATGCATGCTAGATTTAAAATTCCAGCGGAGTGCTTATGATCATTGTTTGTAGTTCAAGAATGATTCGAGTGTGGCTGTTTTCTTGCTTATATATGTTGATGACATGCTTCTTATTAGCCCTTGTTCTAAATCCGTAGAGAATGTTAGAAATTGCTTGAGTGCTAAATTTGACATGAAATACCTCGGTGATGATAGTAAGATACTTGGCATGAATATAATCAGAGATCGTGATTTATCTGTTATTTACTTGAATCAAATTTCATATGTTCAAAAGCTTTTAAGTAAATTCTCTATGAAAGATGCTAAGTATGTTAATACCCCTCTTGCTTCACATTTTGTGCTTAGTAAAGAGCAGTGTCCTCAAAATGATTTGGAGCTAGACCAAATGAAAAACATACCTTACTCAAATGTTATTGGTTCTGTTATGTACTTAATGGTTAGTACCCGCCCAGATATTGCCTATTCTATTTCGTGTTTAAGCCGTTACATGTCTAATCCAGGTTTGCCCCATTGGCAAGCTCTCAAATGGTTGTTGAGGTAGTTAAAACATTCGGTTAGTTATGGTTTGAAGTTCACTAAGTGTGATGAAGGTATAAAATTGGTTGGTTATGTTGATTCTAATTATGCTAATGATAGGGACAATAGAAAATCTACCACTTCTTATGTGTTTACCTTATGTGGCTCTTGTATTAGTTGAAAATCTCGGTTACAGCCAATTGTGGCTTTGTCTACGACAGAATCTGAATATGTGGCTATGACCGAGGCTATAAAAGAGGTCATATGGCTTAAGGGTTTAATTTCTGAAATTGATTTTCTAAGTGATAGAGTGGTAGTATTTTCTGATAGTCAATCTGGCATTCAATTGGGTAAAAATCCTGTTTTTCATGATAGAACTAAGCACATAGATGTTAAATATCATTTCATTCGTGATGTGGTTGCTAAAAATTATCTTGAAAAAATTGACACCAATTTTAATCTTGCTGATATGGGAACTAAGTGTTTACATGTTTCAAAAATTTTGAATTGTTTGAAAAATTTGAATTTTAACACTTCTTGTTGATGCTTGTGTTAGTTTGTCCCAAAAATCCTCTTCTTTACTTTGTGTGAGTTGGGGTGTCTAGTTTCGTTTCTTTCTACGTGATATGAATAAACTAGATTTTGCCTTTTGTACTTTGTTTGACTATGTGTTGGATCAAGTGCCGAATGCTAAGGCGATGATGACTTTGCCCAAGTAAATGTATTTGGAATGCCTCGTGACTATCACTGGTGTCATGTCATGAACTGGCACTTGTTCCAAGGTGGAGATTGTAAGTGTAAGAGGCCCAATGGGCAGCCCACTTATGTTGGAGAGAGGCCCAAAATCAGTTTAGCCCACTTGCCCTTAATCCCTAGTTTCAACAACGAAAACTTGTTATCAGCGCTGTTGACTTCGTCTTCCGCTACCACTCTTGATAATCTTTATCTGCACTAATATCGGGGTTTTTTTAGTTACACCGGTAAGTTTGATCTCTCGTTCTCCTGATCTTCTCCCGTTTTCTCCCTTATCCCCCTCTGTTGCAGCCCCTATATAAACCCCTCTACCCTCTCGTTTACAATCAGAACATACACAATTCATAAGCAGTTTTGGGGTTTTCTCTTTCGGGTAAATAGAGAGAGTGAGAGAGTTTGGCAGTGAATTAGTTTCGTGAGTTGCTTTCTTGGTGAATTATTGCTTCCCTATTCTGAGTTCTTAGGTTGTCTCTCCCTCAAAGTTAAGGTTGATTTGAGAGTGTGTGTGTTCTTCAATTTGGCAGTGAGAGGGGTATGAGGACTGTTTTCAATTGGGTTGGTGCAGATGGTGTGTGACTGGAATAATTGGTGCTATTTTCCCCTCCATCTTGGATTGAGCTGCCTGGATTGGGACTGGTTTTAAGGGACGGAATACATTGGGCCTGAGCCAAATATTGTTCAATCATTCTATCCCTGTTACTATTTTTTTCCAGTCTTTTATATTAATTTTCTGATCAGTTTTTCTTTCCAGATTATTGATTATTTATGTTACTAATATTTGTTTGTTTTTCCTATTGTGTTGCTGCTACTGCTACGCAACTTTGGTGCAAGTTCTGAGTTCGTGATCCGTTACTTTCCGTAAGAATACCCAACACAACCAACATGCGTTAATCCCATGAATTACATCTCCATCCAATTTCCCATCATTTTGGATAATAGATTCAAGATAGCGAAAAAAGACAGAAGTTTAGACAATTTTCCCATCAAATGTGATCACTCCTACCACCTTTCTTCCAACTCTGCTAAACTTGCACTCCAAATATTCAGTCCCGTCCTTAAAAATCAATAGAAGTTTGAACCTCCGTACTAGACATCTACAAGAAACCTGAGGAGCCAACATCACTCGAATACTAGTCCCACTGGGATTTGTCAAAAAAAAACTACTCCGCAGTCTCCGCCGCAGAATCAGGATCATGTCATCAGAACTAGTCCCTAACAGTTGAAACCAATATATTCTCCCCCAATCCTTTGTTCCCCCATTGTAAGTCACCCGATTATTGAATGTAGTACCTAGCTTTCTCAGAAATCTGTAAACTAGATGAATGGCTTTCTTTAGTTACTTTTACTTTCCCTTTAACTCAGTTTTATCTTATGTGAACAACAAAAGACCACAGTAGCAGTAGTTTTGCAGCAACTACTCTTCAGGAGTCAATATGGTGCTAGAAGTTTATTTTTATATAAGAAAAGAAGATAATATGGTGCCAGAAGTAGCTATCATGTAGCATTAAAGTAGAATAGCTTGTCAAAAAACGATAGTTAAGGGTCTGCAATTAAGAAAAATAGAACGAGGCCTGTCATTTAAAATAAGATAGATTGACTTACAAAATTCAAAAAGAGTAACTGAAGTGCAATTAGTCCTCTGGAACGAGAATATTGATTCAACTGATCATACAGTCTATTTGAAATTCTACTAACACCTAAAAAGAAGCTCTCAGGTTGTATCACTTTAACAGAGTATCAATCTAACAAAGAGAGGGTTCAATGCCAAATGACAAATCCCAAATCCTCTCGAGCACTCAAACAATGTCATTTGCCTTGAGAAAAGATTAAGGAGATTCTATAATTTGGAGAGAAAAAAAAAACTTCTCAACCTGAACAAAGTTTCTTAGTTTATGTATCTAGAGAAGTACAAGGCAATACGCAATAGGTAATAGGCGGAATCTACTGAGGCGATTTTATAGAACTGGATACAAAAATAAACAAATGTAGCTTTTTCTTTTTGTTTTTTTTTCGTTACAATCAACAGATGTGGCTGAGATGCAGCTGACTGGTTAAAATATAAGGGTAAGTTAGCAGCTATATGAAGATAAAGATCAGAAAAGTGTTACTTGTGAAATAGAATTATAAATAAAGAAGAAACGTAAAAGGCAAACACTGCACTTCATTGATATTTAGTATCTTTCTCAAAATTTTCATTGCAAACCTGATAAGACAATGCCTTCAGCCACGATTTTCGGTCAACACCAAGCCAGGCAGTTGAAAACCATGATTTTTTCGATTTTGAGCTCTGATCTTTAATTGCCAACTCGTATACCCTTGCTGCATCATGCAGTGATTGGACAAGTGCACTACTATAATCTTCACCTTGAAGTGATTGAGCAAGCTTGACCCTCATTTGCTCAACGTCATCACTGGCACTTGATCTGCCATTAACTGTTAAATCATCATTCGCCGAAGAACGCGGCAAAAGACGTCCCATCTTTCTTGATTTATGAAGGGCTAAGCAGTGCGACCGGAAATCAGCTACTCTGCAACTAAGACGAAGATTTTCATTTTCTAGAAAAGAAAGCTTCATCCGGCATCTCTTCCTCGAGTAAGCTTGGTTGATTAGTAAGTGATCCAGGGAGGCTCCCCTTTTTTTGTTGAAGAACCATGTTCTGCTATGCTTACTGCAAGCAAATGGTTCAAAAGGAGCCATGGCATTATTTGTACTGACCGAGATATTGATCCATGCAGTTGTCAAAGACCAACTCAGTGGCGAGATATACTCTAAGTATTCATCCATCATGCGTAGTTTACTAATATATTTATGAACTATCTGTTAGTATTTGCCCATAGTCATTTTCAACAGAATCTTACTCGATAAATACTCATGCTGAGGTTAGATTCATTTTGAATTTTCACTTTTGCCTTTTCTATCTTTCTTTCTTGCTTTATTTTTACAACTTTTTAAATATCAAACAGGTATTCAACTATAAAAGAGCTTAAAAGTCATAATCAGAGCATCCAAAGAAATTGACAAGCCTAAATCCCTCTTCCAAGTTACTTCATACTTCCGTAGCAAGGCAAATAATCTGGCATGAATCCACAGTTAAAACATGGTTTTATATCCCTTTTTGTTTTTCCTTTTGTATTGGCAAATGCTGCCGAACATTTAATGAAACTATTACCTAGATTCCAACCACTCACATATACAGATATCCTAGTTGAGAAATTTGATATGCCAGGCCTACCGTTATTTCAGAATAACATATACATGTCCTTTGTAATTAAGAGGTAAACCTGGTCTTTCATGAGCGTAATTTTAGTTTTATGACACAGAAGTTAACATTCCTCAGCCTATATGCTCTTTTCCAATAACAAGTTTATATTCTTTTACTTCTAATAAGCTTAGAAATTAGAATTATAACTAGTAGCAGCAATGAAACAAAAGGCCGTTTGGCTGATTCATGTTCAGTTCTAATGCACGTCATAGCTGCTTTGAGTTCTACTTGACTCGGGCAAAAATGGTTAATCATTTGACTACCATGACTTTTCCAAATCCCTCAACAATTTGTAGTGGCTTTTGAAAAATCAAGCAAACAAAAGAGTATGTGAACTCACTTAACTGACTTGATGTCAGTTGTGTGTGCCTTCAAAAATTTACATTTAAGTATAGACCAATGTCGATAACTACTTAAACTGTCAAAACTACCGCCAACTAAGAAGCACAGATAAGGACACGCACACTACCCAAAGCACAATAAACCCTAACAAAGTTGCCCTTTCAAAAAGACATAATCCCTCCATCCCAAAATGAATGTCCAAACAATTTTCAAATTTACTCTTTATCAAGAGCAAATTTGAAAATATTTTGAACATTCATTTTGGGACAGAGGAAGTAAGAAATACCAAGAGGGAAGCTTTAAGACATGTCTCTATTAAACTCCCTCCATCCCCTAATGATAGTCCCATTTGACTATTCAAACATTTTAACAACCTATTTTCATTTCCATCACTAACCTTTATGAGGTTTACTGACCACTCTATTACTCCCTCTTCTTCCTAGGTTGGCTCTCATCCTCTCCTATCCCCCACTTCTTCCTTGGTTGGCAATTTTGGAAGTTCAACGATTTGAACCTAAACATTTTGGAAATGAGACTGTCTTTTTTTTAGGACAAACAAATATGGCAAATGGAAACATCATTATGGGACGGAGGGAGTACATATTTATATATATGCAGGATCACATAGTCCTTGCTTGTTCCTTTAACATTCATCGCACCGAGCACTACAACAATAAATTCATGCAGTCCATGGTGCATTTATCAAAATATGATATTTTTTCCTTTCTTGGGGTTTCAAGTATTTTTATACTCCCGGCAAACCAAAATGGATGTCATTATCTCCCTAAAACTTCAGCCAAGAACTTTACGCACTTTTTCAAATTTTCTTGTATCACCGTTATATCCTTTCAATAATAACCCTTGTAACAATATAGTGCGTTAAACGCACTACCAAATAAATTTGACAAATTAAAAAGAATAAATATTTATTATAAGAACAAATAATAATTCAAAGAATGTTTTGAAAACACTTATTTCAACAAAAATATATCATCGTGTTAATCTCATACACGATGTTTGTACTTTCATTTGTAGGCTTTCCCCCTTTGTAGCATATAGTATTTCACAGCCAGTGCAAATTGTTACACTAGACACGATTTGTGTCCAATAATTAATTCGAAAAAGCCGCCTGTGGAGGGAATTAAAGGGCTCTGACCTAATAATTTGTCTTGGGGCCCAGATTTTACAGGATCAAAGAATGTTTTGAAAACACTTATTTGTAGATTATATATTTTGAGTTGAAAGAAATAGTAGTTATATAATATTTTGTATAATGTTACAATTGAACATGATAAAAAATTATTAAAAATTAAGTGGCATTTGTTAGTTCATCATTCAATTGTGGATTAAAAAACGTCATATATAGGAACTTTAACTTTTATAAGAAAATAACATTATTTTTTGAAAAATAAAAAAAATTAAAGCTTGAACCTTATGTAAAAAAATTGAATTATAATTGTTATTATTAAAAAAATCAATTTTTTGTTAAATTTATTTTCTTCATATATATTTTGTCTCCTCTCACTTATTTACTTTTGGACAAAAAAATTGGCCAAACTAATTATCATTTTCAAGTTAAAAACATTGAAATTCAACTTTTACTTTTACATTTTATTTTAATTTATTAATTATAATGTGAAGTAATGTCGGGAGATACATTTGATAAGAATAAATTTGGTATTTAAATCATTAAATTGATTTAGTGATTATTTTTATTTGATTTCATTTCATTTTCAACCAATGTACTTTACCTTCATTTTTATGTCAACAGCTATTTTTTGTTTGGTTTAATTTTCTCACTCTCCATAGATGAACATTTTTTGTTGAAGGGATGAGAAGTTAAATGTAGGTGATTAGATGAAGTTGTACATTTAAGAGGAGAGGAAAAGTGTAAAACTGGAAATTAAACAGTCATCAACATTTGGTCTAGAATCATCATTGTTTTGGAGGGAAAACACTTGTGCTTTATGCACCGGAGCTTATATATATATATATATATATATATATATATATATATATATAGTTTTTTGTGAAGACATCTGCATATATCAACATTTGTTCTAGAATCATCATTGTTTTGAAGTTTTTTATCCACTCTCTAGTCCTCAAAAGTTAAATCATTGGATGATTGTAGTTAGTTGATGCGCACTTTCCATTATGGTGATATTCCTTTTGGATAATTTTACAACAAAAGAATCGCTGAAAATTACTTTCAGCTCATATGGTATAAATTTTTCATATAATCTGCAGAACTAACTTTATTGAGAAAATAAGAATAGAAATAAATAAACTCAAGACTAGCACAGTTTTCAGAAATGATGTCTTATGAAGAGATCAACAACTCATACTACAGGACATATGATATAGAGTTTCTTGTGAAGACATCTGGATATATCCTCCAAAAGTATATTTTAATATTATACTTCGAGTTGGTCTTATAAAAACGCGTTTTTTTCTAACCTTAAGGAAAAATCATTTTTACACTGGCACTTTAATAATACATGCACCGGCACTTTTCACACTGGCACTTTTTTTATACTAGCACTTTGTTACACATGCACCGGCACTTTTTATACTGGCACAATATATATACACCGGCACTTTTCACACTGGCACTCTTTTACTCTGACACTGGCACTTTGTTACATATGCACCAGCACTTTTTATACTGGCACAATATATATGCACTGGCACTCTTTTACTCTAACACTGGCACTTTGTTACACATGCACTGACACTTTGTTACACATTCACTTGCGCTGAGTTTCTGGACAAAGGGAGCGATCGCGCCCATCCTTGGGGCGATCGCGCGGTGCCGTTCCGTGGAGATGGGCGCGATCGCACCCTAGGAAGGGGCGATCGCACCCTAGGGCGTTTTTGGCAGCGGCACACTGGCACTGTTTTACACTAACAATGGCACTTCTTTACACATGCACTGGCACTTTTTTACACATGCACTGGCACTTCTTTACACTGGCACCAGCGGGAGAAACAAAACACGTTTTTTTCTAAGCTTAAGGAAAAACGCATTTTTTGTAAGATTTTGGCTTATACTTCATTAATTAATACTTCTATCAGTTAAAAGAGTTTCAACTTTCAACCTTCCAAACATTCGTCGAATAACATCTAAAGTTTTACTTTCATATTGTTATGCATATATACATGCCAAAAAAACTAACTGCAACGTGGCTAAAGCAATTTGTCGAGTAGCTTTGATATTTATTAAATCCAATCTAATCCAATCACTAAGGAATAGTTTGATGTTAGATCATGAGTGCATAAAATCGCATAAGTCCTTCAAACTAGGTATTCATGTTGATTCAAGTTGGGAGTTGAGACAAGACCATGAGGAATCCCAACCAAAACTGCCCTCACCTATTAGAACCACACTCGGCCATGTCCAATCAAAATACAAAAAATGAAAAGATAACAATTACAACTCGAGGCAGCCATTAAAATTCAAATGCAGACAGAAAACACACAGTCTGTCTCATTATTACCCAAAAAAAAAATCTGTAATACAATTGTGTAATTTCTCAATACTAATCGTGCTAATAAGAGCAATGCACATAGTTCAATATGCAATCGTCAATTTACACCAGTTTTAGTTCTCAAAACATTCTACATCTTCCTGAAGTACTATAAAAGTAGATGAAACTCTTTAGAGAAGGTAATGCGAAATTCGTCATTAACAAAATCAATCATCTACTAAAGCTGATATCATATAGCAAACAGATGGCTAGGTTAAATGAAAATGTCAAATTAAAACTCACATTAATTGTGAATTAGAACTGCTGCAACAAACGCCGGAGAGAGCGTGCGGTTGGGAAATAGCCATGGACGGAATCCGTTTACGGCGGCGGTGATGACAGTGAGGAAATGAGTAACTACGCGGTGATCCGGCGGTGACGGTGACGGTGATGAGGGGTTGTTGTGGGGGGAGAAGAGGGGTGAGGCTGAGGAGGTGGAGACGTGTATAAACGGAGAACGAGAAGAAGATAAATGTCTTAATTATTATTGTTCATGAGTTTGGGTATTTGGGTAACATGGATTAAAATAACGGAAACGGATAAATAAGTGTTACATTATGTCCGGTCAGTGGAAATTGTCTAGACTAGATTGAGTCTTTTTTCTTTTGCATACGAAAAATAGATTAAGGAAAATATCTTTTGAAAAATATAAAAAAGAACGAATTTATTTTCGGTTATTAAGTAATTTTTAGTAGGGATGGCAATTTTATCAAATTTGATCCGTTTTGAAGGCGATTCGATCCGAAAAATTCGAATTTGGCAGAAACTTTCCCGATCCGATCGAATTTCGGATCGGGTTCGATTTATGGTATGATCTGATCCGAACCCGATCCGATCCGAAATGCATTCGACCCGGGATCCGATCCGATCCGTTTTATTAGGGTTTTGATTTTCAATTATACCCCTCATGTTTTGTTAAATTTACATTTAAGTCTTAATATATAAAGAAAAATCTACCTAGGTTTTCATTCATTCCAACCAAGGCCCCTCTCTCTCTCTCTCCGAGCTCTCTGCGCCGCTCACTCCCCCAGCCCCTTATGCCGACGCCGCACCGTTCTTCCTCTCACTCTCCAGCCACCAGCGACCTCCTCTCCTTTCTGCGCCTCTCTCCGGATCGTCTATTCCTTCTCTTGTGATGGCACCTCACCTCCTTCTCCGGCGAATCCATCTCCCCCAGATCCATCAATCGGCGTCGATCTGTTCTTCAACATGTTTTGATCTATATCATTCCTTCCAGAGTAAAATCCATCCAAACTCCGGCGAATTTGCTTATTAATTTCGTATTTTATAGCTTGCCTGTTTAGAAAATTATTTGTAGATCATTGTTTTTAGAAAATTATTTGTAGATCATTGTTGAATAGCCGCTATCTCACTGCCTTTGACATTTTTTTTTTTTGAAATGCCTCGGATCGGATCGGAGCTCGAATCGGGGCTCGAATCCTAAACATTCGGATCGAATCGGATTTGGATCAGGTCTTACTTTGTTCGGATCGGATTCGAATTAGGGCCGATCCGAGCCGATCCGATCCGATTGCCATCCATAATTTTTAGGAAAATGTTTGAGAAATACTTTAGAAGGTTAATAACATTGGAAAACGTTTTCGAAAAAAATATATAAATAAGAATGTATCTACAAATTAAGTTCAAATAACAAAATAAATTTTTTAATGGAGGTGTGGGTGGGTGGGGTGAGAATGTTGATGTATGTATTTTTACACATTTAAATGATATATTTTTGAACTTATTTAATACACATCATTGAATTGTAGTAGTGTTATGTTTTAGAGTGTTTATGAGTACAAGGATTAAAAAGATTTTACATGGATTATGAAAGTAAAAGAGTGTAAAAAAAATGATTGATACAGATATCGGAGCATCAAAAGAGAAAAGAAAAAAAATAACATAAGGACAAGAATAATGTGATCATGTGCAACCAAGATCATTGAATATTACTCGTCAACAACTTTTTAACGGTATGTGACACGTCCAAATCGTGATTTATATGAATGAGTTATTGTAATAACCCAAAAAAATTCGAAGATTATTTGGTAAATTGTTAAATTTTCAATTAGGCTTTTAGAAGGACTAATAATTATATTGAAATTCTAGGAATTATATTATGTGGGTGTAAATTATTTAGATGAGTTGAGCTTTTGTATTGGGCTTAGGTTTAATAAAACCCTTTTATAAATACTCCTTTTTAGAAAATTCTAGCAGCCTAAATCTAATTACCGTGTTTAAGAAATAGAGAGGGAGGGAGGCGACGCTAATTACCGCGAAGAGAGAGAGAGCGCTGAGAGAGATCAGACAGAGGGGAGAAGTCGACAGCAAGAAGGAGAAGAAGAACCGAGGAAGAAGGAAGAAGAGGGAAAGAAGACTCCATTGTTGGTGATTGAGTTCAACAAAGGTAACCAATACTTTCCTTGCTTGATTTCTATGATAGAACAGCTTATAAAATCCTAGAAAGAACCCTAGAAATCTAAGGTAAGAGTAGAGTTGGATATCAGATTGTTGATTAATGAATTATGAAACCTTATTGTTGATTATAACCAAGAATTGGGCAGGGGGATTATTGAATGTTGATTCGAATGGGCCATGCTGAGAAATTTCTATGGAATTAGGGTGTTGTATGTGTGATAAGTGGGTGTGTGTCGTGTGGGTGAGAGGTCTGTGCAGCGTATGTGTGTAGTTTATGTGCAGAGTGTGCGGTTGTGTTCCTGTTATGGGTGTATGTGTGTTGCTGCCATGAGAGTTTCGGTGTGTAGGGGCAGCCGAATGGGTGTTGGTTGGTATATATGTGTGTGTGTATGGGTACTAGGGTCAGAGTGTGTTAGTATGTGTTTATATGGGCTGGAATAGGTGTACAGGGTATTTACAGAGGGTGTGCTAGTGTATGTAGTGGGCTGTGTGCGTGTATGTGTGTGGGAGTGTGTATTAGGGTTAGTGTGGGTGTTTGTGTGTGTTTAGATGTGCTGAAAAAGGTGTATTTAGTGTGTGTGAAATTGGTGGAAGTGAATTGAAAGGGGTTTAGAACCTAGGACCCTAGGATAAATTTAATAGACCTAAAGGGGTGAAAGAGTAACGTTTGGGAGAGTTAAAGAAGAATAACTCTTAGGTGATCAAGGCCGTTAAAGTTAGTTTTTCGGTTAAGTAAATAAAAGATATTTTATCCTAAGAGAACATTTTGTATGATTGTAGATTCGTGTGCGTGAAGCATCGTTGGAAGTACTAAGCAACGCTAAGGTAAGGGATTATACATCTTTAAGTTAATTGATTTTCGCTCCGTTTCATTATTTAGGCTTCCGCATATTTCTTGGCGATGTACGTTCCTTTGATACGTAAAAGCTGACCTCGCGTCAGTATTTGTTTTGACTCCCTCGTTTACCATTAATTGCTAATCTTTTGTTATTCGTTTGCTAAATCGTTCTTTTGATTTCATAAATAAAGAATTTATTGTTATTGTGAAAGTTCGTATTATGTATAAAAATGAGTTTTGATATGATATGATTTTTGTTTCATTAATGATCACTAAGTTAGACAACCTGCTTTGGCGGGGTATATTTGATATTTTGGCTTTCGGGCAAACTTAGTACACCGCTTCAAAGTAGTGGTGGGGTATTTCGGATATACTGTTTAGGACTCTACGGAGTCATTTTGTTCCCTTTATGGGATTTTGGTTTGATAAGGTCAGCGGACCACTTATGTGATCATGATGTTTGTGAATGATTTTATTATCTACAACTGGTATGGGACAGTTGTAGATAACTAGATCATTCGAGTTAACTTTTTTCAGCTTATCAGTCCTTTGAATTTCCTTATAATCTGTGAGTGGTTTAGTTAGTTAAAACTGGTACGGGACGGTTTTAATTAAGTAACTCATTCGAGTCAATTTGAATCGATTTCGTCATCAATTGAAACTCCAAAATATTTGTCAACTCAGTTTGTGAAACCGTTGAGATTTTGAAAGACATTAGGTTTGAGATTTGGTAAATAACTATTTCGAATTTGTGTTATGTTATGTCTTCGATTGTTGCTTGAAATTTGTATCGTTTGATATTCCTTCAGGTCAACTCCTCCTTAGTAACCGGAGGGGTTGTATATAAACTTACTGAGCATTGTTCGCTCACCCTTTCATCTTCTTTCTTCCAGATTTCATATAGGAAGAATGTGAAACGGTTTGGGAGCACTTCATAAGGAGTTCAAAGATCATTTTAGTTTATTTTTGTTTTAGACTTTTTAGTTAGTTATTGCAGTTATTTGAGAGTTTGTAAGACTTTAAGAATTTTGTTGAGCTAGTGGATTGTACTAGCCGTTGAAATTGTTACCGTTATCCGCATTTAAGTTATATTCAAATTGTGGATAGTGTTTGAATTATGATTTTAGTAGCCGTTGGAGGTTATTTTAATATCAATTAAGTACTATTATTGTTGTGGAAATTCGGGGTCATTACAGTTATAAACTTCGACAATTTGTCAGAAAAGGTAAAAGTCAGCAACGCATGAGAGGCGACCGCACAAGCATGAGAAGGGCGGCCGCACCATGAAGACATAAACTCAAAAAGATACTGCCCATATGGGGGTGGCCGCTCCCCTCCCTAGGGGCGCACCCCCCTCTCGCGTGCAGATGTACAATTACGTTTTCGACTTGGATTCTGCAACAGTTTTCATATTTTCGGTACCTCTTCTCCCTATAATAAATATACAACTCCAACTCCAGTCACTTTTAGATTTATATCTTTTTCTCTAGTTTTTACATCTATTCTTGAAAAGATTTCAGGATTCAATTCTAGATTTTGATTTTTTTGTTTTATTTTCTGTTTTCGTTTTTATGTCTATTAGTAGCTAATTTCCTACATTCATGGATTGGATATAACTTATATCAAATCTATATGTTATAAGTTTTATTTATTTCAATCAATCTTGTTCTTGTTTATCAAAGTATTTTTCATTATATGTTTTAAAGTTTCAATTTATATATTAAAATAAAAATTGACTCTTTAAATACAATCTAGGGTAAATGGTTTTTTTGAGGAATTAATTTATAATACTTTCTATAAATTATATTCTTATGGCATTTTACATTAATTAATCTGTAATATTTATCATATATGTTAGCAACGTTAATATATTGGTTGAAAAAGTAATAAACATTAGTCACGTGGCTAATTCTTTTTAGGTTTTTAGCAAATTTGTTAATAAAGTGAGCACATTTTAAAAATTATGAAAGTTTAGTGAGAACATTTTTAAAAACATTTGTTTAATGAGAATATTTTGAAAAGAGTTAAAGTTAATGACTAAAATATAGTTTTTGCCTCACATATATAAAACTACCAGGGAGGATTAACTCGTGCTTTGCACAGGGATACATTCTTCAATTTTAAGATGTAGTAAGGTTTCATTGTTACTAGTTAATTATCCGTGCTACGCACGGGTGCTAAAACATTTTAGGTCTCTAAAAGGATTTGCATATTTTTAAAGGACTTTTATGAAATTTTGAGAAAAAATTTTGAAGAAGCGAGTAATTGACTCAAACGTTTTCTATCTTCACAATAACCGGTCGTCGCATCCCATCATCATCTGTTTGTGTTTGGGGTTATCTATTGCATTTATTTTCTGCGTTATTAATGGGGGATGCGTAGGTTAGGTTTTTAGGGTTTTTTTCAATCGATTGCTCTCCTTCTCCTGCTTTCAATCGTAGACAGCAATCATGTCGATTAAACTGGCGGCTGTTCTTCTGGACGACACGACGGCGAGGTTAGTATATTTTTAGAAATTACTTCTTCAATTAATGTTTTTGCCTTATATATTTGAATTGATTTGCTATGAATATATTGAATTTGGTGTAGATGGGTCTATTTATAGAGTTATTTGTAAGAATGCAGAGTGTCCAGAATTTTGACAATCAATGGCCACGCCTCTTCGAATATTGGTGTCGGTTAGGCTAGGGTTATATTTATTAGGCGCCTGAATCTTTCCTATATATACAGAATTTGGTATATTCTATGACCATACTTGCTTTCCTATTATAATGAATTTCCTTCCTGTGTCTCAGTTTAATTTAGCTCCAAATCCCCAAATTCACCTTCTAAGTGGAAACACTATCATCTTTCGCACTCCTGAAATGTATAGCGATGTTGCTAAGCTTGTCTTAGTGGATAAGAGTGTTGGGTTTCGTGGGTCCATGCGCAGCAGAAGAAAGCAAATTAACACGAAAACCTGGAGCCATGGATCAGTTCTAGATGATTAATTAAATAAGATGAAATAGAATAACCAACCTTGATGCCCTTTGTCTTTGATAACCGCGTTCCAACTCCAGGTTTGATGATCTTGTGAATCCTTGATGAACGAACCTTGAATCACGAACGTTAGATCTTGAATTGCGAAGATCCTCTATGTGTATCCACGCGTTGAACGAACCCTAGAACAGTTCTAGATGGATTACTAGATCCTTTGATTGAAACCCCTTTCAATCTATGGAGAAATATGGAATTGGATGGTTTTGATTTTCAATTCCCAATTGAAAAACTCACAATTGTGTTTCTCTAAACTCAATTTTCATGACTAACGGCTAGGGTAGAAGGGAGGTAGTATTTATACTCTATAAATACTTTTTACTCTCTCGAAAACCCTAATTTTGTGTCAGTTACGTATCTTCTAGCGCCGACGGGATGACTCGTCCCATAGGGCACGAGTCGTCCCCTTCCACAATGCTTCAGATACCGTCATCCCCTTTAAGGGGAATAGTTCATACAAATCCAGGGCACGAGTGTAGACACCCCATTTTGAATCCATCGGATCATATTTATACCACTCTAAGTCTCGCTTTGAGTCAAGAAGTAGAAATCCACCATTTCGTCATGTTTCGTTAAGTTTTGACTAACCACCGTTAGTTTGGGACTAAACTGCATACGAGATAACGGGGAAATGCACTGTCCACGTACAACAATATCCCGCGCTGAATGGTGTGTCTCACGCGAGATATTGTCATTCTCGCAAAGATGCAAATGACAGCTTCTCGTCGATTTCAACCTCTTTTCGGATAAAACTTTATCCATCCGGCCAACCAATGATTTTGGAGTCTGGAACCTTCCTAGGAGTGTTCTATCTCTCCACCTCTACCTCCCCAACACCTATAAATACTGGATGACTTTCAGTGTTTCAGAGGTCCACAATTTCCACAATTCACACACATTTTACTGGTTTCTCTTCTTGAAAGATTCCTGTAAAATCACCCCTAAAATCACCTCAAAGTTTGTTTGTCAACCTTGTTGATAAACAAACATCAAGATCCGAGTCAAGGATTGAGGCGAAACTCTGTCCGCATCAAGATTCGATTCTAAACTTGAGTCGAAACTCTGCCCAAATCACCTCACGCAAGGTAACCCCTAAATCCCTTTCTAATTGATTGTTAGAGTGGTATAAATCCACAGAATCTAGGATCGGCCTAGAGCCTCCCTAAATCATGGGGACGGTCTCGAAGCAATCGATCCTACATTCCGTTTAACCCTGTTAAATGAATCTTTATTTATTTTTATTTGAAATCTTCCTCTCTTTCGAAAACCTCTCTTTTCTTTAGCAAGACCGATCTCCGGATTGGGTGGAATGGGTGCTCCTTGACCTTTCCATTCCATAACCTAAGCCCCGAACCCAAATCTCTTTAAAAAAATGGTTTTTATATGTTTTCCAAACGAATAATATAGGTGGCGATTCAAAAAAAAGATGTTAAAAATCCTTCGCATCGCTACAGTGGCGACTCCGCTGGGGACATAAAATTAAGAGGCTTAAACTTGCGTCGAAATTAAAAGAGAGGTTTTCAAAAAAAAATTATTGTAAATTCGATTTTCTGTTCCCAGATCAGGCATATCTCGCACGAGATATCCTATCTCGCGCGAGATATCGCCTCGGCAATCTGGTGTATTCTGGTTTTTCTCTGTTCGTCCCAAGGTCCAAGACCAAAGTCGAACACGCAAGGGGGATCCCAGAATTCATTATCTGCAGAGTTCCCGCATCTTAAGGCCTCCCTTAAGATGTAGAACTCGAATTTGTATTTTAGTTAAATAATTGATTATTTATAAACTGCGTGCGATTGAGTTTTATTTTATTAAAGTCCGGTCCATTGGGATTCGGGAGTTGTAATTTAATTTATTCCTCTCTCTCTCTCTCTCTCTCTCTCTCTCTCTCTCATTACTTGGAACTACGACGGCCTGAGTCTTCCTAAATTGGGAGAAACGTAGGTAACCACTTGGTGCGGCCACTATCTGTTTTTCTTTCGTTTTCAAAAAAAAAAACTCTCTATTTTACTCTATCACATAGATTGACTCTCACACACGCGCACTCATGCTATATTTGTTATTGCACTGCATACCCTCTATAAACCCGGGACCCACACTAAGGACGGATGACGGTAACCACCTAGTCGCCGGTCTCTCCGAAGTTGGATCATCCCACTCCGCGTATTCAATCCACCTAGATTGTCATATCGCGGGGAGCCTAGCCTTCCAGCCCTGCATCGCCACATTTTCATGTAGATTGTCTTTTTAGGATCACTCCGTGACCGGTCGGTTTGACTTGGTGATCTTTTCCTATTTTTTGACCAAATCAAAGCCATGTAAAATTGACAATAAAGAAGGACTCGGAAAAGTCCCTCGAAAAAGTCCCTTCGGAAAAAGTCCCTTCGGAATGACCCTTTCGGATGTCCCTTTAAAAGAAAAAAAAATATATCCTTCAAAAAAAAAACAATCTTACATGGCTTTGTTTTACAAAAATCGGATTGATTGCTTAGTCGTTAGGTTCTGATAAAGGCCTTAGAAACCCCTCAAAACGGATTCTCCGTTCCGACCAAAAATTAGGATTAATAAAAATCGACTTTCCGTGTGATTGTCTCGTGCGGGACTACATGTCTCGCGAGAGATAATGCCTCTGTTTGCTGTAACTGAGCCTGAACCGTTTAAGCCTGCTTCCGACTCGTTGGGGCTAGATCTGATCCTGACGTCATCTCTGCATCTCTTCTGTCAGTTTTTCGAAGCTACTCAACTCCAAGACTCCCAACACAATGTCTACTGAAAAGCATGTCATCACCAAGAAGGACCTTGAACAACACACTCTGCGGGATTTGACCAAGGCCCTTGTCGCTGAAATGGAACATGTGGGAGGTTGGAGAGAAGCCTTCGATTTACCTTCCACCCGCATTGCTAGGGATTTCCGCAAATTGGAAAGTGACTCCGACAGCGGGCAATCATCTGTGCAAGAAGAGTTAAGTGACATCAAGGATCAACTCGCCAAAGCTCTGCAACATATTGACAATAGCAACGAATGGTGTCACTTGGAAGAATCCATTCAAGCTGAGAAGACAAAGATGCTGATTGAGGAACTTGAAGAGGTCAAAAGCGAACTCGAAGCTATGACCCAAAAGTGTAACGCCCTCGAAGCCCACATTGACGATGACATTGATGAAAGGGTCAAGTATTGCCTCAATACTCTCTACCGTGACCTCAAAGAACAAATGAAAGCAAAATATCAGTTTCGTCACAACGTCTTCGTGCAACACTACAACAACAACAACAACAACAACAACAAAGCCTTAGTCCCAAAATAATTTGGGGTCGGCTAACATGAATCCTTATATGTTATCGTAAAAAAATAAATAAATAATTAAATTAAATTAAAAAAAAAATAAATAAATAAATAAACAAAAATAAAATAAAAAATAAAAAAATCAACCCCCCACATGGATTTTTGCCCTCCACTCCGGCCTCTTCAACACCATACTTTCATCCATTCCAAGTAAATTCATATCATTTTCAATTACTCTAATCCAAGTTTGTTTGGGTCTTCCCCTACCCCTCGCCATTTTATCATTTCTCCACTGTTCCGGCCTCCTAACCGGTGCATCACTCGGTCTCCTTCTCACATGTCCAAACCACCGTAGACGATTTTCCCTCATTTTATCCTCAATGGGCGCAACTCCTACTTTACCTCTGATCACCTCATTCCCCAACCGATCCTTTCTTGTATGACCGCACATCCATCGAAGCATACGCATCTCCACCACATTCATCTTATGCACGTGACACTGTTTCACGGCCCAACATTCAAGCAGCCGTAAAGCAATGCCGCCTAATTGCCGTGCGGTAGAATTTTCCCTTTAATCTATTGGGCATGCCGCGATCACATAGAAACCCCGTAGCACTCTTCCACTTCAACCAACCTCGCTTTAATCCTATGAGCCACATCTCCATCTAATTCTCCATCCTTTTGGATAATGGATCCAAGATAGCGAAAAACTCGAAGCTTGGATAATATTTCCATCAAATGTGACCGCCCCGCCTCCCTACTTCCAACTCGCTAAACTTACACTCCAAATATTCGCCTTGCTTCGCTAATCGAAAACCTCGAGATTCCAAAGTGTGTCTCCACAACTCCAATTTACTTTCAACACCCTCTCTTATCTCATCAATTAGCACAATATCATCTCGCGAACAAAGATACACTTTGGTATATCATCTTGACCGACTCGTCAATTCGCCCATTATCAAAGCAAAAAGAAAGGGGCTAAGTGCGGAACCTTGATGCACTCCAATCTTTTTAGGAAACTCTTCAGCCTTTTCCAACACTAGTCCGTACATAAGTACTAACTCCATTATACATGTCCTCGATAATATCAATATATTTCTTTGAAACACCCTTCTTTGCTAATGCCCACCAAAGTACCTCTCTTGGCACTTTATCATATGCCTTCTCCAAATCAATGAAAACCATATGCAAATCTTTCTTTTGATCCCGATTTTCTCCATGGTTTGTCTCATAAGATATATTGCCTCCATAGTCGATCTTCCCGGCATAAACCCAAATTGGTTATCCGAAATATCCACAATTTTTCTCACTTTGTGCAATCACTCTTTCCCAAAGTTTCATAGTATGGCTCATTAGTTTGATCCCCGATAGTTGGCACAATCTTGGACATCACCTTTATTCTTATACAAAGGGATCAGTAGTACTCTTCCGCCACTCCAATGGCATTGTGTTAACTCTCCATATCTTGTTAAATAGCGTTGTTAACCAATCTACTCCCTCTCCCCGAAACATCTCCAAACCTCAATTGGTATACCATCCTGGTCCAACGGCTTTCTTCAATCTCATCTTTTTCATTGCCATTTCCACTTCACTCTTTCGAATTCTCCGCATAAAATCTCGATTAACCATACTCGAAGAGATATTTAAATCTCCAACATCCCGTTCTTGACCGCCATTCAACAAGTTATCAAAGTAAGAACTCCATCTATCTTTTATCTCTTTATCCCCGACTAAAACTCTTTGTCTACATCCTTCACACATTTAACCGTCCCAATATCTCGTGTCCTCTTATCCTCATACGAGCGAGTCTCGTAGATGTCCTTTTCCCTTCTTTTATATCCAACTTATCATAAAGTTTCGATTCACCTTTGCTCTTGCGTCTCTTTACCGCTTTCTTAGCATCTCTTCTAGCTTCCTTATACTTCTCATAGTTCTCGTCGCTCCTACATTTCCTCAATAATTTGTAGCATTCTCGCTTGCCCTTTATTGCTTGTTTTACTTCCTCGTTCCACCATGACGTGTCCTTACTGTGGCCCATTTCCTCTAGATTCTCCAAGGACTTCTTTCGCCACCTCCATTATGGTATGTACCATCTTAGTCCAAGTCGAATCTATATCCATATCCTCCATATTATCCGCCCAAATACCGGTATCGACCATCTTAGCTACAAATTTCGGTTGATTTTCCCTCAAGTCTCCACCACTTGATTCTAGGGTCTACCCGTGATTTTCTTCCTCGAAATTCTCTTACTTCGAAAATCAAGTACCACCAAAGCCTATGTTGAGTTGCCGTGCTCTCACCCGTAACAACCTTGCAATCAGATAACTCTTTCTACAAGTATTTCTTACTAAGAAGAAGTCAATCCGACTCGCATTACCTCCACTCCTATAGACACCAAGTGAAATTCTCTTCTTGAACCAAGTGTTCATTATACTCAAGTCATATGCCAACGCAAAGTCCGTAATACTATTTCCTCGCTTCATTCCTCTCTCCAAAACCAAAACCTCCATGTATGCTCTCAAAGCCATATCGACTAGACCCCACATGACCGTTCGTATCACCACCAATCACTAATTTCTCACCACTAGGTACTCGTTGCACTACCTCCTCCAAATCTTTCCGTAACACTTGTTTAATAGATGCATCCAACCCTACTTGTGGTGCATAGGAGGAAATAATAGTTATAATCTCATCACGTATCACCGCTTAATGCCCATAATTCGATCACTCTTCCCGTACACTTCCACCACATCATTAATATACTCCTTATCAATAATGATACCCACTCCATTTCTACCCTTATCCTTTCCCGAGTACCAAAGCTTAAAACCCCAAGGCGATATTTCTTTTGCTTTCTCTCCAACCCACTTAGTTTCCCGTAAACACATTATGTGAATCTTCCTCCTCCTCATAACTTCCACCACCTCTCGCCGATCTCCCCGTCAATGATCCAATGTTCCAAGTTCCAAAGCGCATCCCACTACCCTTACACCTACCATGGACTAGCTTCTTTACCCGCACTCGTTCGCAATGCGGGAACCTCGCATATTTCGACACCACCCCCGCGCGAAGAGATGGCGCGTCGCTTCCGGCGATGACCTAGCAACCTGCATACTTATCACTACACCTGTGTCTTTGAAGTGTAGCGCACCCGCATATTTGACACCACCCCCAGCGAAGAGATGGCACGTCGCTTCCGGCGACGACCTAGCAACCTTTGCATACTTATCACTACACCTGTGTCTCAAGTGTAGCGCATCGCTGCTGAGGAAACGCCCCAACGATATTCATAATCCGATTCATGTCATGTTAATGTGACAAAATTTTTACGCTGGCTGTCACATGCCTACCGCAACACTACGAGAACCATATTCGAGACCTCCACAATCAAATGGCCAAGCGGAGGAAGGGAAGGATTTTCTCCGACATCGGAAATATCACTCTCGGTCATCTCTTCAGAAGTCTTCACAAGGATGGAAACTTGAAACCAATGGAAGGTTACATACCAAAGAGGGAAGGTCGAGCTCCACACCTCTACTGCTATTACCATCAATGCTATGGCCACCATACCGACGATTGTTTCAACCTGAAGAATGCAGTCCAAGACTTAATTGACAATGACGCCATCAGAGTTTTTTCAAGTGGTGGCATAGTTTGGATGAATTCAAGCAAATGAAGGCTTCCTCTTCCTTTTTCAGTTATTTACTTTTATTTGCAAAAGAAACAATTAGTAGTCTAGTTTAGTTTAGATTAGATACTACTTGCCTAAAATCCTCATTTGTGGGCAAGAGTATCAAGTTTGCTTTTCAATAATAGTTAGTCAGTATTTCCCTTTTCAATTCTGATTACTTATTTGATCGAAAAAGAAAGCACCGTGAACGTCATAGAAACTTGCAACGAAAATGATTACTCCAAGGCACTTCGGTTTTCTGGAAACCTTCCTGTCTGGAAAATGATGCAAGCAAAAGGATACATCCCTGGCTTGGGGCTTGGAAAACACTTACAAGGGATAACGGAACCACCACCGGTTCCCCCACCTCACATAAAGCATGGCCTAAGATACATCATTTCCATCCACGATGGGGATGACGAAGAAGAGTGGGACTTCACTCAAGTCAAGTGGGAAGGAACCGCATACAAAGACCACAATAACCCGAAGGTCAAAGATTGCAACCTCGAGCCATATCGAAAGACACTCAATGGCTACTTCGCCCGGAAACGAGAAAGCATTCCATACTTTATCTTTTCAGAACCATGGACTGATGATAAAGGGAAATGCCAATCGGGCTTTGAAATCTTCAGCGACTGCGATGCTTCACCAGATGAAACAGAACCCATCCCGCTAATTCCTAAAGATTTGTGGGGCACGAAGACAGAAATGACGAGCAAATGGAACTTTTTGTTGGGAGAAGACATGATGTGACAGTTTGAAGACCTGTACCGGTTAGAAGACAGCTAGATCCATGCAATCTCCAAGGGGGACGCTCCAACTATTGATTACACAAAGCTAATACAGAAATGTGATGAGCCAATTCTAAACTGGCACGTCATCGGAGGACCAGTTGTTGATGAAGACTTCATGATCAAAGAGCTTGGTTGTACCCCCCATCCCCGCAGGAAGATAGGCCCTGTAACTTTCACATTAGAAGCAGGCTCCACCTCTGATGAACTCACTCAAGAGGAAATCGAGGAGGTGGCCGAACATGTATTCCCTTAGTTCCTTAATGAAAACTTTGATCTTTCCGAGTACCCTGAGATTGCTAACATCGTGAATGATGAATTAACTAATAATAATCAATATAACGAACACGTTAATAATGAATCATACGATGAGATAGATCAAGAAAACGAACAAATTTTAAAAGAATTATCTAAGCAAGTAGGTCATTGTGGAAAGAATGGCCCCGTTGACAATGAGGAAATGCAAACGGTTAATCTCGGGACAATAGAAGACCCCAGAGAAACAAAGATCGGTAGCTTCTTCAAGGGGGAAGACAGAGAGACCTTGACGCAGCTCCTCAGAGAATATGTCGACGTCTTCGCTTGGTCCTACAAAGATATGCCTCGGGTTGAATCCGCCAATTGTGAAACATAAGATACCTCTGCTACCCAACGCCAAGCCGGGCCAAACAAACCGCGTAATCAAGCCGGAATGGTCAATGCAAGTAAAAGAAGAAATCATGAAACTCTTGAACGTAGGGTTTATCAAAGTGATCGAGTATCCAGAATGGCTAGCAACACACGGTCCAAGTAGCCAAGTCGAACGGGAAAATACGAGTCTGTGTCGATTTCAGAGACTTGAACAAGGCATCCCCTAAAGATGACTTCCCGCTACCAAACATAGACATGTTGGTCGACGCCACGGCAGCATATGAAGTCCGCTCATTCGTAGATAGCTTCACAGGGTATAACCAAATCCTCATGGCAGAGGAGGATCAACACAAAACAGCATTCACCACACCTTGGGGGACATTCTGTTACACGATCATGCCGTTTGGTCTCAAGAACGCCGGGGCTACTTACCAAAGGGCAGTCACGACACTATTCCATGACATGATACACAAGGAAATAGAGGTATATGTGGACAACATGATTGTCCACTCAAAGGGGACAGATGGTCAGCACTTCAGAGATCTCAGAAAATTCTTCAATCGACTGAGATAGCACAAGATGAGACTCAACCCCGCCAAATGCTCATTTGGAGTGGTCAAATGGAAAGTCTTAGGGTACATGGTCACCGAGCGTGGCATAGAAGCAGACCCCGCCAAGATAAAAGCCATCATAGACATGCCTCCACCCAGAACGCAGAAAGAGGTAAAAGGATTCATGGGCAGACTCCAATATATCAGTCGATTCATCAATAAACTGACCACCATGTGCGATCCTATCTTCAATCTACTTAAGAAAAACGCACCTCAAGAGTGGACTGAAGAATGCCAAGAAGCATTCGAGGAAGTTAAGCATTACTTAACTTCCCCACCCATCCTAGTTCCACCACACAAGGAAAAGCCCTTAAAGCTATACCTCACGGTTACTGACAATGCTCTAGGGGCTATGCTCGCTCAAGAACAGCCTACCTCTCACACAGAGAACGCCATCTACTTTGTCAGCCGCAGATTCCAAGGCAGCGAAATCAACTACTCTCTACTCGACAAATCCTGCGCTACTCTTGTTTGGGTTTCACAAAGGCTAAAGCACTATATGGAAGCCTTCCCGGTTCATCTCATTTCAAGAATGGGTCCGTTGAAATACATCCTAGACAAATCAAATTTGTCTTCGAGATTGGCCAAATTGTACTTCATGCTCGCGGGATATGATATCACTTACGTCACTCAGAAATTCGTCAGGGGGACAGGGGGAGTGTATTCGCAGATCAGTTGGCCGAATTTCCTTGTGACGAAGTGCAGGGGGAAGACCCGCGATTCCCTGATGAAGACATCATGAGTATAGAAGAAGAAAATAAGTGGCAATTATTTTTCGATGGCGCGGCCAACAAGAGAGGGTTCGGCATCGGAATGTTGTTAGTAGACCCTGACGACATCTATACTCCAATGGCAATATGTCTTGACTTGACTCCACCAACAACACCGCAGAATATGAAGCTTGCATAGCGGGGCTTGAGGCAGCCCTAGAATGCAACATGACTGAACTCAAGGTATTTGGGGACTCCCAGTTAATCATCAATCAGACACTGAATAAGTGGAGGATCCAAGATCCAACCCTTCAAAGATACAGTGCCCACCTCCAGGAGTTGGCGCAAAAATTTCAGGATGTCTCATTCCACTATCTCCCTAGAGATAAAAATCGGTTTGCAGACACAGTGGCTACACTCGCTTCCTTGGTTGAAATTCCTAAAGGAAAGGCAGTCAAACCCTTCAAAATAACACGATGCTCAACTCCCGCCTACTGCGCCGTTATAGATCTCCATAGCTGCAAAGACAAATGGTTATCCGAATGTGCCATTGTTGAGAACTCCGAAGAGAAACCCTGGTACCATGATATTTGGCATTTCATCCTAGATGGAACCATCCCACCTGAGACAGATCAGAAGACTCAAATCGCCCTTAAAAGGTTGGCCGCTAATTACTCCATCATAGCTGGCCGTCTATTCAAGAATCATTCCCAAGGAAACCTCCTTTGTGCCACCGAGGGAGAGGCCCGAGAAATAATGGACCATGTTCATCAAGGCATATGTGGAACCCACATGAGCGGAAATATGCTCGCCAAAAAGATCATCAGACAAGGGTACTTTTGGCTAACCATAGAAGCCGACTGTACCAGAATGGTCAAGAAGTGCCATAAGTGTCAGATACACGCCAACCTTCAGCACGCACCGCCTTCCTTGCTGTACCCTATGAATTCTCCTTGGCCATTCTCGACATGGGGAATAGACGTGATTGGAAAGGTCACACCCACAGGAGCCAATGGACACTGTTTCATTCTAATAGCCATCGACTATTTCACTAAATGGGTCGAGGCCGCCTCCTACAAAGTTTTGAATGCCAGAAAGGTCGCAGAATTCATCAAACATAACATCATCTGCCGATACGGGATCCCGCAAGAGATGATATCTGATAATGGATCGCACTTCGAGAAGGAAACTGATCGCCTCCTAACCGAGTACAAAATCACAAGACACAAGTCATCCCCTTACTGGCCTCAAACGAATGGAGCAGTTGAAGCCGCAAACAAGACAATCGAAACCATCATCAGAAAAATGGCAGTCACTGGGAAAGACTGGCCCGACAAGTTACCTTTCGCACTGTGGGGATACCGCACTTCAGTTCGAACAGCTACAGGAGAGACTCCCTACGCCCTCACATTCAGAATGGAGGTTGTCTTGCCAATAGAATTGGAAATACCATCACTTAGGGTTCTCCTAGAAAACCAAAGTGAACGAGGTCGACTGGCTAGAAAACAGATACGAAGAATTGGCCCTGCTAGACGAAAGGAGACTAAAAGCAGCCGAGCACACTCAAGCTTACCAAAGAAGAATGGAAAGAGCTTTCAACAAAAAGGTCAAGACAAGGAACATCAGAGTGGGCGACCTGGTTCTCCGTGAGCATCGTCCTGGGCCTTTCAACCCGCTAGGGAAGTGGGGACCAAGATGGATAGGACCCTACATCATAAAAAAGATATTCTTTGGGGGAGCCCTTCAGCTGGTGGACCTAGACGGAGATCAACTACCGAAGCCGGTCAACATGGACAAGCTCAAGAAATACTTCGCGTGACTTGGCCCCTTAAAAGAAAAAATTTTGCTCGCTAGGTTGAAAATCCCGAAGGGAACGTCCCAGGCAAAAATTAGAGCTTGCACAAGAAAAGAAACCCGCTAGACTGAAAAACCCAAAAGGGCAGTCTAGGTAAAAGAAAGGGTGTGCATAAAAAAAAAGGGGGGGGCCTTGTCTCGCGCGAGATTACCCTTCGGCCTGAAACGGTATTTCGTCATTTTTCTCTCAAAAATGAACTACGTTAGACCTGAGCCTCTTATTTAATTGCTGTAAAAGAGGAACGTAAGCAGCCACCGGGTTCGGTCTAATCAAATAAATAAATCTAATTTTGTCCTTTTATTAATCGAATGCATTTTGTTAATGACAAAAGGGAAATCCTAACCACAACGACTAATTTGCTAAGCTAACAACCTTGAAAAAATACTAATAAAATAAAACTATTGATCTATCAAAGCAATCTCTTGGTACTCCTTAAGATCTAGCCTTTCATTGACTTGGTAGGCCGGCGGACATGATCACCACCGTCTTCGCGATCCTTCTTGCGCTTTGGGCCCTTCGAAGCAGAACATCCCTCGAGACGATCAAAGACGGACTCTGAAAGCCTCTTGAAGACATTGGGCCTATCTAAAGCTTGCGTCTTTCCAGGCATCCCTTTGCCTCGCCTCTCGTACCAATCCCCATCAAGAAAATTCGGGTTGGATCGGTCCGTACATTAGCAGGATCAGACTGAGCCTCGCTCCTTCGCAAAATACTGATAGCCACAAAAGAATCCCCTAACAGTGGAAGTCGCAGATCATCAATCTTCTCCACACTAGGGTGGCGGATATGAAGAAACCAATCCAAATACTTGTCGGATAAGAAGATGCTTGCATTAAAAGTCTGATGGTTCGACCAGCGGTCCCGACTATTCCCTTCGCCCCATGCTTGAGCTAGCACCTGCGCAAACTCTACCCCAATATAAGACACATCACGAGAGGCCCCTTCAAAAAGATAAGTGTCCTGCTGCTGACCGAACTGACGAGTCACCATCTTGGGAA
Source organism: Adenophora triphylla var. japonica (assembly GCA_022495995.1). Lineage (NCBI taxonomy): Eukaryota > Viridiplantae > Streptophyta > Magnoliopsida > Asterales > Campanulaceae > Adenophora > Adenophora triphylla. Next base: position 35,877 of record JAFEMH010002730.1, read on the forward strand.
AATAAAAGGAGGAATCTCACAAACTCGGAAGAACAACCCTGTCAAAACCCTTGGTATTGGCAACATACTTGTTCAATCTCCAATAAGGTGGGCACCAAAGAATATCAGCAGTTACCATCTTCGCAATCAACTCAGCCCATTCATCCGTCGAGAGATTCTTGATCAACAACTTTCGCGTATGATAGGTGAACGGGGAATACTCCAACGGGGGACCTACCAACTTGAGATGCTCCTAAGCCAAATAGTCAACAAAAGAGGACTCCCTTGAGTCATAGCACCGGTCTTATGCAGCTCATCAAGACCATGCAGGGTTTCACCCATGATTAGCGGAATAATGTTCCTAGAACGTTTCCTAGCCTACAGAACAATTTCTACCAATTGGGAGTCAACCAAGCCATCCCTGCATGTGAACAAAACATCTCCGAAAAGAGAAAGGGCCAGAAAGTTCCGTTTGTAGACATGAAAGGCGTCATCATCTGAATCTCCGCTGAATCGCTCAGGAAAAGAAGAACAATCTACCCACCTGCGGTGAACCAACTCATAGCAAGTATCAAGGGGGATCCCTAGCAACTCGTTCAAAGCCTCGGAATGATTCCTATTGTATTTAGGAACAGCAATCTCACCTGTCAAGGGCATATCCAAGATAATGGCAAATTCCTCCACAGTAGGCACCATCTCATTGAGAGAAAAATTGAAAAGATGGGCAGAGGAATCCCAAAATCGAGCAGCACCCTGCAGAAGATTCCAATCCGGTTGGAGGTTCTTCAAGGTGAAAAGGATTCTGAATCCGAATTCTGCTATAAACCTATTGCGAGATCGGTTGCGAAACGACCTCACAAAATCTCTTGATGATTGCTTGAAGCCTTCAATCACTTCAGACGACAAAGAAAAATCATCAACAATCATGGACGTTGGGGCAATCTCCTTGGAAGCCATGGATCACAGAGTCCGAAAAGAAGACAAGAGTTCCACCCTAACAGAATATCTCTAGAGTTTAAAAGGCTAGGATGAGTTGTCTGGACGGACTACAGGGTGTTTTTATAAGGAAAACTGACAAAATCCTGTTCGAAGAAGGAAGAGGATTCTGCCTGGGTAGCGTGTCTCGCGCGAGATACCTTGTCCCGCGCGACACATCGCCACAGCAAAACAGCAACAGTCCTGCACAAATAACGATCTAGCCTCGACTTGACGAAGCAAGTCTTGAAAAACCTGCACATACAGTTCCCAACATACAGTACAACACCAAATTTAAGCTCAAAATTGTGGCCTAGACAGCCATTCCATTCCCAACCTCGAAAAGTCGAGAAAGTTAAAAAACTAACTAATTAGACCTAGGATTAGGAATTAAGAAAACCATGTTTTTGTGCTACTTACTTGCTAACAGGTACCAAAGAAAAAGAAAAAATTGTCTGGGCCCACACAGCCAATATTTACAAGTCATCAGAAATCAAACAGAGAGAAAAGGGGGGTCAAGCCATCAGATCACCCGAGCCGCCGGCACCTCCGCCATCACCACCACGAGGGCTACTATCCCTCCTTGACCTTTCGGCTCCACAAGTCGGAGTCACCGCAGAGGCCACCATCGAGGCCGCCAAAGAAGCCTTCTGGAACAGCCTCTCAGACAGGTTCGACACCAGGGCCATCAGTCCCGCCATCTTGGTCGCTCTACGGTTGTAATCGGCCGCGGACATAGTGACCTGACAACAAAGGAAAAGAAATGCTCAGATGAAGTCGGACATATACACTTATATGGACGAATACGTGAAATAGTGAACAAAAATATACCGAGGAGACATCGGGCGGAAGGCGGTAACCCTCGGGAATATGATCCAGAGTCGGGATGTGGCCCATCATCGGCATACTCCCCATCATGTACGTATAGCTCAGAGGACCAAAATCTGGCACAAAGGGCAGAGAACCAGTAGCCTAGGAAGAAGTGCTAGGGGTTGATGAACCTGAGGCAGAGGCAGAGGCGGAGCCACGAGCGAGCGATCGCCTAGCACCCACCAGAAGGGGACCCATCAGTCGAGGCAAGAACTCCTCATAGGAGGCTCGTTGGACAACACAAGCCATCGCCGCACCACCCACCATGAAATCGGCATAATCATCCTCAGAAATATAGTGGGTGGGGTACATCGCCCTCGGCGGATCCACTGGCACCCTATATGATAGTCTACCCCGGCCATGCTGTGGGAAGACCCGCTCACCAAGGTACATAGTATCCCCCTCCAGAGATGCCAACATCCTCTGCATCGCAGTGGCATCCCAAGCACGGTGGACCTCCCGCTCCAACAGGGTCCATGGATAAAGGCCTAGCCGCTCATACTCAAAAGTGTCCAGCATGGCCCGCGCCTCTGCGACCTTCAGGGTCCACTCCTGATCCTCCTCCTCGTCAATGCTCCAATTGGGATGGCTTCACCTCCTGATATCCGGGAACAAAGGGGTCCGGCTCTCCAGCTCAAACTTGTACAACCCAAAGACAACATAGCCCCATATCTGCACAAGAAAACAGAAAGGTATTCAGATGAAATACGCATAAAGTATGCAAAGGACAGAAACAGAATCAAGAGCATACCTCCTAAGCATAAGAATACCCTGACAGGGTATCCTTGGTGTGCCTACACGCCTCGTCCATTGCGTGATAACAAAAGGCCAGCCCCGCTGAGCCCCATTCATAGGTACTCACCTCATCCAAATTCACCAACAAACCTAAAAGAGAAAGATGGGCCATAGAAGAGTGGTTCGCAAAGATGGTCTCAGAAAGAATGTACCAAAGGGCACCCCGCACCAATCGATCAGTGTTCGCATTCGGCTTCTCCGCATATGCCTCAATCTGACCCCGAAGAGGGGATAACTCAGCAGTAAATCTCTTAACCTTGTTAGGGAAGAAATTGATCAACTGTCTCCACATAGTAGGGCCCGTAGGCTTATGACCCGCAGTCTTCGGAAGGGGCTCGCCTGCGAACTCTAGCCCCGTAATCGCAAGGAAATCCGCCGTCGGAGTCATGGTAGCTTCCCCGAAGCGCAAATGCACGGTGTGGGTAGTATCCCACCACCTTTCCCTGATCGCCTGAAGGACTTGGGGAGTCCGTCTCATCCCCTGAAGGTTATCAACAAAAGTCAGAAGCCCCGTTTGGGCCATCCTATCTCGAACCCCTTCAAGGTCCTTGATCTTGTCCCACAGGGCTCTAGCCAGTTTTGGGCTCCCACGACAATTCTTCATCGGCCTATACGACTGCAAAACAAAGAAAGAGCAAAAAGAACAATGTTAGACAACATCCCATGGCAAAAATTCAAAGAAATGGAAGAAAATTTTCATTGGGGCATTTCATCGAACACTTGGCGTGCACACAAGAAAAGCTTGCCCAAAGATGCAATTGATGACCCGAATCAACCCCTCCTACAATCCATGATATGTAGGGGACTCATATGCACGCAATACGACAACAAACATCCAACAAATTCATTAAAAACGGAGCATGCAAGATAGAACCAAGTTCTAGGCAAAAGCAAAGAAAAATTGCCATTGATGAAATTGGGATTCAAAAAAGCATGAATTCAAATACAATGCAACAAGAGTTGAGAGAGAAGCTCTTACCAAACCCTCCCGAACAGCGGTGGAGATATGCGCGTCTCTATCAAAGGTGAGGTCGTTGCGAGGATAATCTTTCCCAAGCAAATAACTCCCCAAAATCGAATTCTTTCTCTCTTGAGCCATTGATTATGGAGGGAGGAAGGATTGAAAGTTGATTGGGAGGAGGAATCAACAAGCAACACACGAAAAATCACAGAGGAAAATTACCTTGGCTCAAGCTAGGGAGGGAATTTGAAAAGAGATATTTTCAAATTAAAACATCAGCTGCTGTTATATTAGCCCCGACAGTACAAGTCCCGCACGAGACATGATATCTCGCGCGAGATATACCTTCTGGAATTTTACAAAATTGTTCTCGACAATAAGCGTCTACGCAACGTCAAAATTCAAAATTTTGACACATTTACCCTTGGAAATAATACACTAGTAAGGAAACGTGGAAAAATCGGCACCGCAAGTCACGGAACGAGCCGAACGTGACACCCGCACGATCGCCCGGTACGGCACCAGTCGCCCAAAAACCAATTGATCCAAAGATCAATTCATTTCACATGATTCAGAGCCCAGAAAGGTGAATTATCAAATTAAAAGCCCGGTCCAACGCCCGCATGACAGTGGATCGTCAATGTAAAGCCCTGGCCCAACGCCTGCAGTGGATCGTCAACAGAAAAACCCGATCCAATGCCCAGACAGGTGGATCGTCAAATCATAAAAAACCCGGTCCAACGCCCAGACAGGTGGATCGTAATCAGCAAAAGCCCGATCCAACGCCCAAACAGGTGGATCGTCAAAACAAAAGCCCGATTCAGTGCCCAAACAGGTGATTCGTCATCTCCAAAAAGCCAGATTCGGAGCCCAGACGGGCGAATCGTCACAAAAACCGGCAGGACTCAAGGGATCGAAAAGGTAAGCCTTTGTTTTCTAACATATTTCCCGCAGGTTTGGAGCCTGCATGTGCGAATCTTCGCATGCATGTATATTCAGAATTGGGTCTTGATTTGATTCCTCAGTATGAATTTATCTTTCAAAACAAAATCTCCTCGATTTTCAAAATGATTTTCAAAATACCTAAAGCAGCATTTTCGTATTTTGGAGTCGAACTACGTTATGGTCTGATTCTCCGATAGAGATACGTAGGAAGCCGTGCGGCCCGACCATCTCGATGTTCAGAATGATGTCTTTTCTATCATCGACATGACTTCTTTCATAAGACTTGTCGACGAGGGGCTCTGTAGACACCCCATTCTGAACCCATCGGATCATATTTATACCACTCTAAGTCTCGCTTTGAGTCAAGAAGTAGAAATCCACCATTTCGTCATGTTTCGTTAAGTTTTGACTAACCACCGTTAGTTTGGGACTAAACTGCATACTAGATAACGGGAAAAGGACAGAATTTTCCACAGACAACAATATCCCGCATGGAATAGCGTGTCTCGCGCGAGATATTGTCATTCTGCAGCATGCAAATGACAGTTTCCTCGTCGATTTCAACCTTTTTTGGGGATAAAACTTTATCCATCCGGCCAACCAATGATTTTGGAGTCTGGAACCTTCCTAGGAGTGTTCTATCTCTCCACCTCTACCTCCCCAACACCTATAAATACTGGATGACTTTCAGTGTTTCAGAGGTCCACAATTTCCACAATCCACACACATTTTACTGGTTTCTCTCCTTGAAAGATTCCTGTAAAATCACCCCTAAAATCACCTCAAAGTTTGTTTGTCAACCTTGTTGAGAAACAAACATCAAGATCCGAGTCAAGGATTGAGGAGAAACTCTGTCCGCATCAAGATTCGATTCTAAACTTGAGTCGAAACTCTGCCCAAATCACCTCACGCAAGGTAACCCCTAAATCCCTTTCTAATTGATTGTTAGAGTGGTATAAATCCATAGAATCTAGGATCGGCCTAGAGCCTCCCTAAATCATGGGGACGGTCTCGAAGCAATCGATCCTACATTCCGTTTAACCCTGCTAAATGGATCTTTATTTATTTTTATTTGAAATCTTCCTCTCTTTCGAAAACTTCTCTTTTCTTTAGCAAGACCCATCTCCGGATTGGGTGGAATGGGTGCTCCTTGACCTTCCCATTCCATAACCTAAGCCCCGAACCCAAATCTCTTTAAAAAAAAATGGTTTTCCTATGTTTTCCAAACGAATAATATAGGTGGCGACTCAAAAAAAAGATGTTAAAAAATCCTTCGCATCGCTACAACGAGTCATCCCATATGGGACGAGTCGTCCCTCAGGACATGACCTCTGATACACTCGTCCCAGGCCAAGGGAATAGTTGGTTCTGGCCTGGGGACGAGTCGTCCCCTTTGTACAACATTCTATATTTTCCATTTTTGACAATTCGTTCGATGCGTGTGACCCCATAGAACTATATTATGTTGGTAATGAGTTCGATCACATCGATCCTCATAAGACATGAGCGGACTCTAGCAAACCATCATGCCTACCCAAATAATACAATATCAAGTTTGATTTCCTACATAGAACATATCACAATCCTATTGTCACACGATGTTATATTGAACATGAGTCATGGTCCACGTCAACTCATATTGTTCAATGCTTTCTCGTTACCAAGTAAATTGATCAATCGAATGTTATTAATCACATTAATTCATTCGAACATGGCCATGTACATCATCAATCTTACTTACGAGTGGCCTAGCAAACATCTCTCTTTACGAGGGACAAATTTCCATCTTGACTTATCATTCTTCCCAACAAGAATCCTATCATGCCAATAATAGCCCTTATTGTTATCCGGTTAAAGATAACGTTAAACTATATCAAACACAATATTCATCGAGTGGAAGACGATGATAATCTCAGGTCAAAGGATATCAATGATATAACTATATGAGATTTAATTATGACATTCGACCATGACATAAATCTCATAATGGGTCAAGTCCAGTACCTTGTTCTCCAACAAGTACCCATGAATTTAATGTGCATCTCTATCCATATAATTATCACATGATTATCCATTAAACTTCATACTAGTGCTTCATAAGTACTAGGGACACGATTATTACAATAAACATGCAAACATATATAATAATCAAAATAACAATCTCTTATATAAATGAATAATGACATTACATATAAGTCTATCTCTATAGGCCTAGGGCACTAACACCTACAGTCTCCCACTTGCACTAGGCCCAATCATTCATGTATCTTATACCCATGGACCTAACATGATCATCATGTTTAGCTTGTGGCAAAGGCTTGGTGAGAGGGTCCACAATGTTGTCATCCATTGGTACCTTGGATATCTTAACGTCTTCCCTTTCACAGATTTCTCGAATGAGGTGGAAACGCCTCAAAATGTGTTTGGATCGGTGATGTGACCTTGGTTCTTTTGCTTGGGCAATAGCACCATTATTGTCACAATAAAGCTCTATCGGGTTAGCGATACTCGGAACGACTTCTAAGTCACTAACGAACTTCTTGATCCAAACCGCCTCCTTAGCTGCATCCGATGCTGCTATATATTCGGCTTCGGTTGTAGAATCAGCACGGTCTTTCTTTGTGTTGTATGAATTCCATATACGCGATACCCGACAAATAACCCTTTTCTCGCATCTTCCTCGTTGCAACTGGCTGAGAAGGATTGTTTGTGGAGCCATCTGTAAACGACGAAGGAAAATACAGAAGATCAAATTGTTAGTTCACAGTTTGAGTGGTTTTTTTTTTATAAAATATATGGAGACTAACGATGATAATAATATAAGGAGATCAATGATGATAAAACTGAATTTACATATAATCACAGTTAGAAGAATAGGAGAAGCAACGGAGAAGATCAAATTGTGAGTTCACACTTTCAGTGCTTTATTGTTTTTATAAAATATAGGGAGATTAATGATCATAACAATACATTACATATAATCACAGTTAGACGAAGAGGAGAAGCAACGGAGAAGATCAAATTGTGAGTTCACACTTTCAGTGCTTTATTGTTTTTATAAAATATAGGGAGATTAATGATCATAACAATACAGGGAGATGAATGACGATAACATTGAAGTTACATATGATTACATTTAGAAGAAGAGGAAAAGCAACGGAAGGGATAGGATGACACTGGAAACCGAGGAGTTGGGGCTGGCTGATCTTCCAAAACTGACTGCTACCTGGTATTACACGATTGTTATGAAGGAGGAGTTTTATACATTTACATTTGAAACACCTAGTTTATTTGGTGCTATATTAAGTACTCATACTAATAGCAATTGATTAGATGTCAGTTTTAGGAACTATTCTTATTCCAATTGTATTTGGTGACTTGAAACACACCATGTATTTGGACATTTATATCACTCCTAATGTATAGGTGAATATTATTCATACATCATACTTAGACTTCCATTACCACGACAAATTACATCACCATGTATATTCATTGTGTAAGCCGAAATGAAAAGTCATTAGCATTTTTTTACCATCCGACTTGGCATCCTCACAGGCAAGATACAGCCGGAATTTGATGAGGTGTCAATCCCCTAATTGATTTCGCCAACTTTAATATACTATAAGTATAGATTTTGTTTTCTCTTTTAAATTGTTTATTAATTGAATTTTTATCTTACCGAAACGATCTATTTATATTTCATCTCTATAACATAATTACATTTATCATTTTAGGAAATTTAAATTTTAACTTTTCATTGCAATGCTAATAGAATAAATTTTTGTTCTGGAATAAATTATCAAATATATATTCATTTAAAAATTATAAGATTAAACTTTCGTATAAATTTAAGAAACTTAGTTATTTATTATTATATTTTATGATGAAAGAAAATGCAGCTTTTATAAAATATATTTTTAGTGACTATATTTTCATCTTTATTGTTTCCATGACAATCTTTATTAAAAAGTTGCCAATTAAGTTGATGTGATAGGGAATAAAATCAGTAATAACTACTGGGTAGCTCGTGCTCCGCACACGAGAAATTAATTTGTCAATTTTTTTACATTTTGCTTATTATATGTTTTTATTTGATAAAGTAGCATAACATTTTTGAGTGATTTAAATCTATTTATATCAATCAAAATATTTACATTTATAAATTCAGGAGAATTTTTATATTTTAACTTTTGTTGTATATAGTTTGTATTTATTATGACAATTGAAATTTGAATAATAACAATGCATTATTATTGTTATTAGTTAACTTCTAATTTTATATATTATTGAATTAAGAATATTAGATATCTTTGATAATTAATGATTTTACACTACATACATACACATATTATGATTAGTAAATATAATTAGCGAAAATCATTATATACATCTAATGTATTAGTAGAATAATATTTTTATTACGTTTTAAAACAAATACTTTTTCTAGTTATGGTTAACTAATATAGTAACCATCATATTAAATAGAAAGTTATATAGGAATATTAATCTAATATAGTAAGTTTAACATCTAATACTTACCAAAAACGGAGTATGTAAACTATTAAATTAAATATTAACAGTTACTCTGTGTATATTAACTATTATTAGTAACTAATATTGAAACATTATCTAAGATATTCTAATATATTAAAAATTAACGTTTTTAATTATATTTCACTATAATGATATCTATTTCTTAAAGGGTAAATTGCAATTTGATTACCTATGTTTGTATCAGTTTTGCAATTTGATTTTCAATATTGAAAAAGTTGCAAGTCGATTCCTAACATTGACATTTTGTTTCAAATTGCCATGTAAATAATTTTTTAAGGGGCATGTTAATCATTTTAAAAGGGGAAATGAATAAATTACTCTTTAACATCAAAATAATGTAGCTTTATAACGCTTGATTAATGAAAAAAAACGATCCAAAAATATAAATTAATTAAAAAAGCACGTAAAGTAGTGAGTGATGGTGACTGTGGTACTAATAGTGGTAGTGGTCGATAGTATTGGGGTTGAAATGAATATAAAATGACCATTATAACTCTTAAAAATTCAAGTGCATGGCGCGTGATTTGGATTTTGTCAAAAAAACTAACATTTCTTTAATTTTTACAACAAAATGTCAATGTTAGAAATTAGATTGCAACTTTTTCAATGTTGTGAACCAAATTGCAACAGTGACAGAAACATAGGTAACCAAATTGTAATTTGCCCTTTCTTAAATAGTAAGTTTAATAATCACCATATATAGTAATTGTTATATTTAACTAATAATATTAGCTTATATTAAAACTAAATGATAATAGTTACCCTATATAAATACTAATACTATTAATAATAATAGTTAACATGTATATTCACTATTATAATTAACTAATAATAATAATAGTAATAGTTAATCTAGATAGTAACTATTATAATTAACTAATAATAGTAATAGTGATAGTTAACCTGTATAATAGTTACTAGTATTGCACCCATGCGTTGCATGTTATAGCAAAATTGTGTTATATTAACATATTTTGTTTACATGATGTTATATAATTATAATATATTAATTATGCATCCAAATAATTTATAAAAAAAAAGTTAAAACTAATGAAAGTATTGTAGGTTATAATTATTTAACCAACACAATGAATATTATAAATTTTGTAAGCTTTTTGCATACACATATTTTGCGATGTGAGAAACTTCAGTGATTATTTCAATAGGAATTGTTATTTTAAAATAATTTTCCTTAAATTATTTATTTTACTACTTTGTTATTTTACTATTCAGTATATAATTGTAAAATTGAGAATTTGGAATAGCAAGTGTATTTATGCATCTTTGCTAAAATAAATATTTTTAAAATATCCTAAATCAAAAGTTTGATATTCATTTATGTTTTATTCTAAAAGGACAATTCATTTGAATTTGAAGTATTCACTTTGGAAAAGAAGATAAATATTCTTATTATTCTTTTTTAAACATTTAATTTACGATAATAAAATAAATATTGAAAGAAATTTAGTAAAAAAACGTTTAGAACAACGTTTTTTATAAAAAAAAATACAATTTTAAAACAAAAATTTCTTACATTGGAGTTCATTAATGAGAGACAATGTTCATTAAAACAAAATCATCTACTTAGTTAGTCTATGTATTTAGTAGCCTTATTATGACAACAATTGTATTGACTTTTGGTTCTTTTTATAATTTGTATAATTTTGATATAATTAAATAAACAATAATCAAAATTAACAACTACAACTAAAACTAATGTAATAATTTATTCAATTTTTTAATGAAATAAAATCTCCAAAAATAAATAAATCTTAAATCAATACGAAATAATGGCTCCTTCGTCGAAAGGTGCATGACACCAGAAAGGTTTTTTTTTTTTAAATGTGACACCGGAAAGTTAGCAAAATCTTTTATGCATTAATATTTTCATCTATATAATGTAGGGGATCAATAAAACCAGTAAAATAAGAAATAAAATAATAAGAAATAAAATAAACATGAAATAATAAAATTTCATCTATATAAAGTGGGGGATCAACAAAAAAGTTCAGTTAGATTATACCCCCTCCATCCTATTATAAACTACACTTATTATTTGCTTGAAAATTAAGGAAAAATATTAGTGGATCGAGTGTTGTGAGTATGGAAAATGAGGTTGGAGAGAGAAAATGAATAGTTGTTCTGAGTATGATATGCGAGTCCCATTAATATAAAATTAATAAAATATTTTCATTTTAGAAAGTATATACTCCCTCCGTCCCACCCGACTTATGACAATTTTTCATTTTGGGCGTCTCACTGGACTTGAGACATGCCAAAATGGCAAATTTATATTATTTTTATATTAAATAAGACTCACTTATCATAATATGAATAAGACTCACTTATCATACTCATAACAACAATCTCTTTACTATGCCTCTCACTCATTCTCTCTTTTATTTTACTTTTTATACTCACAATATCTCCTTCACTCATTCTCTTCTATTATTATATTAATATTTCTTAATTCATGTGTCAATAGAGAAAATTCTAAATCGGATGAGACGGAGAAAGTAGTTTTTAGTGGGATGCCCTGTGAGAAAAGTGTGTAATTTGTAGTTGGACAGAAAGAGTATATTTTTTAAATTGAATAAATAACTAGTACTCAAATGTCCGTGCCAATGGCACGGGTCAGTATGCATACTGTTCAAGCGAAAAAAATATAAAGAACCCCTTTTATTTTTGTCTTTCTCACGTAAATCCTAACAACATCTATTTTCCTCTTTTCAACGTCAATCCCAAATCATACATCCATTGAAAGTCATCTCTTGAGATTATCTTTCAAAATAAGCCCCAGTATATAGAATCCAAGTCAATCACTATGCGAAGGTCCTTACACTTTATCCTAACAGCCTATACAACATGCTTCTAGATAATTTTAATGTTACTCAACAACATTTTGTACCAAAGTACTCATTAAGAACGCCATTTAAAGCCCGAGTCACAAAATAAGTATTCATATATTTCTAGTACTCTTTCTTTTGAACAAAAAAAAATAAAAAAATATCTAGTACTCCCTCCGTCCCATAAAGATGTTCCCAGTTTCTATTTTTATTTGTCCCAAAAATAAAGTCTCATTACTAAATTTGAACGGTTAAAATAAGTAATTTCCAAATTTTGAGTGAAATGGATGTGTATGATGGGTTAAGATTAGTGGTCCCTTTTGTGATTCTTGTGTTCATTAGTGGGTAGTAATGGAAAGAAAAATAAATCATTAAATTGTTTGAAAAGTCAAATCGGAACATCTTTATGGGATGGAAGGAGTAAGAATTTTGCTTCTGCCATGGTTATATAGCTTTTTAGTTCTTTTATTGTCTAAAACGGACTTGCCGTTGCCATTGCCATTGCCAAATCATAGTTGATGCTATTAAGCTGCACTCAGTTGTTGCATCTCCCGTAGGTTAGAAATATTCTTGAATGTTTGCCTCCTCAAAAGAAAATATGGCCAAATACCGTGCCGCAATTCATTTACTATCGATGTCCCAAAATGAATCACCAAAAAATTTCAAAATTGCTCTTGATCAAGAGCAATTCAGAAAAAAAAAATTGGTCATTCATTTTGGGACGGAGGGGAGTAGCATTTAACAGAGCAATTTGTCTCAGAAAAGCATCCCACCGCGTACCTGAATATAGTATTCACTTTCTGCATCGAGAGCACTTGTGGCTTCATCAAGGATCAAAATGCTAGGGTCTCTGAAGATGGCTCTAGCAATAGCAATTCGTTGCTTCTGTCCACCACTAAGAAGTTCATCATCAATAATGGTTTCATATCCCTTAGGTAAGTATGAAATGAACTCATGAGCATAAGCCCTCTTTGCAGCTCGTTCAACATCTTCCTGCCTGATGTCCCCAGAACATCCATAACTGATGTTTGACTTCACGTCCATGTGAAAAAGATGGGGTTCCCGCTCAAAATACAAATGACTCAAGACAACATTGTTGGACTTCAAGAATGTATTGCAGCTTCATTTTGTCAAACTCCGTCCAACGTATCCAACATGGTCCCTCGGCCTAATGTCAAAGTCCCTAAGAGGAAAACCGTAAAATAATATCTCGTAATCCGTAATCAATTTCATGTTAAAATCCCATCCAGAAAACCGTTGATGGCAGTATTTCATCAACGTAATATTGAGACATCAGAAAAATGCATGATACGACACTTGATGCAAAAATTTGTATGCTAAAGAGCTACCTAAGATGCTCCTTGATATAAAAAAAAATCAAAAGGAATAATCATATCCATACAACCCAATGATTACCTAGGATGCTACCTGATTCGCTGGAGGAGGATATCTTTGTTACCTGTTAATCTCAATCCATGTTTCTTCAAATAAACCTTACATTGATCCACTTTCAGCTTCTCCACCTGCCCATCAAGAAAAACACCATTCAGTAAATAAAAAAAAAGACATCAGAAAAATGCATGATACGACACTTGATGCAAAAATTTGTATACTAAAGAGCTACCTAAGATGCTCCCTGCTATTAAAAAAATCAAAAGGAATAATCATATCCATACAACCCAATGATTACCTAAGATGCTACCTGATTCACTGGAGGAGGATATCTTTGTTACCTGTTAATCTCAATCCATGTTTCTTCAAATAAACCTTACATTGATCCACTTTCAGCTTCTCCACCTGCCCATCAAGAAAAACACCATTCAGAAAATAAAAAAAAACACTTCATAGGCTCCGACGATTTATCTTTTTTCTTGTCTTTCTCATCAAGCTCCGGCACAATCACTTCTTCAGAAATCGCCTTCGGTTCCTCCTCCTCCGGTTCAATTTGCAACCATGTAGAATTTTCTTCGCAATACTGCAAAACATCCACATCCACATTCAGATTCCATGATATGTATATGCCATTGGAATTAGGGTTTGAAAGTTGAGAGAATTGTAAAACTAACCTTGAATCGCTAGAAACCGGAGAAGAGCCAGAGAACGGATGTGGAGGTCGTGTGTAAGGATCATTTAGGGGACGGAAGGGAGTTTTCGAAACCTCAAACTGTGGGTTGAACAGCCGCTGTGTAACCGCTAGGAAGAGAGGCTAGGAGAGAACGTGGGTTTGTTGAATTAATATGAGTCGTAGGATGAAAAAGTCAAGAATCAATCCTAGCCACTACTTATCCCAAGATAAGAGGCAGTTAAATCCTCTCTATATTGTATTATAGATGCCAAAAGTATCCATGTTGATTTTTTTTTTGTGTGAAAAAAAATTCATATTGATGTTAAAAATAAAAGAGGTTGGCGATAAGGATCAAAAATTGATAAAAAGGATCTTGTTGAATTGAATATAACTTTTTTGCAAGATATTTTAGTTCGTTTTTTTCAAACATTTATTAGGACAACATTAAAAAGACTCTCAACAACAACTTCTAGAATTATCACTATTTTGGAGGGAAAATTTTATTTTTGAATTGAAAGCATACCAAAAGACACTATCCTCTTTATATATATATATAGATTATAATTAACTAATAATATTAATAGTAATTTTAATCTTTATATAGTAACTATTCTAATATACTAATATTATTAATAGTAATGTTAACATATATAGTAACTATTACAATTAACTAATACTATTAATAGTAATACTTAACATATATTAACTATTATGATTAACTAATACTATTAATGTTTAACATATATAGTAACTATTATAGTTAATTGATACAATTAATAGTAGTTAACTAATGATATTAATAGTAATAGTTAACCTATATAATAACTATTACTATTAACTAATATTATTAGCTAATAAAGAGAATATCAAATGTTTTATAGATTTTTGGATAGTGATGATTTGGATTCTCCATAATCAACCATCTATCAAGTCATGTCCATATGGCAAATCCATATCCCCACTAACCAACTTTAATATATATATATATATATATATATATATATATATATATATATATATTCCATCTCAGTAGAATAATTGACTCACGCGGAATTATGATTGTGTGTACGGAGTGAAGACAACTACTCCCTCAATCCCATCCGAAAATCGATAAATTTTCATTTTGGGTGTCTCATTTAAAAAGGCATGTAAGTGCAGTGTATTGGTGTTACCACAATTACTCTAACACCCTCCAAGTGTTATCAGACGAATGTGTTATCACAAGTGATGACAACACTTTTACAGTGTTATTAGACACTGTCTAACATGATAGTTGGATATTTCTTTCATATGTTAAATTGCATTAATGTATAATTATACTTGCTAAATACATGTTTGTTGTTGTTCTAAAATACAGGTTATAACAATATGAAGATAGATACAAGTATGAAAGAATGTGTCAAGGAAAGTTACGTAAAAATGGAGATTTATGCATAACTTGTGTAAATGGAAGAATCACGTGTGAAGACTTGTTCAAAGCTTAAGTTGCTGAACATAGAAGAGTACAAGCACAGAAGAGCACGTGGGTACAAGAGACTAAAGCTAAAACTTGGGCTCAAAGAAAAGTTGTTGCTACATTCAAGGAAGTTGACATTTTCTTTAGCCACATGCTCAACCACTCCTCCCACTTAGCCAAATACGTTCAAGCTGTTACATGAATTAGCCTTCAAGCATTTTGGAGGTTATAAATAGGCAAGTGTGTAGACAAGAGCAATATGTCGAGAAAACTATAATACCCAAATTCGGATCGTTACAATCCGTTAAAAGTTAACCGGAATCCGTTAACTGGCCCTTTCCAAGTTAACTGGAATCCGTTAACTCCCCCTTTCAGAGTCAACGAGACTTTCCAGGAGTGCCCCGTGCATCCAAATTCTAAAGTATACTCAACACACGTTATCACGCGTAAAAGTACCATTTTTTTTCGAAATACGCAATTTTTGGGACTTTTCGGGGCTGTTCCAGACATTTTCTCGAACAGTTATTTAGAAAACAGTCAAAACTGAGATTAACGGGACAAAAATCCTATCTTGGTGACTCACAAGGACACGTGACACACATGCACAGCTTCCCAAATCAACATCAATCAGATTCAAGGGTGAAAAGACCAAAATACCCCTGAAATTGAAGGTTAGGCCGTCCGACCTGTTCTTCATGAAAAACCAGAATCCTCATCCAGCCTCTGCAATTTCCAAAATACCCAAAACCCCCCAAATTGAAGGTAAGGCAGTCCGACCTGTTCTTCAAATTTACCCCCTATAAATACAGAGGCTGTTATTCAGTAAAAGGGGCGAAAAATATTAATCCTTGTCAAAAACCTCACGGTTCCAGCCAACCAAACACCTCCCCGAGCCCCGAAAACGTCTCGATTTGCGTGAAAACCACGTTTTCCAACCAAACACGAGCCAAACACTTCTGAAACACCTTCCAAACACCAAATCTTATCCCGTATATGTCCTCCCGAGCCAAAGAGTCAATCCCTAGCCATAGATAACACACTCTCTCTCTAAACTCCATTTCGTCTCGATTTACGCGTCATACGCTACTTTCGATCCGGTCGAAATCCTCAAAATTTAGACGTAACGCCGTCTACGGGACTTGATACGTTTTAGTCCCTAATCATCTTTTCTCCCATAAGAGAATTAATTTCGGGTTAAAACGGCGTTCAAGTCCCATTTTTTTACTTTTTTGTCATTTAATGTCCGAATCGTTCGATCCGTTGATTCGCATTTTTACCGTCCGAACCGTTTGGTTCGTGATTGTCATTTACAAGTCCGGATCGTTTGATCCGTCGATATTGCTATTTACTTTACGCACCTTTACAAATCCGAGTCGTTTGGCTCGTCGATCGCATTTTTACAGTCCGGATCGTTCGATCCGTTGATACCGCATTTCAATACTGTCATTTTTAAGTCCAAGCCGTTTGGTTTGTTGATAGTATTTTACTTACAAATGTCCGAGTCACAAAATGACTCGTTGATCGCATCTCATTTACTACAACATTTTCATAAAATTGGTAACATCGTAATGCCCGGTTCAAAACCGAAAGTTCGTCATTCGAACTCCTTTTCAAAACCCCTCAAAATCGACGTTTGTCATTCAAACACTCATTTCAACTCAAAATCGACGTTTGTCATTCAAACGCTCTTTTCTAACTCAAAATCGACGTTTGTCATTCAAATGCTCATTTCTGACTCAAAATCGACGTTTGTCATTCAAACGCTCATTTCAAACTCAAAATCGACGTTTGTCATTCAAACGCTCATTTCCGACTCAAAATCGACGTTTGTCATTCAAACGCTCATTTTCGACTCAAAATTGATGCTTGTCATTCAAACGCTCTTTTCAAACTCAAAACTGACGTTTGTCATTCAAACGCTCTTTATACCAAAATCAACGTTTGTCATTCAAACCAAGATTAAAGCTTGTCATTCAAGCTCATTTTCAAAAGCAACACGAACACACACACACACTTTTTGAGAAAGGTAGAAAGACTCGTCATACGAGGCATTTCGGGTGATCTCAATATACTCTTCCCGAAACGTAACGTGACCTCCGAACCTAACAATCTCTGTTCAAAAAAGTTTTTTTCTAAGTTTTGGCTACCAATCAAAACGACCCCTCTTTTCAAAGCCTTTTCCTAAGTTTTGGCTACCAATCAAAACGACCTCATTTTTCAAACCAGCCTTTTTCAAAGTTTAGGGTCATAATACAAAACGACGTGGCGACTCCTCTCTTTCCAGCGATGTCCCAAGTTCGAAAGCCGCTCGTCGCGTTCCCGTGCACGATCCGGGTAATTTCAGTTGGCGACTCCGCTGGGGATCAAACATTTTTTTCAAAACTCCTTCATTTTAAAAACATTATGTGGGTCAAAATTTCGTTTACCCTTCCTCGTTTTTGTGTGGGTGTGTGTCTTCAAAACATTGGACTGTTTTCAAAAAAAAAAGATGTTGTATTTTCATCTCTTTCAAAATCATAACATGTTCGTGCATTTCCGTTCATATTTGATTTTTGTGCTATATTCTGAAATGCGCATAAATTCTTTAAGACTCATTCTGAAAATCTCTATTTTACTAAGAAAAAAGAATTTAGTAACTGCATACTACTTGCATTGTTGCCTCGGTACACCGCACGCTACGCGCACTTGCTGCCTACAATCCTCAACCCGGGGTGACCGTTCAGCTGCAACTTGATTGGCCTTCCTACGCCCTTCGAGCGCGCATGGGGTTATCCCAATAGCCCATCCTAGCCCGTGTAATCCATGCACTCTTTGTGTCACACTTCGTCCAAGACCTTGTTTGGTTTTTGGCTTAGTTCGTGTCATAAAGCCTAAGTGTATGCTTGTACGCCGATCTCCCTCACAAGTCAAACTTAAAAGTTGAGATCAAAGATCGTTCTCGACCCGAAGTCTTAGCTTTTCAGCCTTGACTTGGACGCATAGCCACGCTAAAAACATACCCGAAGGTTCAATGTGACGACGTGTCATCAAACCCTCAATGTATGCACCATGCCAGCCACAACTTGGCCAAGGCCCAAAACCTAAGGACCCTCGCGCAAGCGAGTCAAGAGAGGTCATGCTGAAATTTCGGCACGATTTTTACCTTAACTTAAGGATGTTGACTTCGGCCGTGACCCGCGTGTCACATACTTTGAAAGTTTACATGACCAACTAGCCTTAAGTTCACTTTTTCCTTTGTCGGTGGAACTCGTTTTCCTTATAGGACCCTCGCTCGGGATTGTCCATCCCGGGAAGACGATTTACAAGTGAAAAACGAGGGGCTTATAAACGTAGTGCCGGGATCCACTGATTCAAGCCCTAGGTTAGTTGCGAAGAAGAAGAGCAATCTTTTCCAACCAATTAGGACTCTGAGAAAATGCGTTTTAAGTAAACATTAAGCGGTAACTACACGTTGCACAAGCCCAAATACCCTGAGCCAAATACCCTTTCTGAAACCTAAGCCCTACCTTTCGTTCCCTGCAGCAAACAGAGAGTGGTTCAGAATCCCGGGTCAGCGCCTCATCAGAATTATAGTTACGGCCGCATCAGATAGTTCTTCGGTTCCCTTAGTTCCTTCAGCCATACTCTCCGACATGTCAGACTCACCGAGAAATCGTGACAGGAACGGAACCCCATCATCGGTAACAAATATGACACTGGAAGAAGCCATCCGGGCCTGTGAGGTTCACAAGAAACAGAAAGAGGATCAACAGAATTTCGTGGTACAGCTTCTGAATGAACGGGATATAGCAGCTATCCCCCAACCAGATGGTACTTTCATTCTAATCAAGAATGACGATCCTCCCCGATCAGTTCCTCAAACCTTCAAACAGGTTCCTCCCCCGTCAAACTACGGGAATCCTTCAAATCAAGGAAACAGCCGACCGAGGCTTCATATTGCCACCTCTCAAGGCACCCCCATCATATACGGCCAAGCCGGTTCTACCCCCATTACTTAATACAACCAGCGCAACGCTGGGCTATCTCAAACAGATCCCAATATCCTCCAGTATCCTCCCGGGTTCAACCCGTTGCCTATACACAAACCTCAAAACATCGGGACAAAACCTCGATACAACCCAGAAAAGGCCCCCATATATGCACATATATCAAGCTTCCCACCTTCAATTACTGCTTCTCTAATAGCAGCACCCGGCCCCGAGCCTCAAAGTCTACCACTGGACCCAACCCTGGCCTGGATGGTCGAACAAATGAAGGACCTGAAAGCCAGCATGGGCAGCCCAAAGAAAGAAACGCTCAGATCTACAGATCCGGGAATGGTCACACCTCTCCCTGCCAAGTTCAGAATGCCAAAAATTGACAGATTCGATGGGACCGAATGCCCACAGACGCATGTTTACACCTACATTCTCGGCATGAGAGCAAAAGGAGCAACCCTCCAGCAAATGGCCGACCATTTCCAGCACACTCTCAAGAGTTCAGCATTACGGTGGTTTCTAAGGGTCAAGCCTGCAGATCGCCATACCTGGGATCAGATCAGCAACATCTTCCTGGAGCGGTACCTATGACTAACTATGCAGGGTGGCTTCTCCCAAGCCAACAACTTTTCAAAAATTTGGAAGGTAAAGTTGAAGAAGCCTTTCGAAAACCTAGAATGGGAGACAAATCGTAAAGACTTAATCACCACTGAGCAGAAAACAGATGAAAGCGTTGGAGAATTCTACAAAAGGTGGAGTTGGAAACTCTCCGAAATCATGGAGCCACTCTCCAAAGATGAACAAATGCGGATCTTCAAGTCCTGCTTGAGGCCGTCTATCAGAACACTCATCAGCCATCACTTCTTCCCGAATCTCCGAGCCATGGTCAATGCGGGCTCATAGTTCGAGAAGGACCTCAAAGAAAAGCTGGCTACAGTTCTGCCTTACAGATACAGATCAACAACTACATTCAATCCTGCACCGGCCCCCGGCAAAGGGAAAGATACTTCTGTCAACGACATCCATCAGGGACAGCAGTTAAGCAATAGAAACCCAGCCCTGCAAAGCAACGACTCCCCCAAGAAGCAACCTTCCATACGCTTCGATAAGCTGGATATGCCTCTGAGTAAAATGTTGGAAGGACTAATCAAAGAAGGCCTCCTCAAGCCTGTTGAAAACTACAAACCGAATAATCCTGCAGCCAATGCCGACAAAAGCAAGTACTGCACCTTCCACCAATACCATGGGCACACAACTGACAACTGCCTGGGGTTACGGTATGAGATCCAAAATCTGATAAAAGAAGGAAAGTTGGAGCGTCCCCGTGTACCTAATACAGTCAGAAACCCTTTTCCGAACAAAAATAGTGTAAATTCCATCGAGTGGGTGCCAACGAAGATTGCCGTAGATCCAGTTTCTCCGCCTCTTCCAGCCAAGTCCTCATCAGGCGTCCACATCTGGTACGATGTATGTGACTGCTCCGAATGCCTCAAATATGAGTTCCAGGACATGATCAAGGGCGATTCTCCCAGAAAGCAGAAGAAACAGTATTCTCAGCAGAATTTGAAAGAAATATACGAAGCCGTAGACACCATGAAATTACTCGTATTGCGGAGGGGGGCGGCATTTCGCAAAACTTGGGACCTCGCTTCCGGAGAGAGAGAGAGGAGTCGCCACGCGATTTTGTATTATAAGCCCAAACGTTGATAATAGCTTAGTTTGAAAAAGGGAGGGGGTCATTTTTATTGGTAGCCAAAACTTGGAAAAGGCTTTGAAAATGTGACGTTTTGTATTATGAGCCCAAACTTTGAAAATGGCTTTGAAAATGTGACGTTTTGTATTATGAGCCCAAACTTTGAAAATGGCTTTGAAAATGTGACGTTTTGTATTATGAGCCCAAAACTTGACAAAAGGCTTTGAAAATGTGACGTTTTATATTATGAGCCCAAAACATAACAAAAGGCTTTTTAGGATTAGAGATTGTTAGGTTCGGAGGTCACGTAACGTTTCGGGAAGAGTATGTTGAGATCACCCGAAATGCCTCGTATGACGAGTCTTTCTACCTTTCTCGAAATTGTGTGCGTGTGTGTGTATGTTGCATTTTTGAAAAGGAGCTTGAATAACAAGCTTTAATCTTGGTTTGAATGACAAATGTTGATTTTATGATAAAAACGAGCGTTTGAATGACAAACGTCGGTTTTGAGTTGTTTTGAAAATGGAGTTCGAGTGACGAACTTAAATCTTTAGTTTGAATGTCAAACGTTGATTTTAATGAAAAGAACGTTTGAATGTCAAACGTCGGGTTTGGAGTTGAAAATGAGCGTTTGGATGCCAAACGTCGATTTTGCGTTGTTTCTGAAAAGGAGTTCGAATGACGAACTCCGGTTTTGAACCGGGCATTACATTGTGACCAATTTTATGAAAAGAGGTATTAAATGATATGCGATCAACGAGTCATTTTGTGACTCAGACTTTTATAAGTAAATACTATCACGAGCCAAACGGCTCGAACTTATTGTTAGTGTTATGCCCTAAGCCTATAGTTGATAGACTTATATGTTGACATTATTTATTATTATATGAAAAGTTTATTATTTGATTATTATATATTTTGCATATTTGTTGTAATAATCCCCGTCCCTAATTATTAAGTGAATAATTAGTATAATTGTTAATGGATAATCATATGATTATTATATGCATAGAGATGCACATTGAAATTATGGGTACTTGTTAGTGAACAAGTGACTGGACTTGACCCGTATGAGATTTATGTCATGGTCAAATGTCATAATTAAATCTCATATGGTCACTTCATTTAGTCCCTAGACCTGAGATTATCATGACATTACATATGATGAAAGTTATGTTTGATTTTAGTCAAACGATATCTTAACACGATATTTATAAAGACTATCTTTGGCATGATCGGATTCATGATGGGAAGGATGATAAGTCAAGATGGAATTTGTCCCTCGAAAGAGAGATGTTTTGCTTGGGCCCCTCGATGAGTGATAATGATGAAAGTGTATGGCCATACCCCAATATGATTGGATTATCATTATACTCAGTATCGAGAAAGCATTGAACAAATACAAGTTGACATGGACCATGACTTATGTTCAATATAACATCGTGAGACAAAGGGAGAAATGGAAGTGTACCATTGGAAACGTGAACTCTTACGTTATATTAATTGGGTAGACATAATGGCTTGCTAGAGTCCGCTTATATTTTATGAGGGTCGATTTGATCGGACTCATTGCCAACATAATATAATCCTATTGGGTCACACACAATTGAAATGAATTAGTTAAACCAAAGGAAGAAATGATTGAGAAATCCTAATGTGGCAAGAGTCATTGCGCGACATAACTTGCCCATAGGATGTTAGCGATCGCGCGACTGGACTTGCCTGAGGCGGTTTACAGATTGTTTCCTAATACGATTAGGAAACAAATACTAATACTAAGGTAGTATAAATGTGAGGTCTGTGAACCCTAATTATCTAGCCGAATTTTCTAAGGAAAAATCACAACAAAAGGTTTCTCAATATTCTTACTAGGGTTTAAGGATCTAGCAATCCTCAAAAACCGTTCTTGGTTCATTAAAAGGTGTGGATACTACTAGAGGGTCTTCGCTCGTACGGCGATCAAGGCCTAGAGTTCGAATATGAAGATTCAAGTCTTGAAGATCAAAGTTTGTGATTCAAAATCACATCGATATATTGTTCGATAGCTCAAGAACGGAAAGCAATTAAGGTTGGTAAATTCTATCTCATAGGAATTCAATTTAATTGTATAGAACGGATCTTAGGGCTCTTGGGGTTTGTTTATTTAGATGCTTATTCCGCTGCGCATGGACCCATAAAACCCAACAGTGGTATCAGAGCCCCGTTCGTATGGTTAAGTTTGAATTAACATGCTAGAAAAGTGATATAAATTGTTTATATGTTCCTTGCATATTTTGTATGCGATAGTTTTTTATTGTTTATGTGAAAATGTTTGAGAAGGAAAAACATGCACGTATTTCCCATAAGACAGTTGGTCGTAGTTAGCATTTATCTAGTGATCCACCTTGCTTTTTATGTTCATGCACGGGAAGGGCAGAACAAGTGTTAAGGATTTATACACATTGGTGTATCTAATCGCTTAAGGTTTTAGATGATTGGTAACTTCATATCTTGTTATGCTTTAGAATCCTAAACAAGAGCCTTAAAGTAAGATTCTAGACCTTCCAAATTAAACCTAATAGTGGGAACACCGGGTGACGGATATGTTGAATGAGTGAGGCAGGCCATGTAAGATCTAAGAAAGAATAAACATGCATTATTGTGAAATATGTCTGACCAAACTCTAAAAAATTGTTGGTTCCCCTTCTCGGATGTGATTTATTGTGTACATAATGTTGAGAGTGATGATGTTGAAGTTGGTTTAAGCCGACTAAATTGAACGGAAAAGATTTACCCATGTATATTTTTACAGCTTTTTATTACATGTATCATTCTACAATAGGTAGAAGCTTGATTAGTTGAACTGAAAATTAGAGATCATTTTGGATTTCATTATATAACTTTTATTATTTAAAGTTTATTATTTGAATTTGTGGAAAAAACATATCAAGAGCTATATATATACTCATTTTTTTCTTTTTTTGTGTATTATATAGGTGCAAGTGAATCTTAGTGGGTACGTTGAACAAAGTCTATGCAGTAAAATATTGTAAGTTTTATCTGTTATATAGAATGTTATTGCTCATTGTGATCACCTCCATGAAATTTTAATAACTTATTATTTATTTTTCAATATTGCAGCTTATCATTATTACTCTGTACAGTCCTTTGGCTAGAGCTACTACGTAATTACTTATAGAAAGAAACTTTATATAGTTGGACATTGAGATAGTGAAGATGTTAATGCGCAGCATTAATGAGGGCTGCCTCTCCTTCCGTTCCACCTCCGGTTTATCGTATTGAGCTTGAACTTAGCATTTGTTCAATGATCTCCTCATGGAAGTGATTTGCATCAAGCCATCAACCAGCTTACTGCTGCGCTCAAGGAGTGGAATAAGAATGAGTTTGGAAATCTTTTCCAGAATAACAGGACGTGCGAGGACGTGCCAGGTTAGAAGGAAGTCAAAAGCTTTTGACTTTCTTGATTCGCTTAGATTCAACTGAGATATTAGAGACATGTTTTTTTTTTCCTTCGTTATTTGTGGATGTATCGACAATTTTAATGATAATTAATTATTTTTGATAATGTGTAGTATTTTGATAAATATAATATTTTCATATATATATATATATATATATATATATATATATATATATATATATATATATATATATATATATATATATATATATATATAAATATTATTATTTTTTGGAGCAGCAATTAGATTAAAATCACATTTGCAACACTGTATTTCGTAGTAAAAGAGATGACTAAGCTATGAAAATGTTTCATAGCAAGACAGTAACATTCGGCGACGAAAATATTTTGTAGTAGAAGAATGTATTTATAGCTATGAAACAAATTCGTAGTAAAGAAAGCAATTATATATGATCAATTTATTTTGTAGTGCAAGTGTAGCTAAGTTGGGACGAATTAATTTTGTCGCTAAAAAAAATTATTTGGCTACACGAAATAATTGTTGAAAAAACCCTTTAGCGATGATTTTATATTTGTCACAGAAACTATTTGTCGACGAAATTTAATTTTCGTAGCAAAAAAATATACCTACGACTATGAATAATATTTCGTCGCCAATACCCTTTAGCGACGTCGCATAGGCGACGAAAATGCGACGAAAACTGGTTCTTCACCAATACTCTTTAGCTACAAAATCTTAACATTTTGCTACAAAAAATTTCGTAGCGAAATCTCATTTTTCTTGTAGTGGTTGCATGGTGTATCTCTTAGCAAGACTCAAAGTCCTAAGACTAATGATGAAGCGAAAGAGAATGAATAGTATTTCATATGCTTCGGCAATTGGGTCTATCATGTATGCTATGTTATGTACTAGACCCGATATCTCGTGTGCTCTAAGCATGATGAGCAGCTACCATTTTAACTTGCTGGCAACCATATTTCTAATGAAGGAAATTCATTAGTCCCAACTCTCCAAATCATATACTTTCTCCTCTGTATCACCTAAAAATAAAAACAACCCCATTGGGTATCTCATCACTTGAACTTGAAAAATACATTTTAAATATGTTTTTATTATTTAATAAATACTGAGACCCATATATTATATTATGCTCACAACAATTATCTACTAACTATTTCATATTTCACTTTCTCTTTTATCCAACTATTTACACTCACTCAAAGAACTTTCTCTTTTATCCAACTATTTACACTCAAAGCACATCAACATTTTCCCCTTTTTCTTATTTTGCAAGTTGAAGTGGAACGTAGGGAATGCAGTATAAAAAATTACTTACCTAGTTAAAAGGTCAAACTCTTTTTTCATTTTTCTTTTTTTTTCTAAAGAGTCAAAATTATATTTTGGGTTTTTACAAACTCAATCTAATCTCTGTGTAAGGATAATCTGCAGATAACAAAAATAAACCCACATTTATCAAAAAGTAGTAACATTGATCTGTCAACATGAAAATTCAATTTTCTTTCTATTGCATGAAAAATTGTCAAAAAGGGACACTATCTTTGGAACACGTTCCTTCGCTTACACGATACTACTTGTTTCGGGGGTCCAAGTTTCCCACTCTGCTATTGAAAAATAAATAAAACTTGACATGAAGATTTGAAGTTGTATCACAAGAAAAACCTTCTCCTGCTTGTGTCCATTTCCGGCTAAACAAAAATAATAAAATAAAAAACGTCAGGTTGATTTATATTATATTTACTCTGTATTATTTTTCTGAATAGGCAGCCCTTTTAGATGAAACACAAGGAAAAAGTACTGAATTACCTTGTGAACCCATTCATACTCTCCTCCTTTTGTATCAAAGGTTCCATGTTGCAAACTAATCAACTTCAGTGTGAATCGAGGACCACATTCCTGCAAGTTTAAGAACAAAAA
This sequence comes from Adenophora triphylla var. japonica, assembly GCA_022495995.1. Classification (NCBI taxonomy): domain Eukaryota; kingdom Viridiplantae; phylum Streptophyta; class Magnoliopsida; order Asterales; family Campanulaceae; genus Adenophora; species Adenophora triphylla. Next base: position 62,353 of record JAFEMH010002730.1, read on the forward strand.
TTTAATTGGAGAAGTATGCACAAACAAAGGGAGGACGGAGAATCTAAGTGGGTGAGTCCAATTCAGATTCGATCAATCTCCCTAATTGTATTCAACGAAATTCCAGGAAATGACACCCTTTTTTAGGCTATTATAACTCTCTTCACACACAAACACACACTTGTGTGCGGTGAAAGAGAGAGGAGTCAAACCTGAAGCCGTGCAACTACTTTCCCTTCCAAAGTCCTCTGCTCCTCGTCATCTTTTGGTTCTTTACCTTTTGATTCCTTTTCCTTCTGCTTCATTTCTTTGCTTTCAAAAATATACCTTCACAAAAGAACAAAACGTTCACATTTGGAAAACCTAATACCAATAAACATAAATAAATGTAGAGGAGCAACCTCCCCCTTGAGCCCCACAAAAAACGGCTGAAAAAATTGAGAAATTCACCGATGATGACGGAAGAAGATAAAATCTCTCTGATTGTGAAAAGTCACAACTCTTCGACCACGGAAATTTGGATCTTGCGGAAAAAGTGCTTGTATCAACCTAAAATAAAAGGTCCAGCAGACACAGGTAAGCAGAAACAACCGAGACAGAGAGATGCTGATAATCACAAGATATGAAGAGGGTGAAAAAAATGCTCTAGTTAGGATTTTGTAGACACCGAAGTCATTCAAATCCAAGTAATAATGTCAAAAAAAGAGTTAGAAGTTAACCTCCCAATACGATGACCCAGGCGTGTTGTGAAGTTGTTTAGCACTAGCTCGGGCTTGTGGCTAGTGGGATTTCCATGATTCTGCACAAGATATACACCTTATAACTTTAATGTGAAAGCATATAAAAATCAACTCCTATGAAGACAGTATTGCAATGCAGAATGGATGCAGTTTGGCTAGTACACTTGATATGATATACTTCCTCCATCCCGGCTTAATATGCACACATACTATTGAGCTCGGAAGTTAAGGAGTGAATATATATATATATATATATATATATATATATATACTCCCTCCGTCCCACAAATCTACGCACTTTTTGTGCCGGCGCGGGAATTAAGGTAAAAGGTGATAAAGGTAATGTGTTGTGAGTGTAAAAGTAAAATAGTGAATGAGTGGAGAGAATAGTAGATTTGAAAAGTGTTGTGAGTAGAGAGAAGTGGGTCCCATTTCCATTTTAGGAAAGTGCAGATTATTGTGGGACATCCAAAAGGGGGTTTTTTGCATATTATCGTGGGACGGAGGGAGTATATATATATATATATATATATATATATATATATATATATATATATATATATATATATATATTCAAAAACATTATGAGTGGGAACGTGATTGTGAGTATGATAAGTGGGATAGGATTTGCAAGTGGGACCCACAATTTAAGTGTGAGTATTACAAGTAGGGTAAAGGAAATACTAAATATAAAATAAAAGTTGTCCATTTTAGGAAGTGGGACTTATCAATGACACCCCCAAAAGGGAAAGTGTGCACACTGAGTAGGGACGGAGGGAGTAGTTCTTAGTGATGTGACAAAGTCTTGTGCTGGCTATCAGGATAATGCAACATTCCTTCTTTTCTCGAATTGGGATTGGCAGTGTGGGTATGATTCTAAGCTCAAGCAGGCACAGTTAGCAGAATATCCAGCAATGTAATCAGTGGACCGTGAAGGAGCAGTTTTTTTATGCATTCCAGCCAAGAATACATGTCATTTTTCGAGTTAAGGATCTTTTGTTCACGTTAATATTCTATCTTGATAGATTTGTTGATTGCTCCGTATGACCTTTATTATGAGAAGGAAAATTGGCTGTAAATATCATTTTCTATTCAATTTTTTGTTTCAATTGACGATTCATGTTAGCTAACCCCAAATCATTTTGGGAATAAGGCTTTGTTGATGATGTTGTTGTATATGTGTGTGTGACCTTTGCATCTCTATAGTAATTACTCGACTACTTCCTTTTTACGTTCCAAATTTTGAGTGGGGGTGCAGATGAGCCACAAGGAAAAGGTCCCAAGGAATTATCGCAATCCACCGAAGTAACGGAAGTTCAACTCATCGCAGAAATGCAATCTATTTAGGGGGTGTCCGACCCAGGTGATAATTTTGATCTTCATGCATCAATCCTTTGGCCTCCCAGGAATCTTGAAAAACAGAACAAATGGACCAAGCCTATAGCCTTATGTATATAGAAGGTTCGATGGTTGCTAGGAATTCCCCTCAACCAGAAATATTTGCATACAATATATTAGAAGGGAAGATTTGCTGCGTTCATAAGAAGGGAACTTTATTATTGTCATGTTGCGCTCAACACATCCAGAAGCCGAAAATAACCTTGAATGACATCAGTTTCTCAATTAAGACATTTATTATGGGAGGAAGGTAGTAAGGCTTAATGACTAGGGAAACTAATACTAAAATGAATAAGAAAATACTACTACCTCTGTCCCAAAATGAATGACCTTTTTTTTTCAATCTGTCCCAAAATGAATGACCTTTTTTTTTTCAAAATCAAAGAACAAATTCGAAATTTTCTTGGTCATTCTTTTCGGGACGGAGGGAGTAAGAGATATCCTACTTAAATTAGGTTAACACTAATATTAATTATTCTTACACTAGATAGAACTTAAATACTGATACATACTAATATATACTCCCTCCGTCCCAGCCCAATTGAGACTTATTTCCTTTTTGGTCCGTCCCAGCTCAATTGAGACTGTCCAAAATGGAAGGGAATCTTTACTATTTTTCCCACTCATTCTCTCTCCTATTTTACTTTTACACTCACAACACCAATCAAATCACTATTCCTTCCACTCATTCTCTCTCCTATTTAATTTTTCATACTCACAACATTTTCTTCCACTTTTTCTCTCTTTCTTTTCCTTAATTTGTGTGCCCAAAAATTTGGTATCAATTGGGCTGGAACGGAGGGAGTATATATATACTCCCTCCGTCCCAGTCCACTTAGGAAATTTTGAAATGGCACGGGAATTAAGGAATATTATTATAGTATTAGGAGAGAGAATGAGTGGAAAAAGTGTTGTGAGTGTGAAAAATTAAATAGGAGAGAGAATGAGTGGAGGGAATAGTAATTATAATGGTGTTGTGAGTATTAAAATAATGTAGGAGAGAGAATGAGTGGAGAGAATAGTGATTTTAGGTTTCCATTTTGGGAATTCTTAAGTGAAGTGGGACGCCCAAAATGGAAAGTTTTCTTAAGTGAGGTGGGACGGAGGGAGTATACATGAATTAGATCAATTTCTCCTTGAATGATAAAACAAAGTAACCAAATAATAACTCGTAGCTAAATACATTATTTCCTTGTTCTTGCAATGCATCATTACTGCCTTGAAATTGCATATCCACTAAACTTTATAGTAATAAGCTATAAGGGGGTGTAATTTCCCCTAATCCAGAATATACATTTTATGTAATTCATGAACTACAAGTTTGCATTCCCGCCACTTAATTTTAATTTCTCCTCAAAAGAAGATTAGGTATGTTCCTAATACCCCCAGATTAAAAAAGGAAATAAAAACCACTTAACTACTTTGCTTGTCCCAAGAAAAAGTCTCATTTCTAAAAAAGGACACAAATCTAGTGTAAGTTAAAGAGGTAAACAACTAAAGCTACAACCTTTAAAGTTTGAATTGCCAAATGAAACTTCTTTTGGGGCTTGAGGTGAGTATACATAACATGTGAAAGACTTGAATGTTTCTTAAGCTTATTAACGTCCTCGTCCTCTATCATTCAGGTAATAACACTCTACTCTCAAAGATCCATGTCAGTGCTTAATAATCACTTAGAACCCAGCTGATTAAAAGTAAGAACTTAATAAGAGATAGTATCTAACAAATACTCCATCTATAACCAATAAATGCAAATCCTCATTACAAAACATGAGAACTAACCCATAATAGTAATAACCTAACTCTAACAATTGAAATCATATCAAAGGTAATGCCTCAATCTCATTATTATTCATTTCATAGTATGGTTTGAGTAGTGTATTGATGGGACTAATATTTCTAGAACTTTGGTATTGTATTCGCTTTTGGGTGGAGTATTGACGTTTTTTAAACCAGCTAAAAGAGAGAGATTGTGTACTAGGTCTATCTGTGATTCATATAGTGGTGAAAAGCATAAGTAACTTTATTCCTAGCAGGGTCCCACTCTCACCCTCAGTTCTGCTCTGGCTGAGCTTACCAGAACGCTTTTCTCATAAGATTCGGTTGTTTGGTATTTGATAGTTCCCAAATGAGTTTTGCTTCTGCTGCTGAAGCAAGACTTCTTGGTAGGCACAGGAACTGAACAAACTAACTAATTGGCTATCAAAAGCTATTCTCAGTTGTCTTTCTTCCCTTCAACTGTCCAAGTCAGCACTGATGGCGGCGATGATAAGAGTTCTGTCCAAGATGAGTCAAGAACTGGGTTTTACACAATTTGGGTCAAATGGTGACATGATGTAGTTAGGGAGAAGGGGTCAAAACTGATAAGAAGTATAAGGCCATTTTCTCCTAACCTGAAAGGAGTAAATGGTTATTTAAATGAATAAAGGGGCCAGCTAAACCCTTATGAATGCTATATGTAGCATCACCACAATTCACTGAAGCAAGCAGAACATTTCTGGTTTGTTGAGGAGAATATATGTGTTTTCTGCTACTACCATACAGAGTAGAGGGGTCATTTTTCCTTCTCATGCTCACAAGAAAATATAACAAGAGGTTTGGTTGCTTACAGGAATCAAAAGACGTTTCCTTCAGCCTATGCAAGATATTTGGTTCTTGCTTCTAGCAAGAACTACATTTGCCAGACAATTATCACAAAGATCTTTGAGATTCCAGATGCAAGAGAAGGAATTATTTATATGGATGGAAATTGAACAAGTCTTGAATGAAAACGGATGTCTATAAAGGAGTATCAAGGGAGTTCGTAACCAGAAAATGTCGCAATAGTTGGTGGATTTCCCCTTCTGTTTTTGTTGAAACTGTGTTAGTTTTTCACTCTTTGATTTGTTTGGCGTATGGATATTGAGGACATGCACTCATCTATTGATACAATTGCTTTGAAATTCAATATATATAGTGCTTTAACCTCCTCCCCCCCCCCAACCACCATCCAACTCAACCCCAACACTTAAAAAGACCCACACATACACACATATTTATGGAGAGATGTACAAAAAAAATATTTATATAGAGAGAAAAGTTTGTCTGTTACATGAGTTTTAAGTTCTAGAGATAAAAGTGGTAGGAAAAAACATCTAAAAGAGGCCTGTGTGACTATACTAGAATTTACCAAGAGTAAGTAATGTTCGGTTGTTAGACTTAACATACTTTATGAACTGAAACATAGCATATGAACAAGTATGGTTAAGATATCAAACCTTTAAATCCTTGCGCAAGACAAGGTTAGAGAGTTTAAAATGGGCGGTGGGTCCATCAGGCAAGCCGATTATCAGGAGAGCATCTACACAAACAATCACTGGAGTTGGTTAGGTGGTGACCGTCCAGAGCTGAATGAAAGAATAAGCTAGACAATCAAACTAAAGCAAATAATAAAAGGAAGATTAGTAACCTGGTTCCCTCCGGTTAGTGTGGACAACTACTAGAGATGTGAAATCCTTCTTCCTTGCATACTCCACAATCTGAAAAATACCAGTACCTTATCGTGAATGAGAAATGGCAAATGCAAAGACAAACTTAAAGCCGTGTTTAAGGAAAATTAATAATAGAAAAGGGAAGGGAAGGGAAAGAACACACACACCCACCTACTCCCTCCGTACCGCCTAAGATTAAACTTTTGCCATTTTGGGTGTCCCACCTAAGATTACATCTTCCTAAAATGGAAACTTTTTAATACTTCTTTATTCAATGAAACCCACTTGCATACTCACAACAAACATCCATTTACTATACCTACCCCACCTTCTCTCTCCTACCTCACTTTTCATACAACACTTACACCATTAACACTATTTCTTAATCTCCGTGCCCAACCCAAAAGTGCAATCTCAGTGGGACTACGTCCCATAACGTGTCGCGCTTTCAAATTTCGGTCACTCCCGAATTAAGTGTTGCATTTCTAAATAAGATAATAATATTGGTGCAATTTTACAGAGTACACATGATGTACAAACAAGTAATGCACATTCATTAAAATGTTTGACAAGTTAATTGTGACACTTATTATGAGAGAGAGAGAGAGAGAGTATCCAAAAAATAGATGGGAAAAGAGAAAAGCAAGCACCTTTTTCAAATCATAGGTTCCTCGCTTGTAATAGTGAGCATTAGGGATTACAGAAAGTAAATCAGCAATAAATGCAGGCCCCCTCTGCAGGAAAAAAGATTTATAGCACAAATCATAAAATTAACAGCATTTAGCCAATACTTCAAATGAAACTAGTCAAAAGCACATGAATATAGATTAAAGTGACTCAGAGACAAAAGAAGCTGATTAAAAAGGAGACATACAGTCGAATGAAAACGGCAAGTAGTGATGAGTATCTTGGGAGTTTGCACTTGCTTTAAAACTGAACTAAATTCATCAGCATCATTACCAGCGAATAGCTGCAAATGAGCATTAACAGCATGAGAATGGGTAACCCAAAACATTACAGTACTTCTTTTGGGGAAATTTTAGGTAACATGTGTAAATAATCTACAGCAAAAATTAGATAAAAATTGAAATTGAAAAAATCCCAAATGTAAAGGGATAAAAAGTAATTGGAACCTCTTCGTCGTCAGGCTTGCATATGGTCTCATCAGCCTCTCTGGTATTCTCAATCGTGCGGGGGATCATCTTTGGTGGAGGCTGCAAGAAGTAACAATAATCAACAACAGGGTATTAAAGCGTCAAATATTTGGCACTCAAGATGAACAGTTTGGCCTCAATTCAGAAAAATAAACATGTAAATGAGAATAATCATAGATACCTCCTCCCCTAACTCGAGAGCGCGAGCCTCGGCAGCTTCGCGAGCCTTGGCCTTTTTACGCTTGTCGAGTTTTTTCTGCTGCTTAAGCTTGAGGTGAACTGCCGTTCTCTTCTCTTTGTTCTTAATCATTGAAGGAAGCAATTGCGGAGTGGCCGGCGGCGGCTGTCCTTCGCCCCTACTGCTATTACGCACTTTTCGACCGTTATTATCATCGTCGTCATCGGCATGCTTATTCTTTCTCTCTCGCTTTGCACCCATCTTTCTCTCAAAATCTCGGTTGAACGAAGGAATAGGACGGTGAGCCCTGAACCGGATGACTGGTAGGGGCGGCAACCGGCGACAGGCGACTGGTTAAAAGGGGAGAGAAGGCGCAGGCCGTCGTCGCTGGGCTTTGGGTATGAGAAGTCGAGAGAAGAGGTAGGTCTGGGCCTTACTCACGACTAGGGTTTAGGGATGGTAATGGATTGGGTTCGGAGCGGGTACATTGAACCTGACCCGGTTCGAGGTATCAAATCCAATAAATTACGACCCAAGTTATATCAAAAGCAGTAGTGTTCTAAAAAGCGTTAGGCGACGGAGTCGAACCTAGCGTCTATGGGCCTAAGTGAAACTGAGAAATTAGACAAAATTTAAATATATTTCATAAATTTATATATATATCTAAAAAATATAGCCACTAATTTTTATTATTTATCAAAAACTAGTAAAATTTCGTGTCCGAGGACAAGTTTTTTTTTAATTAAGCCTGTGTCCGAGGACACATTTTTTTTTAATTTAAAAAAAAATTAAGGGCAAAATGGGAAAGGAACAACTTAGTGAGAGCAAAATGGGAAATTCATAGTACTGTTCACATGGTGAGGTGGACAGTTCTTATTTATACTATACTCCCTCCTCCCACAAATATACAAAAAATTTCCCTTTTGGGCGTTCCACAATAATCTATTCTTTCCCAAAATGGAAATGGGACCCACTTCTCTCTACTCACAACACTTTTTAAATTTACTATTCTCTCCACTCATTCTCTCTCCTATTTTACTTTTACACTCACAACACATTATCTTTATCACTTTTTACCTTAATTTCCGTGCCGAACCAAAAAGTCTATATATTTGTGGAACGGAGGGAGTAGATAATAAAAATTAGCCGTGACCGTGGCCTTGACCTTGACCTTGGCCTTGCCTTGGCTCAGCCGAGGCCTTGGCCTTGCCTTGGCTCGGCCTTGGCCTTGGCCTTGGAGCATATCCCACATCGAAAGAAAAAGAAAGTAAAATGGCCTTGTCTTGGCTCGGCCGGCCTTGACCTTGGCCTTGGAGCATATCCCACGTCGAAAGAAAATAAAAGTAAAATTGTCTTGCCTTGATATATAATGAAGCTGAAGCCAAGGGAAGCTGAATCATTCGGCTGTGGCATTAGAATTGGTCGGCCTTGGCCTTGGCCTTTCCCTCCCGCCTAGTCAATGTCTAATCCCGCCTAATCAACGTCTAATGGCGCTTAGTCACGCCTAATAGTGCCTAGTCACCGCCCAGCGCCTATGTGACGCCTAGGCCGCGTTTTAGAACACTGATCAAAAGTTTAGGCTGTATTTTCGAGTTTTAAAGGGAGATAAAAGAAATGGAGGAAAGGAATGAAAAGAGGAGGAATTTAATTTATTCTCGAGTTTCTCTAAGTTAGAAAGAAAAGAAAAGAAAAAATATATAATTACATTTGTACATTAATAAAAGAAAGGTACAAATGAAAGAAAAATAAAATTTATATTGAGGGGTAAAATAAGTTTATCAAAAAAATTATTTTATAAGATTTTATTTTCTTCCATTTCCTCACAATTTTGGAAAGATTGTGTATAAGGAAAATTATAAAAAAAAATTATTTTCTTTTCCTCCAATTCCTTTATGAAAAATCTCGGGAGCAAACTTAAAAATGAAACTATTTTACATTTTCTCCCTTTTGCTTTTTTTTTTTCCGTTTATAAATGTAGGGAGCACACCTTTAAATTTGTAGACAAAAATGTATTTGAGCCTGATTTATGTATAATAACCCAAATTTTTTGAATAGCATCCCAGTCCAAACTGTAAATATTCGGACTCTAAATTTTAAGTAACACTGAGCAAAAGCAATAAATACTGCTTAATTACTAATGTTAATTACAAACATAAAAAACATGAAAATAAAATCATAAGTTATCATGAATTAATCTCTACGTCATCATAATTTCACTCGAGGGGTTGCACGTCATTTCCTACGTTCAATATATGAATAGTATCCAGTTCACCATGTTACTCCCTCCTTAGCCTAACCCAGTCCATCATGTTACTCCCTTCCTATCTGAAGTCGGTGGGAAAATGAATGAATTGTGAAAGTTTATTTACAGCATGGGAGATATCAGGACGTGTGAGAGAAAGGTATTGAAGACCCCCAACGAGGGCTCGGTAGTCAGTAAGCAGGGAAAGGGGTGTGTCGGCGTGGAGAGATAGGGGAGGGTTATTGGCCATGGGAGAGTGGGAACCGGCTTGGCGGCGTCCATATGAGCTCGCTGAAGAAGATCTTGTAAGAATTAATCACACTAGCATGTTCGAAATCCAAATGAACACATAATGTAATTTGCAGCGGAAGATTAGATCGACATATCTCCAGCCATTGCTATGCGGAATCGGCTTCGATCGACCGGCGCCGAAGACACCTTTGGGTTTCTAAACTTTAACTCTTCCTATGGTGATGGTACTATATTTCTGAAGGTGAGAGGTAGGTTTGGTGACCCAAGATGAAGAGCAATGTGTCTCATTTATAGTCCTTTACCCATCACAAAGTCTATGGACACAATAATTTGATTGAGAGAAATTTTCTCTTGATTGGGAGTAATTCTCTCAATCTGGGTAGAACATATACAAGAAAATGGACCATATTCATCAATCAATTTCCCATACACAATTAGGAAAGGATTTCATTGAAATCAAGTTTCCTAAATCATAAACGGGAATCTTGAAAATCCCTAAAGTTACGGGAAATTCTTACATTCTCCCACTTGGTCCATTTAACCCCAACATGTCAAGAAATTAATATATGAATCATGGCGATAGGTCCTCTTGTAGCGAGTATTATCTTCCATGTATTACAATATATTAAGCTCCTCAACAATAGCCCTTAACTCATGAATAAACCACATGTTTATTATGGGTCCATAAATAATGTTTTCTCTTATAACAAATAATATGTGCACAAAATCGTATGAGAAAAATCAAACATCATAAGAGTTTCATTCAAATAGCGTACGTACAATGAAATATCACATTATGGAACCAAGTCCCATTCTTTCTACATGATCCTTAAACCCCTTTGGTGGCATGCCTTTAGTCAAAGAATCGGCAATCATCAACTCAGTGCTAACGTGCTTAATGACCACTTTATTTTCCTTAACACGTTCTCTAATGGCTAAGTACTTAATGTCGATATGCTTACTTCGACTATCACTTTTGTTATTCTTAGCCATAAAAATAGCAGCTGAGTTGTCACAATACAATTTCAATGGCTTAGAAACTGAATCAATGATTCTAAGCCCGGACATGAAACTCTTCAACCATACACCGTGTGAGGTAGCCTCAAAACACGACACGAACTCGGCCTCCATGGTGGAAGTAGCAGTCAAGGACTGCTTCACGCTTCTCCAAGATATAGCTCCACTGGCTAACATGAAAACATACGCGGATGTTGATTTGCGAGAGTCAACACAGCCAGCGAAATCTGAATCGGAGTAGCCAATCACCTCCAAATTATCCGTCCGTCTATATATGAGCATGTAACCCTTCGTTCCTTGAAGGTATCTCATGACCTTCTTTGCAGCTCTCCAGTGGTCAATTCCTGGGTTACTCTGATATCTCCCAAGCATCCCAACAACAAATGCAATGTCAGGTCTGGTGCAAACCTGAGCATACATAAGGCTTCCAACGGCTGAAGCATATGGAATGTCTTTCATTTGTTCCTTTTCGAGCTCATTCTTGGGGCACTGGTCCAGGCTAAACTTGTCACCCTTCACAATGGGTGCTACACTAGGTGAACAATCCTTCATCCGAAATCTCTCTAAAACTTTGTTGATATAGGTCTCTTGAGACAAACCTAATATGCCTCGATATCTGTCTCTATGGATCTTAATGCCAATGACATAAGATGCCTCTCCCATATCCTTCATATCAAAGTTTTTCGAGAGAAATTGTTTCACATCGTATAGCAATCCTTTATCATTGGTTGCAAGCAAAATATCATCCACATATAACACAAGGAAACAGATCTTGCTCCCACTAACCTTGAGGTATATGCATTGATCCATAACGTTCTCTTCAAATCCAAATGAAGTGACGACGTTATGGAATTTCCTATACCATTGGCGGGAAGCTTGTTTTAGTCCATATATAGATTTATTAAGCTTACACACCAAATGTTCACCACCACTAGAGGAGAATCCTTCTGATTGTTTCATATAAACCTCTTCCTCTAGATCACCATTAAGGAAAGCCGTCTTCACGTCCATTTGATGTAGCTCTAAATCAAAATGGGCTACTAATGCCATAATTATTCGAAGGGAATCTTTCTTAGATACAGGGGAAAAGGTTTCCGTGTAATCGATTCCTTCTCTTTGTGAGAATCCTTTGGCAACAAGTCTTGCCTTATGTCTCTCGATGTTGCCTTGTGAGTCTTTCTTTGTTTTGAAGACCCATTTACATCCAATGGCTTTTACACCACTAGTAGGTAACCCGTGCTCTGTACGGGAAGCTAATTTGCTAATATCAAGATTTATTTTTTATAATATAAGTATATTATAAATGAATCAAAACATTAACATTTATAAAGTTAGAAAAATTGTGTTCAATTTTAATAACCTTGTTGTACATAAGTTTAATAGGAATTGCATTGTGACTAACAATGTAGCAATTTTTGCTATTTTATTTTTGATGTTCATACTTTATGTCATTTATTTTTGATGTCATAATTTATGTCAGTATGCAACATTTTTTATGGACGTTAACAAAGTGAATGAAAAAACTAACGACCTATTTCTTTTCAAATTACAACATTTTAAATACAATGTAGGGGGTTCCAACCCTTAACCTTCCCGAGAAAAGTACGTCTTTAAGCTAAATGCTCATTGGCATTATTAACGACCTACTTTGATATATATATAGTAACTATTATGATTAACTAATATTATTAATAGTAATAGTTAACATATATTGTAACTATAATACTATTACTTAACCTCTATAGTAAATTAATACTATTTATAATAATAGTTAGCATATATAGTAACTATTATAGTTAACTAATACTATTAATAGTAATAGTTAACATATATAGTAACTATTATAGTTAACTAATACTATTAATAGTAATAGTTAACTTATATAGTAACTATTATAGTTAACTAATACAATTAATAGTAATAGTTAACATATATAGTAACTATTATAGTTAACTAATACAATTAATAGTAATAGTTAACTTATAAAGTAACTATTATAGTTAACTAATACTAGTAATAGTAATAGTTAACTTATATAGTAACTATTATAGTTAACTAATACAATTAATAGTAATAGTTAACATATATAGTAACTATTATAGTTAACTAATACAATTAATAGTAATAGTTAACTTATAAAGTAACTATTATAGTTAACTAATACTATTAATAGTAATAGTTAACCTATATAATAACTATTATTATTAACTAATAGTATTAGCTAATAAGGAGAATATCAAAAGTCATATAGATTTTGGGATAGTAATGACTTGGCTTCTCCAAAATCAAGAGTTTGCCTAAACTTGTCCACGTGGCGAAGCCATAACCCTCCTCACCAACTTTAATATATATATATATATATATATATATATATATATATATATATATATATATATATATATATATAGATTTGGCAACTCGACGAGATCCCAGACTTTGTTAGTTACCATAGAATCCATCTCATCTTTCATGGCATTGTACCATAAGCTTGAATCATTAGAACTTATGGCTTGTGAAAACGTTTCGGGATCATTTTCGGCTCCAATATTGTAGTCACACTCTTGTAGATACACGACATAGTCACTAGGAATTGCTGACCTCCTTGCCCTCATAGATCTTCTTAAAGCTGGATCAACATTATCCTGAGGAGCAGGATCATGTTGTTCAGCAGGTTCAACATTTTCATGTATTTGTTTGAACTTCATCTACTATTGGATTAGGATCAGCTTGTGGTGCTTCTTGAACTGGTTCTTCAACACGTGTTTGTTCTTGAGGAGTGTTGTTAACAATAATGACCGGTTCATAACTTGAAGTGGCACGCTGAGCATCATAATGATCTTTCCTTTGATCAATGTCCAAGGATCGATCGCTCCCACTGATCAAGTCATTCTCAAGAAATTTTGCATTTCTTGATTCCACAAACCTAGTGTTATGGGATGGACAATAAAATCTATATCCCTTAGACCTTTCAGCATATCCAATAAAATATCCACTTATGGTCCTTGGGTCCAACTTCTTTTCTTGTGGATTATAGATTCTCACTTTGGACGGACATCCCCAAACACGTACATGTTGCAAACTGGGTTTCCAACCTTTGAATATCTCAAAAGGCGTTTTTGGAACGGCCTTGGTTAGAACTCGGTTTAATATGTACGTAGCCGTATTAAGTTCTTCGTTCCACAAGGATCGAGGAAGTTTGGAGCTTTCAATCATGCTTCGCACCATGTCCAATAATGTTCGATTTCTTCTTTCAACTACTCAATTTTGTTGTGGAGTACCTGGCATGGTATATTCTGGAACTATACCATTCTCTCGAAGAAATCTCGCAAATGGACCAGGTGCTTGTCCATTTTCAGTATATCTACCATAGTACTCTCCACCTCTATCTGATCTCACAATCTTAATTTGCTTGCCGCATTGTTTCTCTACTTCTGCTTTAAACACCTTAAAAGCATCAAGTGCTTCATTCTTATTGTTAAGCAGGTAGAGATACATATATCGCGAGTAATCATCTATGAATGAGACAAAGTTCTTGTCACAGTATGCATCCATGTCTGGACTACAAATATCTGTATGTATGATTTCCAATAAATCTGAGCTTCTTCTGACACCCGTTTTTGGCTTATTTGACATGTCAGTCTGCTTACCCTTAATGCAGGCTATACACGTCTCAAAGTCTGTAAAATCTAAAGTACTAAGTACTCCATCGTTTACCAACTTTTTAATTCTATTAATGGAGATATGTCCCAATCTCCGGTGCCACAACATAGAAGAATCGTCATTCATAACACATCTTTTGGTACCAATATGAATGTGCATAGATGAATGGTCATCATCATTTTTCAAATTTAAGTTTAAAAGACCATTAGACAAAATACCATTTCCAATAACATTAGATTTGAAAATTATATCAAAACCATTTTCTGAAAAGTTAAATTAATAACCATCTGATACAAGTCTAGAAACGGAAATTAAATTCCTAGAAAAACTGGGAATATAAAAAGTCTTTTTCAAACTTAAATGAAAACCACTACTTAAAACTAAATTGCACGTTCCAACGGCCTCTACACATGAAGGCATCTGATTTCCTGAATAGACGCTGCATTCATTTCCCACTGGTTTTCGCAGGTTTTGCAATCCCTGCAATGAAGTGGTAATGTGAATTGTAGAGCCCGAATCAATCCACCATGTATTATGATTTACAATAGTCATATTGGATTCATAACAAACAAAGGAAAGTTGAGTACCTTTCTTATCAAGCCAATTCTTGAACTTAGAACATTCCTTCTTAATGTGCCCCTTCTTTTTGCAAAAGAAGCACACGGGATCCTTCTTAATGTCCTTGTTGGAAGGGATTTTTCCCTTTCCCTTGTCATTGGCTTGACCATTCTTCTTGTTCTTTCCAACTGTAGTAAAATTCACACTCTCCTTTTCCTTAACCTCCATAAGCAGCCTGCCCTCTTCCTGAACACACATGGTCATCAATTAATTGATTGTCCATTTATCCTTATGTGTGTTATAGGATATCTTGAATGGGCCATACTGGTGAGGTAAGGTGGAAAGGATATAGTGAACCAAGAAGACTTCCGACATCTCAACCTCTAATGCTTTTAGCCGAGCCGCTATATCCCTCATGTGCATGATATGATCACGCACACCCTTAATGCTATTGAGCCTTAGGGATGTAAACTCCATGATCAGGGTACTTGTCATTGCCTTATCTGAAGTGGCAAACTGATCATCAACAGCCTTTAGTAATTTTTGAACCTTCTTGATATGCTCGACTGAACCCCTTATGCCAGCTGAGATCTTAGTCTTTATGAAACTCACACAGAGACGATTAGATCGGTCCCATTTTTCATAAAGATCAACAGCATCCGGAAGGCTAGTTTCAGTAATTGGAGGGGGTTCATTCTTCCTTATGGCATAGTCAAGGTCCACCCATCCTAAATGAAGGAGAACTCTCTCCTTCCACACTTTGTAGTTATCCTCTTTAAGCTCGGGAACATCACATCTCATATCAGGGTAATCAACAAATTGAATTGTTGCAAATTAATTGTAAATGCTCATATTATTAATCTTGAGGCTAGTACAATATAACATGATCTACCAATGTAAAAACATGCGAAACATGAATCCAGTGACATAAAACTTGCCTGTGGGCTAAAGTTCTAATTCAATTAGATTCATTTTAACTTTATGATAAAACCATCAAAACTATGTTCCTTTTTCTAATCCCTGTGGGTAAAATAGAAAATATAGTTTGATATTTTACCCTAATTAATCATACATAATATAATAAAAATTTCTGTGGAATAAAATTTATTATATAAAGTATGATTAATTACAATTAATGTTCAATCTAAATTTATAGTTTTAATTAATTAAAGATGCTGTGGCTACTCCCTAATTAATTAAAATTATATGGATCACATGAACATTATTTAACCGAAGCATGCATAAATAATTGTATGTACAAAAACTCACAAAATATACATACAATATCAGACTAATATTTTCAGCATGCTTTTAAAGAATTCTCAATGTGTTTAAGTTTCTGGTTGCAGTGGTTTATAATTAACCGAAAGTATATTACATATAGTAATTATATAAATTAAATGATTAAACACATTTATAAATGAGAATTATTAAGAATCATTAATGTTTACTGGTTAATTTTCGGTCATTGCAAAAGCCAGTACAAAATATGAATTACAGAATCAGTCAATTGAAAAAGGAACAACCCTTTTAAAATTCACAGGCTAATCCTATATATGTACAGTGCATTCCATGTAAAGACTTCCATGTTAAAACAAAGTCAGTACCCATGTAAATGTAAAGTCAGTACCCAAGTTCATAACATCAATATACAGAGGATAATTGCCCTTTTATGTACACTATTATTTATCCAAGGACAATGACGAGTGACGACAACAGAGAACATTTATCATTAAAAAAATAAATAAATTAATTAATGAACAATAGTCATCTTCTTTCTTCAAGCTTCATCGGCTGGTCAATTTCAACCCGGATTACGACCCGACAATTTCTTATGATTTCAGCAACCAAATTCAACATATTATATATCAAAATGCTCAGAATTCGATTTCCTAATGATTCATAAGCATAAGTTTCAGAAATCATTATCATAGCAAAATTTTCGAAATTACAGTTCGTTGCTAAAACAGAGCAAGGAGGAGGGTTATGGGGCTCTGATACCAAATGTAAGAACTAATCACACTAGCATGTTCGAAATCCTAATGAACACATAATGTAATTTGCAGCGGAAGATTAGATCGACATACCTCCAGCCATTGCTATGCGGAATCGGCTTCGACCGACCGGCGCCGAAGACACCTTTAGGTTTCTAAACCTTAACTCTTCCTATGGTGATGGTACTATATTTCTGAAGGTGAGAGTAGGTTTGGTGACCCAAGATGAAGATCAATGTGTCCCATTTATAGTCCTTTGCCCATCACAAAGTCTATGGACACAATAATTTGATTGAGAGAAATTTTCTCTTGATTGAGAGTAATTCTCTCAATCCGGGTAGAACATATACAAGAAAATGGACCATATTCATCAATCAATTTTCCATACACAATTAGGAAAGGATTTCATTGAAATCAAGTTTCCTAAATCATAAACGGGAATCTTGGAAATCCCTAAAGTTACGGGAAATTCTTACAGATCTTGTATGTAAATATGTTGACTGAGAGTAATGCCATTGGAATGGGGAATGACTTCAACACCGATAAAATAGGAAAGGTTGCCCAAACACTTAAGCGAGAAATGGGAAGGGAGAGTCGAGATAAAGGAATTGAAAAGTGTGGGATTTGACCTGATTATAATTATATCATCTACATAGACCAAAAGATAGGTTACGGAGCTAGAAAGATGAAGAGTAAAGAGAGAGGAGTCTGAGACACAGTTTATGAACCCTGGAGAGAGAATATAGGACTTGAGCTCATTATACCAAGCACGGGGTGCTTGTTTGAGACCATAGAGAGCTTAACGGAGCTTACAAATATGAGACGGATGAGTGGAACTAACAAATCCAGGAGGTTGTACCATAAAGACTTGAGGGAACCTTGTAGAAAGGCATTATGTATATCAACCCGACGGAGAGACTACCCATTTTGAATTGTGTGAGAGAGAATGAGACTAATAGCGGCAGGTTTGACAACATGGTTAAACATTTCAGAGTAATCTAACACGGGACGGTGGTGAAAACCCTTAGAAACTAAATGGGCTTTGTAACTATTAATTGAACCATTAAAGTTATATTTTGTGCTGAAACCCCATTTACACCCAATACGATTTTGAGACGGATAAGCGAGGACAATATCCCATATTTTATTTTGAAAGAGAGCATTGTACTTGGTTTACATGGCATCACGCCAGACATGACTCTTAAGAGCCTGAGCAATAGTAGTAGGTTCAGGCAGGGAGGGAAGAGTTATGTGAAGGTTTATTTTTTTGATAGGCTTTTGTGAATGTTGTTTGCAGCCTAGTTGTTAGTCGAGAAGGAGGAAGAGGAGGGGTGGAGGAATCTGAGATTGAGAGAGAGGTGGTGAGAAGTCCATTGAGGGATACAATACAAGAAAAACAGTTTTTTGTGACGGCCAAAAGCCGTCGCGTAAAGCCTCAAAGCCGTCGCGAAATGTTTACGCGACTGGGAAAACAATCGCTAAGGCAGTCGCGTAAAGCCTTGTCGCGGAAAGCTAAGGCGACGGAAAACAGCCGTCGCCTTAGGTATTTGTTTTTCGCGACTGCTTTTCCCATCGCATAAATTTTTTATTAATTTTATTTATTTAATTATTTAAATAACATTTGCAATCGCCTAAGCTTAGAAAAGGAGACGGCAAATGTAATCGCCTTAGGTTAACAAAAGGAGACGGCAAATGCAATCGCCTTAGGTACTTTAAATTTATATTTTTTTCCATTTCACTGGCCCTATTTATAATTAATAATTGAATAAAAATTAAAGAAAGGTTGATTAGCACAACATGAATATTAATAAATTAATTGCATTTAACACTATATTATGGACAATAATCATCGTCACAAAATCCAAAAAAAATAAATCAACTTACTAGGTTTGTCAAGAAAATGTATCATCCTAATCCTACTAGGTCAATATAAATACAAGGATAAGAATTGACATGTAAAAAACTAAACTCTAATGATTGTAGTCATCTAATATTACATGACAGAAGAAAAGAAAAAGAAAGTAAATCCCAACAATTTTTATGTCCTTCCCAGCGGGATCCACTTTCGGTAGTCTGCAAGAGAAAGAGAAAGAGAAAGGAGATAATATAAGTTATCAGGAGTTGGTTTTAAGTAGAATATTATGAACCAAGTTGAAAAAATAAAATCCAAGAAAGGGTAGTAGAAACTCACAAGTTCATTAACCAGAGAAGGTGTGATATTTTTCCCAGCAAACTTAGTTGATCCAATTATTGTCACACCTGCAACCATTTCCATTTTTTTAATAACAATATTTTCTGTTTTCGCTGTCAAGGATTATACAATCTTACACTTCATGATAAACCTTCATACTTGAGCAGTATTTGCATTAGAAGCTAGAAAATCATACGAGTGAAATCAAGTAAAGGGGACGCACCTGCTTCTCCTATCTTTCTGATGGCAAGGTTAGAAGTATCAGCAACATACACATTTCCTTTATCATCCATTGTTACCCCTTTTGGATGATTAAAACAGGCGTCATTTGATTTTCCATCCACATGGCCAGTATACCCCTGAAATGACCCCGCAACCAATCTTGCCCAACTATCTGTAGTCAAATTATAGGAACAATGCAATTAAAACATCAACCTTAACAAAAGTATCAATTAAGTTTAGACTGGAGACTCGGAATTTGTTCGGTTGGGTTTTCTTGTTGAAATTACAACTATTGCTCACTGAAACCCTAATAGTTTAAGAATGTTGGCTACAATTACATTAGCAATATGAAGTGGTGATTCCCAAAGTCCTCTCTTTTTCTTCTCTTTACTCAACAACTTTTTCGGGTTACACTACAGTTTTTGAGAGTACTGAAATGGTGCTCTCTCAATCAAACTACTACCCTTAATTCACGCTCCCAAAACAGATCCTTTTAAAAACATTCTTTAATTAGGTTTCAAAGACCAACATTCAAACAGCTTTTCAACAGAGTGTCCTTTTGCAACTCTTGGAACAATGAACATAAAAGAGCTTTCAGGAAATCACACCAAACACTCTCAATCCTTCACTTAATGCTGACTTTTTTCATGTTTATATGGAAACCATCCAGGCTTATGTCAATCGGGATGTAAGTTGAACAGAAGAATGTTGTGAAACTTACAGTGAGAAAAGGCAACAACTGCAGAAAGTAAGGCAACATCAAAAAGGGCACCATCAGCATCCAAGCAGTATATATCCTGCAAAACATAGGATAGCCACTTACCATCTTACATAAAGTTAAACATTGACGGGTTCCTTCTAAAGAAGAATTAATATGATGAAGAATCAAAGAACATTAGAGTTGGGCCACAATAACCAAGAAGAGAAAAAGTTCAAATCCTGAAGTAATCAACAAATTGACGTCTCAGACAAGAACAGACCTCCAATCTCTCACGTGATCTCATGAAGGCCAAAAAAAAAACCACTTACCGAAATAAGAAAGAAAAAGAGAAGGAAAAATGTGGAGTCCCGACAATTACCGTAGATACAAAAATTTATATGTCACTATTAATGAAAATTAAGCAAAAACCATAAATCAGTTTTTACAAATAATATAAACAAAATGGAAATGGAATGTCATCAACTTAAAAGTGAAATCTGTTACCAGGTAAGCCATCTAAGCAGCTTTGACACTAACCAAGGACAGCTCCTTAAGGTTAATCATACCAGAACTGCAATCACCAAAGATGAAAAATTAATAAAAGATGAGAATGCTTGTGATATTAGATAAAATTGCAAAATGTCAGATTACCAGGAAGAAGTCGAAACAAAATCTTACTCCCTCCGTCCCAAAATGAATGTCCAAAAAGTTTTCAGATTAGCTCTTGGTCAAGAGCAAATTTGAAATTTTTTCCGACATCATTTTGGGGCGGAGGGAGTACAAAATATTAGAAAGTAGCAAACACCCTTTAGCACATCAAGTGAGTCATGCAGGCAAACTGTCAGCTAGACTTAGAAAAGAGTTCTATATAAGAGGAGCAAATGTAAGCACATCTCTTCAAGGATATGCCAAGAGCATTGCATAACTATCCTAGGTTCACCAAAAATCATAGTACTTTCAAATGACCAACCATGAACCATCAAAATCCTCTTCATAGATGAGATATAATCACTCATCATGATATAGGGGAACCGAAAGCAAGAACAAAGTACACAAGTTTTAAAGGTTATCTGATGAGGAATATTGCAATGTCTGCCGATTATACTTTTTGAATTTTGATAATAACACCGATGTAATTCCATCCTACAAACCTCTCAACCACCACCTAAACATGCTTCTACGCCATTAAGAGGAGTATAAAATCGTATCTATAAGTAACTCAGTGCACAAGTTGAAATGCGTATTGCGCACCAAATATGACTATATAGCTTCGATATCACCATATAGATATCAAATCACATAAGGAATGTGAATAATATATCATCGATATTAATTTTCTCTAAAGACTCAAGTCAGTAACCAACCGTATAGAAGAGAAGCAATACGAAGAGGCATCGAAACCTCATAATTTATAGAAAACTAACAAGAGGAGAAAGTAATTTACCTTGAGATAGTGTCGGATAACCGCTTTGACAGAGGTGGTGCCGCCTCGGTGGCCTCCCAGGCCTAACAATCACCTTAAAAGGCCTTGTTTTGTTAAGGGGTGAATTTATCTAATCTTATATAGTATCAATTATTTTCTCTATGTTGATGTGGGACAATACGACTTCAACATATACTCACACACATACACACAAAGAAAACCCTAACAACATAATGAATCATTCATCCAACAATTCTGAAAATTGAAGCTTCACATAAACCAATCAATAATAACACCTCAAAACAGATCAAAAAAACCTCACAATTTCATCAAAATACAGACAACCAACAGACACATACACACAGAAATACAAATTCAGAATAGAAATCCAGAAATGGAATAGAATTCGTGAATAAAGTTGAAGAATCTTACGGAGATTAGTTTGAATTGGGATGAGGCGCATAATCCCCAGTTAAATCTCAACATCCCCGATTCTCTCTCCTCCCCCAATCAACTGCAAACGCCCCGAGTAGACATGGAGAGAGAGAGCGAGAGAGAGGGCAAGAGAGAGAGAGAGAGAGAGAGAGAGCGAGAGCGAGTGAGAGAAATAGCCACCTTGTACCTTGGAATCGGAAGAATAGGCACCGGAGGAAGAATCACCGCTGGAAGAACGCCGCTGGAATCGTGAGGAAGAAGAAGAGGAATGAGAGGCAGAAAAGAAAAGGGTTTTCTAAAAACCGTGGAATGCTATCAGAGAAAAGAAAAGGGTTTTTTAATGGTTTAATTGAATAATTTTAATTTTTTTCATCATATAACGCGACTGCAAAGCAGTCGCCTTTTAAAAAAAATTAAAAATCCAATTTTAAAATTGTTTAATTTAATATTTTTATAAAACGCGATTGCTAAAGCCATCGCCTTTGATAAAAATTAGAATTTCACATTCCCGCTCAGACTACATTGTTGGCGCTAGAGGGAAAAACATATATGTGATGGCATCCGTGACTGCTTAGCCATCACGCTAGCCTACTGTGACTGCACTAAATGCAGTCACAAAGGCAGTCTCCTTATATACTCAAACGCGACTGCTTTTTTTGCCATCGCCAAAAGCAATCGCGAAAGACCAGTTTTCTTGTAGTGATATGAGGTAAAGTGATTAGGGGTGGATTGGGTAGGCAGTATGTTTGTAGGGGTGAGTGCAAAGCAAGATTGTCAAGATCATGTGTGGCATGGTGAGTGGCGCCACTGTCTAGGAGCCAAGCCGGTAAAGGAGATGTGGTGGTCATGGTTGTGTGGGTAGAGGGGTGAGTGTTGTTGTGGCCTATGAATGGAGGCTGAGAGAAGCTAGTAGAAGTAGGGCTTAGATTAGGGTTGAGATTAGGGTTATGGGTTGGGATAGTAACATGTGGGTATTGTTGACAGAACATTGGGCATTGAGAGAGATAGTGCTCGGGGGTACGGTACCACTGACGGTCTTTGAAAGTGACGGAAGGTCGAGGGGAAAAAGAGGAGTGAGCCGAGCTGAGAGGTTGCAGTAGACCGACAACATGTGAGGGAGTTCGGGAGAATAATTGCGAGTAGGGTTCCTAGCAGCACAGTTGACGGATAGAGGGAATGAAGGAGTAGGTTTGGATTTGGGCTTGAGGGAGAGTTCTTTTGTGATAAGTTTCTTGTGTAACTCATCAAAGGTAATTGGGTTTTCACAATTTTGGATAGCGGAGATGACACTATGGTAATCAGAATCATGGATTTGATCGAGGATTGTATCAACGATGTCATCAAGATCAAGTGGGCGACATAGGGAAGCAAGATGGTTTGTGCAGTTTTTGATTTCATGCATGATTCAGAAATCGAGTGGGTTCCTTTGGTGATATTATGGAAGTGGTCTTTCAATCGTTTAAGGTGACCTTTGAAAGGGTTAACGTAGGTTTTGCTTAAAGTTTTTCAAGCGTTATAGGTTGTGGGACAGAGGGAGATAAGTGGGACGAGTGGGGCGGAGAGGGATCCGGCGACATCACCTAGGATGAGATTGTCATGGTGGAACCTGGTGGTAAAGGCTGGATTGGGAGTGGTGGTGCTAGGGTTTATAGAGTTAGTGGTGGCGGAAGCATTATTGGCGGGGGTAGTTTCGCCGGTAGTGCCAGCATGTAGAGATTTGGGAGGGGCAAGATGAGTTCCATCAATGAATTTGTAAAGTTAAAGGCCTAGAAAGGTGGCCTCAATCTGAGTTTTCCAAGATATTTAGTTGGTTGGGGTGAGCTTAAGAACATGGGAGAGAGAAACGACGATAAGGGGAACCGTAGGTTCGGCAGAATTGGGAGAAACTTGAAAGCCAGGTGCGGCCATGTAAGAAAATTAGGGCATGAGTTGTGAGACAAAATTATTAAATCTTGTTGCTCTGTATACCAATTAGAGGAAGGAATATGGGAAAAAGTATTTTGTATTATTGAAGAACTTGAATATATATATATATACTAGAATAAGCCCGTGTCCGAGGACAAGTTTTTTTTTTTTTTTAATTAAGCCCGTGTCCGAGGACACATTTTTTTAAGGGCAAAATGGGAAAGGGACAAAATAGTGAGGGCAAAATGAGAAATTCGGCTATTGAAACTATTCATAGTATCGTTTCACAATATATATATATATATATATATATATATTGGTGACTAAGAATAACAAACAAGGAAAAGATAAATACCAATAATAAAAAGATTACAACGAATAATTAATGATATATACAACAACTAAGAAAAGGAATGTTTATCTCTATCATATAGTGTAGCAAGTGTTGTGAGTAAGAAAATTTAGGTAGGAGAGAGAAAGTGAGGAAGAGAATAGTAATTGGATAATTATTGTGAGTATGACAAGCAAGTACAATGAATAAAGAAGTATTGAAAATTTTCCATTTTTAGATTGTATTTTTTCAAATGGAGATAAATGGATTGATATGATTTAATTTTTGATAAATAATTTTTTATTTGACTCCCTTCAAAATTTATCGTTATTATTTTACTCCTTATCATGATTAAAAATAATAATTTTCAAATATGTGAGTATTTTTATATTTTAAGAATATTGCAAATCAATAGCCTGTATTTTGCTCATTTTGCACATGTATTTTGCTCATTTTGCACAAGTATTCGCAAAATGACAAAACTACCCCTTTAAAAGTCATATGTAAGGCACATGTGTTTTATTATGTTAGTGAAAGAGTAAGGTATACTCTAAAATTAAATTTTCTTTGTGTTTCTGATTTGATAAATATTGTGTATATAATTAGAGTGAATTAGGTTAGGAAATAATTGTGAATATAAACTTAACTTAGATTGATTATGTTTGACTAACGACTAACATCTATTCTTAGTGATTATCATGTATATAAGGTAGGTATTTAAGATGGAAAGAATTTTATGTTGATAAGGAAAGAAGTGGCCAAGAAGAATCCTTATCGGAGAAGGATTTTGATCAACCTTTATAAAAGGAGAGTCGCCTCTCATTGACATTCACAGATTCTCATAATTCAAACGGAGTATTCTAGTTTACGAGAGTCCTTTGCTGTTCTTGGAATCTACTAAATTAAACCTCAAGATCGATTTTCTGTTTTCGTGTTCTTAGCCTAGAACCACTTTGATCTTTTCGTAGCTTTATTTATTCCTTTCATTGTAAGTTTCTTTACAACTTGTTCCATACAAGGTTGTGTTTTATGAAAGGTTTTCCATCAAGTAATTCTTGCTGAATTGTTTAAATATCTAAGTTATTTCGCTGCATTTATTTACTTATGTGTATGTGTGAAGTTGTTAAGACACTTGTGTGATTATAGTTGCACGCAAGTGCCTTAACAATTTGAACAGTCCTAGCTACAAATCATTCAATTAGAAAATTAACGATTTGTTAGTTTTTACATCATATTGCAACAAATTGATAAATTTAGGTGACTGATTGACACAATTAAACTTTTAAATTGAGGATTGCAAATATGAAACAAACTCAGGTTACCAATTTACAATTTGTCCGTTATTAAATCGTACAACCATAATAGTTTGATTTTTTCTTATATGTTTTTTTTTTGCAATTTTTTCTAAAATAAGAGGGAAATTGTGAAACCCGAACCGCACGTGAATTAGATTCACGCGGGTTGGACATACCCAAGTTTTGCAAATCGACAATTTACGAACCATTGGTTTGTCTATCACACAGTAAACCTAGAAACTTGTAGAATATACTCTCTCCGTCCCAATATTTAGTTCACCATTTTGGCCCCGGCACGCAAAATAAGGATGGAGAAAATATTGTGAGTGTAATAGTAAAATAGGAGAGAGAATGAGTGGAGGAAATAGTAAATTTGAAAAGTGTTGTGAGTGTAATAGTGAAATAGGAGAGAGAATGAGTGGAGAAAATAGTAAAGATTCATTGCCAAAAAAGGAAAGGTGAAGCTTTAAATGGGACACCCAAAATGACAAAATGTGAAGTTATTAATGGAACGGAGGGAGCATCTCTTATATTGGTATTAGAGTTATTAACTTATTGCTTGCCATTAAATGTGTTAAATTGCACGCTTCTCTTTTTTTTATTCAAAATCAGAACAAACAGATTCAATAAATTGATGACCGATTTGTTATTTGTACTATGTGAACTGTTAGACAAAATTTTACAATAAGCACAACAAAAAGAGAAAAGAATTACAATATATTGAAATACAATTTACAACATAAAATTAAACAAGGAGAAAAACAGTTGGAGAAATTCGTATGTTGATTTTCTTGATATTATCCGAATCGTGTGTGTAGCGATGCGTGAATTTTCTTTACATCTAGGAGTCGTCACTTATTATTTATTTAGGAAAACAATAAGAAAGACCTTTTTGATTTTAAAGAGATTTGAGGGTTCGGGGGTTAAGTTATGAAATGGGAAAGTCAAGGAGCACCCATTCCACCAAATCCGGAGATCGGTCTTGCCAATTGAGTATTACCAACCTTTTCAATAAATAAGAACAAGAAAACCCTAATCAATTTCTTGATTAGGAATGTCGGATTATATGCTTCGAGATCACCTTCATGGATTGAAGGGACTCTAGGCTAATCCTTTTGATGGGATTACACTACTCTAAAAGCCAATAGAGAGTGATTGAGAAGAAGAGAGTAAAAGTATAGAAATTTACCAAGCGTTTAGGGAGTATTTGATTTAGAACGTGGTTCTAAGGTGTCTTCTCGGTCGAAAAGTGATTCGGGCAGAGCTTTGCCTTGATTCTAGGCTTGAACCTTGATGTTCGTTAATCAACATGGTTGATGAACGAATTTGGGAGTTGTTTGTGAGTGATTTGAAGGAATCTTTCGGGGAGAGAAACCAACAAATTGTGTGTGTTATGTGTTTTCGATCGTGGATCGGGGACCTCCGAAATACTGAAAGCCATCAAGTATTTATAGGGATTTGGAGAGGTAAAGGTGGAGAGGGAAATCACCTTAGGAAGGTTCCAGAACTCAGATATGATTGGAGAACCGGATTAGATGATGTTTATCAAGAAGAGAGTTTGAAACGGAGAAGGATTGTGGTTCTGCATATCCTGCAAAGGGCTTGTCTCGCGCGAGACACGTATGTCCCGTGCGAGACAACTAGTCGGTTGACTATTTTGTCCTCTTCAGTTTATTCCGTTAGTCGGTTAGGTCCAAAACTAACGAGGTTAGTTTGAAACTTAACAAAACATAACGAAACTAATATGCTTTCATCAAAACACAAAAGAGAGATGTAGAGTAGTGTAATCATGTAATTATGAGTTCAGAATGGGGTGTCTACAAAGCCCCTCGGCGACAAGACTTATGGAAGAAGTCATGTCGTCGATAGAAAAGACATCATTCTGAACATTGGGATGGTCGTGCCGCACGGCTGCCTACGTATCTCTATCGGAGAATCAGACCAAAACGTAGTTCGACTCCAAAACACTAAAAATGCTATTTTAGGTATTTTGAAAAACATTTTTAAAAATTGAAGAGGAATTTTTTTTTTGAAAAGGTAAGATCGTACTGAGGAATCAAGGATTTGACCCAATTCTGATGATACCCGGTTTTTTGATGAAGTTGTTGAAGTGCGCCGCCTGAGGTTACTGACGTTGCTATTGTGCCGAGGTCACGAACTTTGTTGTTGTTGCCGCCGTCACAGACTCTTGTTGTGGTTGCCGAGGTCACGGTCTTGAAGTTTGCTGCCATCACAGACTTAGAAGTTGTTGCCGAGGTCACGAATTTGAAGTTTGCTGCCGTCACAGACTTTGCTGATGTCGCCGAGGTCACGGACTTGAAGTTTGCTGCCGTCACAGACTTTGATGATGTTGCCGAGGTCACGGACTTGAAGTTTGCTGCCGTCACAGACTTTGTTGATGTTGCCGAGGTCACGGACTTGAAGTTGTCGATTGAGGTGGAGGTTCTGTTGGCTCCTGTAATGCAAGGATATATGCATGATGGTCTCGGATAGACCCGAATGATTCTTACCTTTCTGCACCTGCTAGCACATAAAGATTCCAAGTAGATTTTTTCAGATTTTAGTTGTTTAATTGGACTTACTGTAAGTACCCCAATCTGGATCGCTGTCCATCCAAGCATACGGAAAAAACCAAGGGCGAACTTCCGAAGGTCATAACTCCTTCATACGAACTCCGATTGAGACGTGCCATATATGGTTGGAAAGCTCTCGACGAGTACTAGATTGCCTTTACAAAAAACTGGTAATAGTTGTCCATGTCATATGACATAGCTAGCCCAGGGACATCATGATTACAGAATCCCCTTAAAGTCCACATTATTCCCCTAAATCTAGGAAAACCAAAAAACTGGTAATAGTTGTCCATGTCGTACGACATAGCTTGCCATTTTCTGGACACTATAAATAGAGGGCTCCCCCTCCCTCATTACAAACATCATCCTCTTCTACTCTCTCCCTAGGCCTTCTGGCTTTCCCTCTAAGTCCTTCCGAGGCACTTCCGGCCCCTTTCGGATCCTTACGAGGCCTTCCAAGCTACCTTATGGTGCTCCGAAGCCTTTTCGAGCGCTCCCGAGATGCTCCCGCGCTGCCTCGAGGCACTCTCGAGGTACTCTGCCCCTCGTGGTACTCCAAGGCCTTGCCTGGTCTTTCCCGAGGCGCCCCGACTCTTTCCGAGTCAAACCGGCAACTCGGACGCACGCCGGAACTCTGCCCGAACGCAATAGACGATCCCGAAGCACGCCGAACCTCTGCCCGAATCCCGCCGATGATCCCTGCGATCCCAACGCACGCCGAACCTCTGCCCGAGTGCACACCCGACAATCCCGAGGCACGTCGAAGCTCTGTCCGCAGACAACCGGCACATCCCGAAGTAATCCCGGTCCGTCCCGGAACACTATTCCATCCTCAAACACTATTCCCCAGCGGAAGACAGACACGAATCAATATTGGTAAGGCTTCCTTCCATTATTATTTCAATACATTTCAATAAGCAGTGTACAATGTAGACATCCGACACAACATGCATTTTTAAAAGCACACACACACAACATTTAAAGAAAGAAGGGGTATCGAAAGACTCATTTTTACGATGCTACTCGGGTGAGCTCTAATATTCTAATATTCTCTTCCCGAGGAGTAACCTGACCTCCGAACTCAAAATCTCATCACACAAAAACAGTTTATTTTTAAACTGGTGCCTTTTCTCAATGTTTTGGGCTTAATCAAAACGGCGTGGCGACTCTACAAGCAAAACACAGCGAGACACTTTCCAATGTGAACGCAAGAACGCGGACGAAAAACGCGAACAATGCGAAAACGCCAGATGCCGGGGCGCGATCGCGCTGCCTCTCGGATCCGGACAATTTCAGTTGCGACTCCGCTGGGGAATTTATTTGTTTTAAAAACTTTTAAATAAAAAACAAAAGATTTTTAAAACGATGATGAGGGTCAAACTTTCATTTTACCCCTTTCTTTAACTGTTGTGTGTGTGTGCATGTGCTTTACTTTTTTATTTTACAAAAAAAAATAAAAATACAAAAAAATGCATCAATATACATCTGTGCACATACATTTAAAATTCTTCTAAAACTTTTGTTTTACTCAGAAAAAGAATTTTAGAGACCGCACACTACTCGCACTGCTGCCTCGGTACACCGCACGCTACTCGCACTGCTGCCTCGGTACACCGCACGCTACGCGCACTGCTGCCTCGGATACACTGCACACTTCAACCCTCATCCCGGGGTGATCTCAATTGCAGTCCGTTTGGTCTTCCTAGGCCTCTTGGATGCGCACGGGATCATTCCAAACATCCCATCCTAGCCAAGTGTCAACCTTGCACGTTTGAGTCTTGAGTCACACTCTGTCCAGACTCGATTGGTTTTTACCCAGTCCGTGTCATACAGCCTGGATACATATCCCATGCCGGCCATTTTCTGAGTCGAAGCTCGGAACTCAAGATCCCTTGCGCAAGCAAAGCGATGAAAGGTCATGCTAAAATCTTGACCCGATCTTGATTTTCCGAAGCTACACCCAGACGATGTTCCGTCCCGGATATACATCCATGCCCACATGACACCATGTCATCAAGCCTTTAATACGTCAGCCATGACGATATGACCCAGCCAACGCCTAACGTCACAGATCCCTTGCGCAAGCAAGGTAAACAGAGGTCATGCCGAATTCTCGACCAGATCTTGACTCAGGTGCCGGCTCGGCTCACTATTCACATGGCTAACGCATTAAAATGAACATGACAGACTCGGTCCTTAGGTTCGATTTTTCTTTTAGGTCGGTGGAAACCGCTTGCCCTATAGGACCCTCGCCCGGGGCTATCCACCCCGGGATGTCGAAATACAGGTGCAAAACGAGGGGCTTATAGCCGCATAGACGGTCTCCACTGACCCAGGATCTAGCATAGTTGCGAAAAAGAAGAGCGATCTTTTCCAACCTACCTAGGATTCTGAGAAAACACTGTTTTAAGTAAATTAAAACAACAAAAAAAATCATAAATAAAAAAAAAGGAAACTGCATGTCGCATGAGCTTTCCCCCCTTATCCGAAAAAGGTCTTCCCATGTCTAAACCTTACCCGTCACCCCCTCCAGCGAATCGAGAGTGGTTGAGAGTACCCGGGAGCCGCCCTTCCAGTGTTAAAGCCGCAAGGTCCAACAGCCTTCCCAGTAAAGCCACCAAGGCACTCCATCAACTCCTCATGGCCAAGTCGGCAGATAACAGTAAGGGAAACGGAACCCCACCCCCGGGAAACTTCTAAACAATGGAAGAAGTTTGGCAAGCTTTTAAGGCTCTTGAGAAACGCCAAGAATAGCAGCAGGCTTGGATCAAATATGCCATGCGCCATCGCAGAACCGTCGCGGTTCCCTAACCTGATGGGACCTTCGTTCTCATAGAAGACGAAGAAATATCGGCTCCCCTGGTTTCTCAAAGCTATCGGCAGGTCCCTCCTTCACAAATCCACGGAAACCTAGCAATGCAAGGCAACTCCCGCTAAAAGATCCATTCGAGCCTCAGTCAAATAGCTCTGAATTTCCAACCTCAGCACACCTATGTGCCCGCTCCCTCAAATCCTAACACCTCTCAATATCCCCTGGAATTCAATCCTGTGCCTCTGTATGAGTCCCTCAGCCACAACTTGAAATCCCAATGTTTACCAGGGACGGACATCCCAGGCGGATATCCCGACATTTCAAACCTTCCACCCGCTGGACTGCCACTTGGGGCTAATGAAGCATTTCCCCAATTCCCAAACACAACCCTTAGTGGTCCGGGCAATTACGCCCCCAATTTCAACAATCCAGGATACGGGTTGGTATACACTCAACTGCCTTCCCAAGAATCCCGAATGGCGATCCCATCTGCCAATCCACCTCCATCTTCGGTCTCCATCCCAGAAAACGGCAGCCTGCCTCTGCCTACTGACCCCCATATGGCTTGGTTGGTAGAACATGCAAAGGAGATACAACGGAAGAGTTTCCTTAAGCAAAAGGAAAAAGGTTACCAAACACCTCCAAATAAAAAGAAAGAGGTTACCAGAGCAGTCCACTACATCCAGAACGGAGCTCAAGTAAACCGCGATTAAGCACCCCCGAGGAACAACAATCCCCCTCGCATGCCACAATTCTAGCATTTCGATAACCTCGGGATGCCTTTGAGCCAAGTCCTCGAGACACTAGTAAAGAGGAACATTCTCAAACCTCTTAAGAATTTCCAACCAAAGACTCGCAAGCCTAACATGGACATGAGCAAACACTGTGCCTTCCACAACTACCCCGGTCACACTACCGACAATTGCTTCGTGCTAAAACAAGTGGTCCAAGGGATAATCAAAGAGGGAAAGTTGGAACGCCCCTGCACAGTCGGAAACCCTTTCCCTAGAAATGACGGGGTAAGCATGGTGGATAAGTCCTCGGCAAATTCCCTTGATGATTGGGGACGTGAAGACGGAACCTGGGGCTTCCGCAATGAAGAATTCGGAAGAAAGAATCCAAGAATGGTTATTCCCCAAAATTCCTTTCCAGAATCAGGGTACACCAAGGGATGGATCGAGCCCTCCCCGGAGATAAGGCAGTTCGAGACAGGCCGAGCAAGTGGCAGCATCAAAAACGGCGTAACATTCACAAATGCGGACCCACAGCCAGCAAGAAGAGATAGGTCGAGAAGCTTGGATTAACCCCCCATCTCCTAGAGTCTAGCTTGAAATAAAAGACCCCGAGTCTGTTGTGTTTAAGTTTGAGTCTCTAGAGTCGTCTGACGGCCTTACGCCTAAAGATTATGCGTTTGTAACAAAAACCGCACTTCCTTATGCTTTGAATAAAAGTTCGACCTTTCTGAGTATCCCCTCATTGCCACTTTAACAAATGATAAATTAACTAATCAAAAACAGTTAATAATGATTCACTTGGTAAAGACGCAGACACATTAATAAACAATGCATTAAAACAAATCTTTAAGCATGTTGTCAAATGAGAGGAAAATCGGGCCCAAGCTGCCGAGAAGGTTCTAACCAAAATGAATTTGGGGAACTGCTGAAGAGCCCAAAAAGACGCGAATCAAAGAATCACACAGTCAAACCGCGTAGGTTCTAGTACTTTTCTCATCAAGTCCTCCTTGGACATTGTAATTAAGTCTTCAATTTTCTATACGAAAGTTTTCTTTCTTTTCTCGCTAGACTTGAGACATTATTTTGCACCCCACATTACATTTAATGAAATGGTTTTGTTCTATGTGATCACTTGCATTGCTCAACAAGTAATTCCACAAATGATTAATGCTTTGATTAATTGGTGTGAGAAAGTCAATCGATAGCTCCCCATACACCTTACCATACCCCACACAAAGGCCTCCATCAAGCCATACACTTTCCAAAACATGTCCCCACCATCACCTTGACCAAGTCAACGACGGCGGCAACATCAAAGGACAACAACAGGTCACTCAACATCAAAAGATTGACCCTGTGTCGACAACAATCTATGGGCTTGCCTTCGCACTCGTGTGCATCAAGAAAGTTCAAGCCGGGGCTTGCCTTCGCCCTCATATGCTTCAAAAATAAAATAAAAAAAAAGCTCAAGCAGAAGCTACAAAAAAAAGAGCTCAAACAGAAGCTTCACAAAAAAAAAAAAAATGAGGTCAAAGACCCAGCGCCATCGATTAAGAAGCAATGTATTCATTGAAACTGCCGTCAAATATGACTTGTCAAGGAATCACCTCAAGGTCCGTGCCTCATCATTCAACCTTCCGAGCATTTTCGCCAAAGGCCACACGAATTTTCATGCCCTGGCCCCAAAGCCAAACACAGTTCAAACCCGAACTACGTACACCTGAGCTCCTTTTCTTAAGGGGAACGTAGGCAACCAGAAATGGTCCGGTCATAAACACATACAAATCCACAAACCCGGTCTCATCAATGACCTCTCCTATACACAAACCTTC
The DNA here is from genome assembly GCA_022495995.1 of Adenophora triphylla var. japonica. Lineage (NCBI taxonomy): Eukaryota > Viridiplantae > Streptophyta > Magnoliopsida > Asterales > Campanulaceae > Adenophora > Adenophora triphylla. The sequence continues at coordinate 95,448 of JAFEMH010002730.1, forward strand.
TTTCACACCAGACCAACTCGATCCTTGATACCGGTTGACTTTCTCCTCGTGATTAATCAAAGCATATCAGGTTTAATTGTTGAAGAACCCGAACATCAACAAAGGGTTCTAAGCAAACATGTGATCAATGTGAACAAATCAAGTTTTCAGATGTCTCGACAAGTCTTCTTTTTCTACAAAATAGGAAAATAGAGCTAAACACTGATTTTCAGTCAGCAAGGGCTTTCATACACTTTTACAAGATTTTCAGTTCTCGTACTCTCTCAAAAGAGTTAAACCCAAAAGCACATTTTTTGTGCCTACATCAAATAAGGCATTCACACAAAAAGGGACCCATTCCCACCTTTTCAAATAATATATACGCCCTTGCAAGTGTACATTACAAGTCATGTCTCTCACAAAAGAGGGTCAAACTACGTAGACCTGAGCCCATCAAGGGGAACGTAGGTAGCCTTCATTGGTTCGGTCTAAGGAATACACAAAATTCCGAAAATTGATGCCACCAAGGCTCAGACAAGAAGCAAGCAAGAGATTTTGCGTCTCGACAAAGCTTTAAAAGTAAATCACAAATCATCACAGTTAAAACACTTCTTGATGAGTTCAAGCACGGTCTACTCTCAAACTCACAACATGCTAAAAGACAACTTAAAAGATTTAACAATCAATGTGTCTGCAATGACGATGAATGGATGCTCAGTGTTTCAGAAGGTCATTCCATGCTACTCGCGTTTGGCCCTTCGTCACTCTTTCCTTTCTTCCCTCGTCCCCAATGAGTCTTCTTTCATTCCACATGAGCGAGTTCTGTCTCCCTCATTCCGAGATCAGGAGTCCTCCTAGTCGTGTCAAACAAACCAGTCGCTCTCAGAGCATCGTTCACTCGTGCCTCGGCTCGGATCTCCTCCCTACGAGTCTGCAAAAGGAGACCTCTCCCCGCCAGTCTGTCAACTCGAGTCCCGTAGTAAAACATAGCATCTCCCATGACATCCTGAGGGTTAGACTAGGCTTTTGTACTCCTAAGGCTATAGCTGAGATGACTATCTTGCCCCAGAATTGCTTCACGCCTGCTCCCCAAAATCACTTGGGACTGCCCGACATGCCGCTCGTACCAACCCAGGTACTCGGTGGTGGTCAACACAACACTCTCCCGGCGTCGAAGGAGCACCACAGGAGGGAAAGCGGAATACTTCCATACCCTCAGAAAATACAGAAGAGCATCTAAAGCTGCCAAGCAAAGCAGGGGCTTCCCCCCCACATGAACCGGTCCCCCAGCGCCAAGCGATCTATGCCATGGAAAGTCTCCCCCGAAACTAAGGGAACGATGTCCTCACCAGCCCGGCAATGGCCTGCCACATCCAACAAACACGTCCCAGGAGACATCACTCCCGCTGTCGCTCAAGAAACTGTCAAAGCTGCTACAGCCCCAAACTGCTCAAAAGCCTTACCAAAGCCATTTTCGGCCACCATACACTAACCACAAACATTTCAAGCTCATGCGACATGCACATAACATAAAAAAAGGGAGTAGAAACAACCCCTAAAGCAAAAAATAAAAGAGTTCATTACATGTGAATACATTGTGCATATAAATACAAATATTTTGTTACTCTCCTCACTAACATGAACATAAAAGAAAAAAAAGAGTCCTACTCTGAGTCATCGACACCACCGCCTGGTAAAGACTCCCACATCTCGGCGCCTCCGCCAGCCACCTCATCATCCTCGGTGAATTCAACACCTTCCTCGACCGGATACTCCAAGACGTCCGCAGAAGTCAGAATGAAGAAGAAAAAAGAAGACGAGCCATCCCTCCTCTCCTTGTCCAGCACCTGAGGCGTCCCACGTCCTCATCATCTCAGACAGAGGCGCTACCTCGCCCACACCACAAGTTCAGACAGAGGCGCCACCTCGTCCTCATCGCAAGTTCAGAAAGAGGCGCCACCTCGCCCTCACCGCAAGTTCAGACAGAGGCGCCACCTCGCCCTCATCGCAAGTTCAGGCAAAGGCGCCGCCTCGCCCTCACCGCGTTCAGACAGAGGCGCCACCTTGCCCTCACCGCAAGTTCAGGCAGAGGTACTACCTCGCTGTGATGTACCCGATTTTTTTTGTGAAAATCAAAACGGAGTCGCCACGCCATTTTTGTTTTAAGGGCCAAAACTTTGAAAAATGCCCGAGATCAGAAATTTGGGTTCGGAGGTCATGTTACGCGCCGGGAAGGACGTTAGTGTGCACCCGGAACGCCTCGTAAAAACGAGTCTTCCAAACATTCAAAATCCTTTGTTGTATGTGTGTGTGTGTGTGTGTGTGTTTTGGCCAAAATAAGTTGAAACTGAGGTAAGTAAAAATTGGGAACTCTTTTTAAGGCTTTAAACTGATCCCATGATTTTTTGGGTGATTTTTGGGTTGAGATTTGTAACTCAAAAGATTTTTGGAAGTTGAAAACCAATTCTGCCAGAATGAAAAAGGCAGTTGACTCTTGACTTTGAAATGGACTTAAAGGCTTCAAAACCTCAGAATCTGGGGAAAGTCCGAGAATGAAAGTTGCTTAAAATACCCTAAATAGGGTTTCTACAAAGGAACATTCCATTTTTGAAGTAATTTGAGGGGTCAAAACCTTCTGGAAATCTCAGATATGAAATCTGGATTTCCAGAAGCTGATGAACTGGCCTCTAAAAGAAAAATTGAAAAAAGGAGTTTTACTCACTCAAAAAATAAAATAAAAATATGTATGGAAAGATCTGGATGTTGGCTACAAAAAGTATTTTGTAGTTAACACCAAATTCCAAGTTTATCTATGTCCAAAAAATTAGACCATGGACTGAGGTCTGAGAAAATTGCTACTGGACAGCAACTTCTCAAGAGAGAAAATATGATTTAAAAGGGGGTTTTGCATCCATGCTTGTCCCCATTTCCCTAGGTTTTGATTAGTGATCACTTGACATTTTAGTGGTGAATCAACTATATCAAACCATCCTTGGGGTACATTAGGACTAAGCACTTCATTTGCTTGGGAAGGGGAATTTTATCCTTTGAAAATGAGATTTGATGTATGAAAATGATTTTTAGGGTTTTGAAAATGTGCTTTCTTTGCAAGAAAGTAAGAACACTTTGAAAATAATGTAGATCCTTGTAGAAGATCATCCATGGAGATGAACTTCCATGGTGATCTTCTTGGATCTAAAGCAAGAAGATGAATAAACTACATTTTGTAGCTTGAAAATGCATGCATGGATGAATTTTAGGGTAAGGAGAGGGAGGTTATACCTTTCTTCCTTGTGTTTTGTGTTTGAAGGCTTGAATGTGAGAGTGTTTAAGGGTGTTTAGGGTTGATGATTTGAGTTGGTTAAAGAGAAAACAAGTAGATAACAATGAAGTCCTCTATGTTTTCTCTCTAATCCTCCTCCTAAAGGGTGATTTGAGCTTGGATTGGTGTATGTATGAGAGTATGTATGAGAGTGATTTGAAGTGTTTGTGAGTGAGTGAGATTTGGGAAAGATTGGAGAGAAAATGGTGGCAATCTAAGGATTCCCCTTTGTTTTCTCTCTATATTTCGCCGAGTTTCGTTCTTTGTGAGTGATTTGTGTTATGTAAGGCGAGAGAGGAGGGTTCAATTTATAATCCTCTGAAATTTACAAAGATGTCCGCGGATATGTTCGTCGGCGTGCCTTTGTTCATACGCTGATGCTTGGCTTTTGGACGAGGAGGAATAATCTTTTTAAAATTCAAAGCGAAGCTGTTTTTCAACTTACCAATTCGGGTTTTTCCATTTCTTTTGCTTTTTAGGATTCCTTTCCTTGTTTATCTTTAAATGGCAATGCCCACTTTACCCTTGCTTTGTTAGAAAGGTTAGGGTTTGTTAGAAATGTTAGAAATGTTAAAACTTTCGTTAACTTTCTAACGAAAAGCTACCAACTCAAATTGGAGCACTTACGGTAGCCCCTCGGCGACGGTGCTTTCGAAGGAAGCGGGGTCGTCGATAAGAGTAAGGCTCCATATTTGACAGATGATCAAGTGATCGAGTGGTGAACCTAACGATAGGCTACCTACGTATCCCAAATGGGAATCAAGCCGATCGTAGTTCGGGTCTTTAACCCTAAGATTGGACTATTTTTGGAAGTCCCGCGATTTGACTATTTTGGGAAGTCGCCCTATGGTTTGACTATTTTTGGGAAGTCACCCTATGATCGACTATTTTTGGGAAGTCACCCTATGATCGACTATTTTTGGGAAGTCACCCTATGATCTCGATTGTTTTTGGGAAGTCACCCTATGGTTTGACTATTTTTGGGAAGTCATCCTATGGTTTGACTATTTTGGGAAGTCACCCTATGATCGACTATTTTTGGGAAGTCGCCCTATGATCGACTATTTTTGGGAAGTCACCCTATGGTTTGACTATTTTTGGGAAGTCACCCTATGGTTTGACTATTTTGGGGAAGTCGCCCTATGACTTGACTATTTTTGGGAAGTCGCCCTATGACTTGACTATTTTGGGGAAGTCGTCCTATGGTTTGACTGTTTTTGGGGAGTCACCCTATGATCTGACTATTTTTGGGAAGTCGCCTATGATCGACTATTTTTGGGAAGTCGCTATGATCGACTATTTTTGGAAGTCACCCTATGGTTTATTTGTTTTTGGGAAGTCACCCTATGGTTTGACTGTTTTTGGGGAGTCACCCTATGACTTGACTATTTTGGGGAAGTCGCCCTATGACTTGACTATTTTGGGGAAGTCACCCTACGGTTTGACTATTTTGGGGAAGTCGCCCTATGACTTGACTATTTTGGGAAGTCGCCCTACGGACTATTTTGGGAAGTCGCCCTACTTGACTATTTTGGGGAAGTCGCCTTAAGATTTGATTATTTTTGGGAAGTCGCCCTAAGATTTGACTATTTTTTGGGAAGTCGCCCTGTGACTTGACTATTTTGGGGAAGTCGCCAAATGATTTGACTATTTTTGGGAAGTCGCCCTGTGACTTGACTATTTTGGGGAAGTCGCCCTATGGTTTTGATTTTGGTTTGTCGAATTAGGGGATGATTGCTTTCCTCGTGTTGTGTGTGATAGCGTCTTAGGTGCCTCGAACCTTGATGATGGCGTCTCAGGTGCCTTGAACCTTGATGATGGCGTCTTAGGTGCCTCGAACCTTGATGATGGCGTCTTAGGTGCCTCGAACCTTGATGATGGCGTCTTAGGTGCCTCGAACCTCGATTTGAAATGATTTCCTTTGATGGTTTAGGATAGATGGTCCTCTAGTGGACTTCATTTGAAGGGATCGGTTTTACGTCTGCTTTGCCGAAGGAAAGGATGACCGTCTTTGGTCGAGTGGCTGGACCTAATGATAGGCTACCTACGTATCCTTAAGAGGGAATCAAGCCGGTCGTAGTTCGAAAATAGCTGGGGATGGTCTTTGATGGTTTGACAGTATTTGAGGTTTGACTATTTTTTTGGGAAGTCGCCCTAAGATTTGATGATAATGTTCTTTTAGAAAAGTAGTTGATTAAGATATGCTTTCATACTGTCTTTGTGCTTACACATGGCGAGGCTACGGGCGATGTTGATGAAGAGTTGTTAGGTTGCCGTTCGTGGGACGGTTTACGGCGACGATTTCTTTGTCTTTGGAGGCATTTTGACCTGAAGGAGGAGTTTGGTTGAGTCTGCATCTTCCTGGTGATCGTCAAACTTGCAGAGGTTTTTGAGCTTGTCTTCACATTGGGACTTCTTGCTTTTGAGAACTTGGTGTCTCTAATCGCATTGTATTTGAGAACTTGGCGTCCACGACCGATTTGTATTTGAGAACTTGGCGTCCACGACCGATTTGTATTGGAGAACTTGGCGTCTCGGCCGTCTTGTATTTGACTTGGCGTCCTTGACACTGATTTGTATTGGAGGACTTGGCGTCCTTGGCCGATTTGCATTTTGAGAACTTGGCGTCTCTGACCGATTTGTATTGGAGAACTTGGTGTCCTTGACCTAATTGTATTGGAGAGCTTGGCGTCTCGGCCGGATTGTATTGGAGAACTTGGCGTCTCGGCCGAATTGTATTGGAGAACTTGGCGTCCACGGCCGAATTGTATTGGAGAGCTTGGCGTCCACGACCGATTTGTAGACACTTTGGAGGCGGTCTTCATATGTTTGTGGATGTTGGGGCTTGTTTTCATCCATTTGAGGTCGTCTTTGGTGAAGATCATCCTTGCTTAGAAAAGGGGGATTACGTTTGAATTCCTGCATTTGTTAGTGAAGAGGAAGATGCATATATGGCATTCATGATGGCGGATGCATGCATAGAACCAAAAATGATTATGAGATGATGCGTTTATTTGCTTTCGAAGATGCACTTGGCCTAAGCTTTTGGCGGGAAATTACGATTTATGATTTTCAATCACTTAGGATTTTTCCTATTGATTCAAGTTTTGTGCATGCTACATGAGCCACAGGGAGATTTTTGTGGGGATGCATGGTGATGAGAGGGATATATGTGTTGTTATTTGTTTGGGACAAGCTTTGGGTGGGGTGATATCCTTTAGTCGCGGACTGAATTGCATGTTATTGATGAGGTCAATTTTGATCTTGGGATGAAGTTGGATTTGAACCCGGGTCTCGATTGAAATTTCTTTTCGAGTCTCGGACATTTGAAGGCGACGACGGGCTCTAGAATCAAAGCATGTTGACATGAATGAACCCGCTTTTGCTTGGGTTAGTTGTGATTTGACGAAATGCGATATGAGGAGATTCCCAATTCTCAACTTTTGATGATGCGGGGAGTTGCCATATGTCAAGTTCTAAAGTGAAACTCCAAGACAGAGTTGTTGAGGTGACCGAGACCTTTCTTCGAAGATAGGTGTGACTTGATAAAGCCCCATTCCATGGAAAAGACATGGCGAAAACCACGGAATCTTTCTCGAATGATTTGATGAAGCCCCGGAGTTTGACAAAGCGTCACTACGAGAGGTCCGAGTTAAAGGTTTGGCCCGACATGCGATGAAGGATCGAGCCAATCGATCAACGTGAGAGCCCTCAAGGTGCAGTTGTCATGAAGGGAGAAACCCATCTTTGATACCGACTATGAAACTAGAATCCTCTCTTCGAAGAGTGTCTTCCATATAGGAAGCTATTAGCCATAGTGGCACTTGGCTTGTTCGTGGCTTCAATCATATTCACCCTACTTTTTTTTTTTAGGGAATGGATTGTTGATTGTATTGGGTCCTTGGGGTCCCCTTTTCGATCGGTTCTCACCTTGCCCTTTTCGGGAGTCGTGTTGGAGGTGGAAGAAACCCGGTATCCGTAGCGAGTGCGACAACTCGGCTGCGATTGTAAGCCCTCTCAAATTTAGCCCCGGAATTGATCATTGCCCGTAGATCCGGATAGGGAAATTGCTAAGTGAGGCCCTCGAGATGTGGTTTCGGGCGTGAGCGAAAGATGTCTAGTTGTTCCTCTTCAAAAGGAGGAGTTGCCATCTTGCTTGTAAAAGTCCCACGATGTTCTCGTCGGGGCCATTTGCATTGTTGTGCACGGAGTCAAATCTATTTGCTTCCCACTCCAAGTTAGCTAGTAATCTGGTCCCATGTAGCCACGGCCTCGGATTTTAAGCGGAAGAACCATTTTAGAGCATTGGACTTCAAAGAGAGGCGAAATAGTCGGCCAAGCTGGCGATTGGCGCCCCTTTTGACCTTCATTGCCAAGGTATACGTGTCCGAGATGGGTTTTCGGGCATGCGGTGCCATCGAGATCATAGGCATCACGAATTTGTGGGGAACAAAGGAGTCGGGTTCGTTGGTCGGAAACGAGACTTCTTAACGGTCAATTCGGCAATCGTGCTTTCATTTCCTTGTGTCGTTCCACGAACCAAGCCAAATGAGGGTCTTGTGGTGGAACCATGGCATTCAAACCGGCGGCGAGCTAGAGAGAGGAGCTACCAGCGGCGGCGAACAGGTGGAGGGAACGGCCGATCTGGGGACATAGGTGAAATCCACGTCCTTGGCCCGAATCACCCGGGGAGCTTGAGTAGGACCACAGGCAAGGATAGAACCTCGCGGCTTGTTGTTGATTTTCAACCGGCAAAGAGGGCGAAGGCGTCTTGATGTAGGCTGGGTAACTCGGATTTCCGGAGTGAGGCCCATAAGTAGGCTTAAGTGCGAGCTGCTTGTCCACGATTGTTGAATTGCATAGGCGAAGGTGCATGACCGGGGAATGCTGCGGTCTGGTGATTGATGAAAGCTGGGATGGAGGCTTGGTAACCCATCGAAGCTGAGTGAGGAATGGATTTGTGAAAATTTGTGTGAGGAGCGGGCGAGCTAGCGTCATTCGAGGAAGGGCTTATTGCCCTGGACCCGCTGTGGAAGCATTCCAAGCTGTTCTTTGCGAAGGCCACGATAGATTGGTTCCAAGCGAGGTGGGATTCCAATTTCTTTGTGGTATTCGAGGTAACCCCAACCATGAGAAGACATTCCGTGCGATTTTGCCCCCGTGAGGAGCGTGAAGCGATCGGTCACGTTAGGCTGCGTGGGTCCGATGAGTACGTATTTGGGGTTTCTTTGTCCCGTTGAGATGGTCATGAAGGGATCTTGTGAGGCTTGTGCGGTGCTTTGGGGATTGGATATCTTGAAGCCCTGGGTTCTTTGTCAAGGCATTTCTAAGCGATGTGGCGAAGCTCTGGCCCGATGCATGCCCGAGCTGGCGAGGCATACCAAGCTGTTGTGACATACCGGCGATCCCAGCGCTTTGAGGCATACCATGCGCCCCAAATCGGATGAAGTCAATTTGTTTCCCAAGCATTGTCCCCAGGCCCGAAGCTGTGAATGTATATCGGGCCGAGTGAAAGGATGGGCGATTCGCAAGTTGAGAAGAGTGTGAGGAAGGTGGTGGTAGTACGTACGGCCAAGATAGGGATGGGGATCCTTTTCCTCTTCTACCGTGAAAGTTCCATCGGGGTTGAGGGCAATCGTCAAACCAAAATTCCCGACATCTTCCAAGGATGAACATCGAAACCTCATTACGATTGGCACAAGGAGTTTTATGGACTCGGGTTCCAATATTAGCCATAGAAATATGATGAATTTCTGGTCTTGGTTAAAATTCCGTCCTCGTCCTTGGACATCAAAGAAGCTGCACTTGACTAGCCCATGACCAACATGGCGATCAAATCTCATCTTGCTTGGTGGAGCCTTGGTGCGAAGAGATGTATTTGCGAAGTCTTGATTTGGAAGAAGTAACTTGGCAAAGCCTCGGTCTCATGATTTGTGAATCGACACAATTAGAGAGGCTTCAACCTGGTAGGCACTTTGTAGGCGTGCGAACGAGAGACCCAACCCATCTTGTAGCGAGTGAAGAACCAACGTTCTTGAATTATCATGTAGCAAAAGAGGCAACCCATCCTTCCATATTTACTTTATTATTTTCTTTATTCAATTAGTCAACCGGAAGAAAATGTAAAAGCAAGACAATTTTAGGAATGTATACCTGCGGAGGCATATATTTTTTTCGAAAAGTGGGGATGAATCCCCGATTTGTATTATTTGATGGCCTCATTTGACGAAGGCACAAAAGAACTCGCTTTGGGTTTGACTCTTTTGAGAGAGCATAAGTTTAGAAAGGTTTGTAAAAGTGTATGGAAGCCCCTGGCGACGGAAAATTAGTGTTTAGCTCTATTTTTCCTATAATGTAGAAAAAGAAGACTTGTCGAGACATCGAAAATATGTTTTATTCAAAATGATCACAAGATTGCTTAAAACCCTTTATTAATGTTCGGGTTATTCAACCCCTAATCTCGATATGAACAAACATTTTGATTAATCATGAGGAGAAAGTCAACTGATACCAAGAGTCGAAGTTGGCGAATGGTGAAGAGGGATCGTGTATAGGAGAGGCTATTGGTGAGGCCGGATTTTCGGGGATTTGAATGTGTTTATGACCGGACCATTTACGGTTGCCTACGTTCCCCTCATTGTGAGGAGCTCGGAGTCGCCGTAGTTCGGGTCCGAAGCGTGTTTGGCTTTAGAAAAGGGGTATGAACATTTGTGGTACTTTTGGTGAAAAGACTCGGATAGGAAGTTTGGATGATAAGGTGCGGGCCTTGAGGTGATTCCTTGACAAGTCATTTTGAGCGATTCCGTTGCTTCTTGATCGTCGTCCTTCATCGGGGGAGAAATATTTTGGATGCAAACTTAAGGAGCTTATGATATGTTTTTGCCGTTACTTTAAGCTTGCTCCCTTGTTGTCGACAACTTCCGTTCTTCGGGCTTTAATTTTTCCCATATGTCAAACCTTCTGATCGGCGGTGCTAGGTCCTTGGCCTCATTTTTTTTTGAAGCTTTTGTTTTTTTTTTTTGAAGCTTTTTTTTTGAAGCTTTTGTTTTTTTTTTTGAAGCTTTTGTTTTTTTTTTGAAGCTTTTGTTTTTTTTTTGAAGCTTTTTTTTTTTGAGCTTTTGTTTTTTTTTTTTTTTTTTTTTTGTTTTTTTTTGAAGCTTTTTTTTTTTTTGAAGCTTTTTTTTTTTTTTTTTTGAGCACTTGAGGACGAAGGCAAGCTTCTACTTGAACTTTCTTGATGCATGGGGCGGAGGCAAGCCCCTGTTTTTCGATATGGGGTCGATCTCCCGATCTTGAGTGACCTTTTGTTGTCCCTTGATGTTGCCGCCTTCGTTGACTTGATCAAGGTGATGATGGGGATATGTTTTGGAAAGTGTATGGCTTGATGGAGGCCTTTGTGAGGTGAGGAAAGTGTATAGGGAGGGCATTAGTTGACTTTCTCGCACCAATTAATTAAAATCTTAATCATTTCCCAGAGATTATTTGTTGAGCGATGCGAGTGATCATTTAAAATAAAACCATTTCATTAAATGTAATGTAGGTGTGCAAATAATGTCTCAAGTCTAGCGAGAAAAGAAAAAGACTCTTTTATAGAAAACTTAAGATTAACTACAATGTCCAAGGAGGACTTGATTGAACGAAGAAAGTACTAGAACCTACGAAGGTTGACTAAAAAGACTGTTTTAATATTAAAGGATGGGTCGCCCCTAGTCTAGCTACTCTTTGTTGTTGGGTGCCAAGACGCTGAGCTTTCCATCTTTACGTTAACTTCGATTCCATTACTGCGACCGAGGCAAGCGGTGATCGATTACATGCCCATGATGCTGTGGGAGTGGAGGAGTTTGAGGCCATGGAGCGGTGGGGCGAGCACAAGTTGTCCAAAGAAACGGGTCGGAAAAGTCACGGGGACGAACTTTGTCGGCGAGCATATTGATGGAAGGAAGTGAACCTGAGAGGACCTTGAGGGGTATTGGGCTCTGTTTGGGAGGATTCGGCGATGCGGCTGGTTGTTTTGAGTGAAAGGGGTGATACTAGGCGGTGTGTCTTCGGGCCTTTCTCAAGCTTGGAACCGGCATTAGACAAGTGTGCTCTGGGGCAGGTTGTCCTATCGGATTCTCTCACTTCGGGCACTTGAATTTTGCGCGACAGAATCATTTCTTTGCACAGTTCGACATTTTGGGTCAAAGGAGTGCTAGTACTTATCATAAGATCAAGCTTCTCCTGCATTTGTTTCACTTGCTCTATCAATATTGCCACATGGGGATCAACGGGAACATTCGAGTTCTTGGAACTCGCAACAAGACTCTTATCGGCGAGAGGAAACACGGCCGCAGATCGGGTGAAGCCCGGCGGGCGAATTCACTAAGTCCGGTAGACGACAACGGAAAACTTGTGGCATCCGGATTTTCTTTTAGCAACTCATGATCGCATTCGGGTGGGTGTAGAGGCTTGAACATAGCCACATAGCTCAAGCTGATTATGTGAAGCTGGAGCATAAGCTGGCGGTATTGCTGAAATTGAGGAACAGGTGTGATGGAGCCCAACTCGTTACGAGGAGGCGAGGGCGATGAAGCCCTAATGGCACGAGTCTTTGGAAAGGGCTGAAGAGGAATTGTCCTTGGCAAGGGATCATATGTGGATGGAGGGAGGTGTTGGCCGTGGGATGGAGAGTTATAGGATGAAGGGACCGAAATCACTGTTTACGAAGTCTCATCTTCGACCATGACCGAGGAACCATTCGCCTCAGCATTGTTACCTGAACTCCATGGCGGCGGAGAGCATTGATGAGCGAGTGGTCATTTGTTCTTCATGAATCTTATGGGCGTTTTCCAAAGCCGGGACTAACTCTTCCTTCCTAATCATCGGATTTCTTGTACCTTGCGCTACGCCAAATCTGCCATCGGATCATTATCATCCCATTTAACCTTGGCGTCAGTCGTGAACTTATCGGAGGGCGAGAGTTCAAAGCATTTTACCAAATCCAGCTTTGCCATGGCCACATGCTTGTTGCAGTCAAACCATCCATTCTCAACATTTGTCGCGACTAAATCATCCGGCTTGTCAGAGTCTGTTGAATTCACAGAGTTTGAATCATAAAACTCAATCATGTTTACATTCGCGTTGTTTGGGAGATGATCATTGGCGGGGTTGAGATCACTGAGGCGCTCGAGTTTGCCCTTCTTAATTAATCTCTGAATCGCCTTTCTCAAAGCTGTACAGTTGTCGGTCGTATGACCGTGGTACTGGTGGAAAGCACAATGCTTAGTGGTGTCAAAAGGGATTTTGGGATCCTTGGGCTGATAGTTTCTCATGGGTTCGAGGAGACCCTGCTCTAGCAAGCTATTTAAAACTTTGCTTAAGGGAACACCCAAATCCTCGGGATTCGAGATTTGGTCATTGACTTGGTCACCATTCTGAACAGGGTCTGCCGGTTTTGGTCCATTGGGGCGCTCAAGCTTGCCCGTTTCGATTAACCTTTGAACCGCTCTCTTCAAGACTATGCAGTTGTCGGTCGTGTGGCCATAATGATCATGGAAGGCGCAGTGCTTACTCATGTCGAGAGGTGCATTTGAGCTCCTTGGATGGTAGTCCTTGAGAGGCTCCAAAAGGCCTACCCTTACTAAACCCTTGAAAATTAAGCCCATGGGCATCCCAAGATCATCAAAACGTTCTCGTTGCCTTAAAGGACCACCATTTCTTGGTTTCTTTTGGGGGCCGTCAATTGTACACAATGCCTTCTTTCCTTTACCGGATGTCGGAGCCGTGTTGGAAGGGTAAGGTTTATAGCGGCGAGACATGTTCAGACTCGTAGTCTTTTCCCGTGCACGAACCCTTTTGATGTAATCATCAATGTAATCGTCGAGATTCGACCTTTTGTAAACTTCATTCGTGTCAGATACACAAGATTGATATGGTGAGATGGCCCGAGTCGAGCGATCGTCGATACTCTCGTTGCTAGGCTTTTCTTGTACCTTCTTAATTGGTTCTACCAATAATCCATTGGACGAGTCAATAGGAACATTAGGATTGCATGACCCCGCCACAAGATTGGCATTAGCAAACGAAACCACAAGTAGGAAGTACTCGGTGGGAGGAATGACAGTCGAGCATTAAAAGCGTGGACCGTAATCTTCTTCATAAGGCCTGGCGATTGCCGAAGATGAAGATATATGGCTCGTAATGGGTGGATAACGGGGAGCGTGAGTGCGGATCCGTAAGGCTTTGAAGACATGAGGTTTGAGGCGTCGTAACGATAGGATTGAATGTGTCTTGACCGCACCGAGGAACATGACTGCAAGGGAAATGTGTATACTGTACTTGATGAGCGGGAGCGGCTTGCGTAACGGCCGGGTGGAGAATTTGATGAGGAGCATTTGACCTTGTCGGACTTCCCAACCGGAGGGGCGGGGTAGAGCCCGATGAAGTGGTGATAAAAGCACAGTGGCCCACGTGATCTTGCGGTATCATAGGGGCCGGTGTGCTTTGAGAATTGGAGGAAGCAAGCCGGCCCCTCTCGAACCATGGAGCCCGAGAAACGAAACTGTCCCATTCCGAGACGGTGACCCGAGCGATCGATGCGGTGAAGTAGTAAACCCGACCCCTTCCAAGCCGATGACCCGAACTGATCGATGTTGTGAAGTAGTAAAGCCGGCCCCTTCCAAGCTCCGGCGAAAGCCAACCGACTCAATCCCGGTGGTGAGACCGGCAGAGGGGCAGGGCAGGTTGACCTAGATCGATACGATGAGGCCGAGAGGCGCCGAGTGATAGGCTTGGGGATGCTTGGCCCATTAGTAGTTCCACACGAAAGGGGACAGGCATTTGATGGTAGTTGGCATGCCGGGAGGGTAATTAGCTCCATCTTCGCATCAACCGTAAAGGTTCCATTAGGGTTGTGAACAATTGCTAGCCCACAGGTTCGATACTTTCCAATAACCGGCGATGCGAGCCTCTTGATTTTGTCTTATCTGTTCCAACATCTACGATTCCACCTGTTCGGCATTTTGCATGGATTTTTGGGGTGTGGAGTTGTACGTCCCCACCGTTCTCCTACGAGTTGGTCATTACGAAACTTTGGCTGAAGCGAAGGAGGAAACCGATGAAGTATCTCGACTTCGGAATGACCGAGCCGAACAAACGATGACCCGGGGTCTCGATCCAAACTTTGCTTACTGTGGAAGGCACAAAAGGGTGTGGTTCGGACTCGGGAAAGTGAAACAGGTTGGTGTTTGGGCTTAGGGCTCATGCAACATGCAATTATTTGTTCTTGTTTACTTAAAACATGTTTTATTAACCTAATCGGTTGGAAAAGATTGCTCTTCTTTTTCGCGAACTACTACGATTCCCGGATCACCGGGCCCCGTCACTACGTCTATAAGCCCCTCGTATTCCACCCGTATTTCGACCTCCCAGGGGGGATGTACCCGGCGAGGGTCCTATAGGGCAAGCGGGTCCCACCGACCGAAAAGAAAACGATCCTAGAAGTCTCAAGGGTAATCGAGTCTTGACGAGTATTCGATGTAAATTACGGACAAAGCCGACGTCAAAGTCAAGATCGTGTCCGAGGGCTCGACAAAAAGCTCGGCATGATTTGGACCGATAAATGTCCACAGCTGATCTTGACTTGTCGTCGCTAAGCCGTAATCAGGCATGGAATAACCGTTAATCCTTGATGACTCGGTGTCATGCCGGGAGTCAGTGTATAATTTGTGCGCCGAGCCGAAGTCAAGGCGCCTGGCCAATATCTTGGTCAAAGTCTGCGGCGGAAACCGGCATGACTTCGACCGATTAGTGGACCCGAAAGATATTGAGTCGGTATGCCGACAAAGGCTTGAAAGGAAAGGTCTATACACGTACAGGGCATGACACGCACCAGACTAAAAACCAACCGGGTCTCTGACAAAGTGTGTCACGGACAAGTGCATGGTCGACACGAGGCTCCACGTGGGATGTTTGGGTAGTCCCGTGCTCATCCGAGAGGCGTAATAAGACCAAACGGACCGCGACAAGGATTTCCCTGTTAAGGACGTAGTGTGCAGTGTAAGGTCACGTGCGCGTAGTGTGCAAGCAGTCTATCTTCTTTTTCTGAGAAAAATAGAAATTTTTTATGTGTCTTAAAAAGGCATGATGCATGATTTTTTTTTTGAATTTTTTTTTTGAAAATTTTTTTTTGAAAATTTTATGAACACATAAGCACATAAGCACAAAAATTCCGACAGTTAGGGACATTATTCCGACAGTCAAAATTTTGACTTTTCCGAGGCGGCCAAAAACAAACACGAAAACTGTGCAAAAATCAACACACACAAAGCAAAGGATTTTCAAATGTTGAGACGGAAGCTTGACCCTCAAAAGCTTTTCTTTTTTTTTGAAAATAATGATACCGGTACGTGGGATTGTTAGACCACAATTTATCCCCGACTCGTGTTAGGAGGCGATAACGGGAAGTTTAATGGTTTCCACCAATATACCAAATATCATTTTTTTTAGAAAAAGCTTATGTCCCCAGCGGAGTCGCCACTGTGATGTACCCGATTTTTTTTGTGAAAATCAAAACGGAGTCGCCACGCCATTTTTGTTTTAAGGGCCAAAACTTTGAAAAATGCCCGAGATCAGAAATTTGGGTTCGGAGGTCATGTTACGCGCCGGGAAGGACGTTAGTGTGCACCCGGAACGCCTCGTAAAAACGAGTCTTCCAAACATTCAAAATCCTTTGTTGTATGTGTGTGTGTGTGTGTGTGTGTGTTTTGGCCAAAATAAGTTGAAACTGAGGTAAGTAAAAATTGGGAACTCTTTTTAAGGCTTTAAACTGATCCCATGATTTTTTGGGTGATTTTTGGGTTGAGATTTGTAACTCAAAAGATTTTTGGAAGTTGAAAACCAATTCTGCCAGAATGAAAAAGGCAGTTGACTCTTGACTTTGAAATGGACTTAAAGGCTTCAAAACCTCAGAATCTGGGGAAAGTCCGAGAATGAAAGTTGCTTAAAACACCCTAAATAGGGTTTCTACAAAGGAACATTCCATTTTTGAAGTAATTTGAGGGGTCAAAACCTTCTGGAAATCTCAGATATGAAATCTGGATTTCCAGAAGCTGATGAACTGGCCTCTAAAAGAAAAATTGAAAAAGGAGTTTTACTCACTCAAAAAATAAAATAAAAATATGTATGGAAAGATCTGGATGTTGGCTACAAAAAGTATTTTGTAGTCAACACCAAATTCCAAGTTTATCTATGTCCAAAAAATTAGACCATGGACTGAGGTCTGAGAAAATTGCTACTGGACAGCAACTTCTCAAGAGAGAAAATATGATTTAAAAGGGGGTTTTGCATCCATGCTTGTCCCCATTTCCCTAGGTTTTGATTAGTGATCACTTGACATTTTAGTGGTGAATCAACTATATCAAACCATCCTTGGGGTACATTAGGACTAAGCACTTCATTTGCTTGGGAAGGGGAATTTTATCCTTTGAAAATGAGATTTGATGTATGAAAATGATTTTTAGGGTTTTGAAAATGTGCTTTCTTTGCAAGAAAGTAAGAACACTTTGAAAATAATGTAGATCCTTGTAGAAGATCATCCATGGAGATGAACTTCCATGGTGATCTTCTTGGATCTAAAGCAAGAAGATGAATAAACTACATTTTGTAGCTTGAAAATGCATGCATGGATGAATTTTAGGGTAAGGAGAGGGAGGTTATACCTTTCTTCCTTGTGTTTTGTGTTTGAAGGCTTGAATGTGAGAGTGTTTAAGGGTGTTTAGGGTTGATGATTTGAGTTGGTTAAAGAGAAAACAAGTAGATAACAATGAAGTCCTCTATGTTTTCTCTCTAATCCTCCTCCTAAAGGGTGATTTGAGCTTGGATTGGTGTATGTATGAGAGTATGTATGAGAGTGATTTGAAGTGTTTGTGAGTGAGTGAGATTTGGGAAAGATTGGAGAGAAAATGGTGGCAATCTAAGGATTCCCACTGTTTTCTCTCTATATTTCGCCAGAGTTTCGTTGCTGTGAGTGATTTGTGTTATGTAAACTGAGAGAGGAGGGTTCAATTTATAATCCTCTGAAATTTACAAAGATGTCCGCGCGGATATGTTCGTCGGCGTGCACTGTTCATCTGCTACAGTGCTGGCTTTTGGACAGGAGGAATAATCTTTTTAAAATTCAAACTGAAACTGTTTTTCAACTTACCAATTCAGGTTTTTTCCATTTCTTTTGCTTTTTAGGATTCCTTTCCTTGTTTATCTTTAAATGGCAATGCCCACTTTACCCTTGCTTTGTTAGAAAGGTTAGGGTTTGTTAGAAATGTTAGAAATGTTAAAACTTTCGTTAACTTTCTAACGAAAAAGCTACCAACTCAAATTGGAGCACTTACACTCACCCTCACCAAGTTCAGGCAGAGGCGCCACCTTGCCCTCACCGCAAGTTCAGGCAGAGGTGCTACCTCGCCCTCACCAAGTTCAGGCAGAGGCGCCACCTCGCCCTCACCGCAAGTTCAGACAGAGGCGCTACCTCGCCCTCACCGCAAGTTCAGACAGAGGCGCCACCTCACCCTCACCGCAAGTTCAGACAGAGGCGCCACCTCACCCTCACCGCAAGTTCAGAAAGAGGTGCCACCTCGCCCTCACCGCAAGTTCAGACAAAGGCGCCACCTCACCCTCACCGCAAGTTCAGACAGAGGCGTCACCTCGCCCTCACCGCAAGTTCAGACAGAGGCGTCACCTCGCCCTTACCAAGTTCAGACAGAGGCGTTACCTCGCCCTCACCAAATTCAGACAGAGGCACCACCTCGCCCTCACCGCAAGTTCCGCATGCAGGCGCCACCTCGCCTCACCCCAAGTTCTGCAGCAGGCGCCACCTCGCCTCACCTCAAGCCCGCACAGAGGCACCACCTCGCCCTCACCGCAAGTCTGCACAGAGGCGTCACCTCGCCCTCACCACAAGTTCGAGATAGAGGCGCTACCTCGCCCTCACCAAGTTCCGACAGAGGCGCCACCTCGCCCTCACCAAATTCAGACAGAGGCGCCACCTCGCCATCATCGCAAGTTCAGACAGAGGCGCCACCTCGCCCTCACCCCAAGTTCAGACAGAGGCGCCACCTCGCCCTCACCCCAAGTTCAGACAGAGGCGCCACCTCGCCCTCACCCCAAGTTCAGACAGAGGCGCCACCTCGCCCTCACCACAAGTTCAGACAGAGGCGCCACCTCGCCCTCACCGCAAGTTCAGGCAGAGGCGCCATCTCGCCCTCACCGCAAGTTCAGACAGAGGCGCCACCTCGCCCTCACCGCAAGTTCAGATAGAGGCGCCACCTCGCCCTCACTGCAAGTTCAGACAGAGGCGCCACCTCACCCTCACCGCAAGTTCAGACAGAGGCGCCACCTTGCCCTCATCGCAAATTCAGATAGAGGCGCCACCTCGCCCTCACCTCAAGTTCGGACAAAGGCGCCATCGCGTCCTCATCATTTCAGCGACTTCGGTCAAAAATGCCAGCGCGTCCTCAGCATTTCAGCAACTTCGGTCAGAGGCGCCACACGTCCTCAGCATTTCAACAACTCGATCAGAGGTGCCCCATGCCCTCAAATACTTCAGCAATTCAGCCAGAGACGCCACCACATCCTCTTCATCTCGGTCAGAGGCGCCCCACGTCCTCAACAATTCAACTTCCTCCTCACAAAGGCGCCTCCTCCTGCAGGTAAACACAGCAAAGGTATGTCAATAAACTTCAAATGCAAGACATAGCTGTAATAAATGCTACATAAAAGGAGAATCCCAGCACAACATGATGCCTTTCCAAAAATTCCCACAAACAAAGTTCCATACAAGATCCATAAAATGCGCCATCAAACTCAACTTAGGTCCAGACGCCTCAGAATAGTCTCCCTTAGGATCATACTCCTGAACTAAGTCTCCCTTAGGTCCAGACGCCTTAGAATGGTCTCCCTTAGGGTCATACTCCTGAACTAAGTCTCCCTTAGGTCCAGACGCCTTAGAATAGTCTCAACTTAGGTTATACTCCTAAACTAGGTCCCAACTTAGGTCATACTCCTGAACTAGGTCCCAACTTAGGTCATACTCCTGAACTAGGTCCCAACTTAGGTCATACTCCTGAACTAGGTCCCAACTTAGGTCATACTCCTGAACTAGGTCCCAACTTAGGTCATACTCCTGAACTAGGTCCCAACTTATGTCATACACCTGAACTAGGTCCCAACTTAGGTCATACTCCTGAACTAGGTCCCAACTTAGGTCATACTCCTGAACTAGGTCCCAACTTAGGTCATACTCCTGAACTAGGCCCCAACTTAGGGTCATACTCCTGAACTAGGTCACAACTTAGGTTCATACTCCCGAACTAAGCCTCAACTTAGGTATAGACGCCTTCACACAAACTTCAATCAGGACATCACCACGTCCACTCCACACAAACTTCAACTCAGGACATCACCACGTCCACTCACCACAAACCTCACTACTTCACCACAGGCAGCCCGAAAGGCTTTAAATCACTCGGTCCGGGAGACCGCATAAATCAGCCAAATATATATTCGCAGCCCGGAAGGCTTTAAATCACTCGGTCTGGGAGACCGCATAAATAAGCCAAATCAATATCCGCAGCCCGGAAGGCTTTAAATCACTCAGTCCGGGAGACCGCATAAATAAGCCAAATCAATATCTGCAGCCCAGAAGGATTTTAAACACTAGGTCCGGGAGACCGCATAAATCAGTCGAATCACCATCCACAGTCTGGAAGGCTCTAAACCACTCGGTCCGAAAGACCGTATAAACCTCCCAAATCATTATCCCTAGCCCGAAAGGCTTTAAATTACCCGGTTCGAAAAACTGTAAAATTTCCATTTCAGGACACATCACTTTAGGGCACCACCACGCCCGCATACACTCACACTTCACACCTCTGAACTACGATCAGGCTTGATTCCCGCTAAGGGATACGTAGGAATCCTATCACAGGGTCCATCCAACTGACCTAAATGGTCACCCACAGGATACCACCACGTCCACACACAGAGTCTCAATCAGAGGACCTCACACGTCCTCGTGCACGATGAAACTCACCCCACACACGAACTACGACCAAGCTTGATTCCCGCCAGGGATACGTAGGAATCCTATCACAGGGTCCATCCAACTGGCCTAAACGGTCACACACATAGGACACCGCCACGTCCTCACGAACCGACCTACACGGTCACCTCCTCTCTCAGCACGCGATCCAGATCAGGACACTTATCTTATCGATGACCCCACTTCCTTCGTAAGTAACGTCGCCGAGGGGCTTCTGTAAGTACCCCAATCTGGATCGCTCTCCATCCAAGCATACAGAAAAAACCAAGGGCGAACTTCCGAAGGTCATAACTCCTTCATATGAACTCCGATTGAGACGTGCCATATATGGTTGGAAAGCTCTCGACGAGTACTAGATTTCCTTTCCGAGGCACCCCGGCTCTTTCCGAGTCAAACCGACAACTCGGACGCACGCCGGAACTCTGCCCGAACGCAACAGACGATCCCGAAGCACGCCGAACCTCTGCCCGAATCCCGCCGATGATCCCTGTGATCCCAACGCACACCGAACCTCTGCCCGAGTGCACACCCGACAATCCCAAGGCACGTCGAAGCTCTGTCCGCAGACAACCGGCACATCCCGAAGTAATCCCGGTCCGTCCCGGAACACTATTCCATCCTCAAACACTATTCCCCAGCGGAAGACAGACACGAACCAATATTGGTAAGGCTTCCTTCCATTATTATTTCAATACATTTCAATAAGCAGTGTACAATGTAGACATCCGACACAGCATGCATTTTTAAAAGCGCGCACACACGCACACAACATTTAAAGAAAGAAGGGGTATCGAAAGACTCGTTTTTACGAGGCTACTCGGGTGAGCTCTAATATTCTAATATTCTCTTCCCTAGGAGTAACCTGACCTCCGAACTCAAAATCTCATCACACAAAAATAGTTTATTTTTAAACTGATGCCTTTTCTCAATGTTTTGGGCTTAATCAAAACGGCGTGGCGACTCTACAAGCAAAACACAGCGAGACACTTTCCAATGCGAACGCAAGAACGCGGACGGAAAATGCGAACAATGCGAAAATGCCAGATGCCGGGGCGCGATCGCGCTGCCTCTCGGATCCGGGCAATTTCACTTACGTGGTGGTGTTCACGTCTGTTCGTGTAAATGGCCGGTTGGTCATTTTGGTGGTGAGTTTATGTATGAGTATAGCGTATATAGAAATGTAGGGACATTTGTATGGATTTATATTTGAGATGGGTAAACTGTATGAGTGAACTTGTGTTTGACAAGTTGGGACCAAATCGGGTTTATGCAGAGTCTGTTGCTAGTCAGCAAGGCTGTATTTCTTCATTGTTGTAGAATTTTAATGATTAACCTTCTGTGAACACATATAGGCCCTTTGAGAATCTTCATTCTTAATTCTCCATTGAGTCGTGTCTCTAGGAGGCAAACGACTACAAATCTGTTAACTGTCGTAATGGCTTTATGTCTAAGGCGCTTTGATGTCTTAAGCCCCAAGGTGCTTGAAAGTGGTAGATGACTTGTGAACAGACTTATGAGTCTGCTCTCTTGATTTGAAGATGATCGAAGAAGACTCTCCTTGTTGATTTGATTTGAAGAGGATCGAATGATGTTCGATGAAGAAGGTTGAAGAATAGTCTCCCTTTCTCCTTGATTTTTTTTTCTTAGTGACGCACCCTGGTTTTTGCCTAGACCGCCCTTTCAGGTTTTCAATCTAGCGGGCATCTTTTTTGCGTCTCTTTCTTTTCTCTTTTTTTTGTGCTCTAACTTTTGCCTAGGCCGCTCTTTACGAGTTTTCAACCTAGCGAGCCATTTTTTTTAAAAGTATGTGTACTCGAAGAGGACTCAGAGGATAAAATCTTATTGAGGAGAGAGAGATGAGATCTCAAGTTAGTTGAGGAGAGACGGATTCTATTCTTTGGAAGGTGGTCCAAACATTGACTCTTTGGAGAAGTTTATTCTCTAATGATGAGAATGAGAAGCAAAGAGGAAGACTCCGAATGCAAATTTGATTATTTTGAAGAGTTGAAGTAATGTTTGACTGGGGAGGAAAGGTTAGGAAGCCCCAGTTTTGATGCTTGGATTTCAAGATTGTGTATGAGAGTGTGAATGTGTGCCCAAATTTTATTTTTGTTGGATTCACGCGAGTTTGAAGACATCCGGTTTAATTTGAAAAACGGAGTCGCCACGCCATTTTGATTACCTCAAAACTTTGAAAAAAAGGTTTTATGGGTTCGGAGGTTAAGTTACCCCTTGGGAAGAACGTTTGGCGTTCACCCAAAGTGCCTTGCCGGAGCAAGTCTCCCTAGATTTCATTAATCATGTTTGCTTGCGTGCTTTCTTTGTGTGCATGTGTTTGAAAATAAGGGGGGGAATGTCCCAAGTTGTCTTCCGGACGTACAAACCATTTGTTGGTTGTCGCTCGGGATTCCTTGGAATTTATGTATTTGGGATTATGATCCCGTCCTCATCTTATGACTTATGATCATCGCATTTTTTAAGCCTAGGGACCCTCGGGACTTGCGTGATCGAGAGAATGACTCTCTTTTGGGTCAAAGATGAGGTTCTTTAGGAAGGAATGTCCTTAGCCCATCAATCCTACGCTTTAAGACTCGCCGAGCTCGTGTAGAGGCTTCATACTCATTCTTAAGCGATAATAGGAGATATAGGGTTCAAGGTTATCCTTTTCCTAAAGAAATCATGAACCTTTAATGGAAGGAACGATGCAAAGATGAGAACTTTTACACCGGTCCATTCCAAGGTTGGGGAAAAGGGGAAATGCATGTAAAAATGATATTTTAGCAAAAAGATGGCATTTTGGTTTGAAAATGATGCATTTGATTGCAAATGGATGTTTTTTATGTAAAGAAATGATCTTTGTGCAAAGAGTGCATCTTTAATGTGAAAAGGGATTTAAAATGGAAAAGGAATGATTTTAATGCATGAAAATGGGATTTAGGTGTAAAAGATGCACCTTTATGTATGAGAATGATATTTTAATGAAAAGATGACATAGTATGTACATAGATACTATCTAAATTGCAGATAGACATCAAAGTTATAGCTTAAAGGGGTTTAACATCGATTACAGCCTTGAAACCGTGAAGCTTCGCAACCGGCTACTTATGTCGCGTGACATAGGCCGCCATGTCAGCGTGACATAACTAGCCATTTTGCAGAGGCTTTACAACCGAGATTTGCAGAGGTAACAAGACACCAAAATGGTCAAGTTACTTCACAAACAAATCTCGTGGAGCATGTTTAACAATAATGAACACTTCAAGAGGGTGTGGATATGAGGGATCCACACTCATCTTGAGTGTTCATGCAAAAACCAAGTCAAAATGAAGATTTTATATGAAATGTAATGAAATAAAATGTGGATCTGGGTAATATGAAGCTAAAGCATGCAACTTTAATCAGAATACTATATTATCAATGCATATAACACATAGATTTTATATTCAAAGGAAAATAGAGAGTGGAAAAGGGGTAGAAACTCGTTACCCTCAAGATCCACAACTCCTATATCAAGTTAGATATAGGAGCCTTCTAGCGTCTCCTCCTGAGACTCGAGTTCAGCCTTGGATCCTTGAGAACCTCGAGTTCTTGATGTATAGGAAGTGTGTGTGTGTGTGGGAAGTGTGTGTGGGATGGATGTGGGAGGATTGAAGTGATTTGGGGGGTATGTGAGGAGAGAGGAGGCTTCCTGGGTGTATTCCCTATAGAGGGGGACTGAGGGGTGGAAGAGGTGTGTCAAAATGAGAGGTGAAGGCCTCTATTTATAGGTCGCCGATGGGCTTGTTATGTCGCACGACATAACAAGCCATGATCAGATTCCTTCTGGAAACATGCAAGGTGGCATGGTTCTAGAACTTTTCCCCGGCCGGTTATGTCGCACGACATAAGTAGCCACTGGATTCTTCTAGAAACATGCAAGGTGGCAGGTTTCTAGAAGGTTTCTCTGGCCGATTATGTCGCACGACATAAGTAGCCGATCTCGGCTTCTTCTAGAAACGTGCAAGGTGGCAAACTTTCTAGAAGGGTTTTGGGATTTAAGAAAAACGTGTTTCTTAATCACCAAGCGCCCCTTTTTCCCTTAAATGATTTGGAACAGTTCCGAATTGTTCGGAACTTTAGGAAAATCCGGGAATTACCGGAAAAATTACCGGAATTGCCGAAAATTAACCGAAGGCATGAGCCGATTTGGGTACTTACGTAAGCCCTCGGCAACGTCACTTGCAGGCGAGTGGGGTTGCCGATAGAAAAGGATCCAATCCGCGAATGCCGAGATGGATTTGGGTGACCAAAGTGGTCGAGTGGCTGGACCTTTTATGAAAGGCTACCTACGTATCCCGGAGGAATCAAGCCATAATCGTAGTTCGAGCATCACTAGATAGTTAGGAACGATGTCTAGGATCCTTGAGATTTTGACAATTCGGAGGCTGTCACCTGATTGACAATTAATGGAGGTTGTCACCTGAGGAAGCTAGAGCTTACGGCACTATCTCTTTATGACGGAGATAGAGGTAACTTAAGTTGGGAAACTTGAGCATTCGTCACTATTCGCGGATAGTGGTAGCACAAGTTGAAATGATTTGGGCATACGCCACTATTCGCGGATAGTGGTAGCACAATTTGAAATGATTTGGGCATTCGCCACTATTCGCGGATAGTGGTAGCACAATTTGAAATGATTTGGGCATTCGTCACTATTCGCGGATAGTGGTTGCACAAATTGAAATAACTTGGGCATTCGTCACTATTCGCGGATAGTGGTTGCACAAATTGAAATAACTTGGGCATTCGTCACTATTCGCGGATAGTGGTTGCACAAATTGAAATAACTTGGGCATTCGTCACTATTCGCGGATAGTGGTTGCACAAATTGAAATAACTTGGGCATTCGTCACTATTCGCGGATAGTGGTTGCACAAATTGAAATAACTTGGGCATTCGTCACTATTCGCTGATAGTGGTTGCACAAATTGAAATAACTTGGGCATTCGTCACTATTCGCGGATAGTGGTTGCACAAATTGAAATAACTTGGGCATTCGTCACTATTCGCGGATAGTGGTTGCACAAATTGAAATAACTTGGGCATTCGTCACTATTCGCTGATAGTGGTTGCACAAATTGAAATAACTTGGGCATTCGTCACTATTCGCGGATAGTGGTTGCACAAATTGAAATAACTTGGGCATTCGTCACTATTCGCGGATAGTGGTTGCACAAATTGAAATAACTTGGGCATTCGTCACTATTCGCGGATAGTGGTTGCACAAATTTAGAGTTCCGACCTAACATTATTTCATTCTAACTAAGCTAAAGCTTACGACGTTATTTCTTTACTAAAGCTAGATGACTTTATTTCTTTATGACGGAAAAAAACAGAGACTAAAGAAGTAAGAAGGACTCGATGATTTTTTGTAAAGAAAGTAGGACGTATCCTGATAATTTTTGTAAAAGAAGTGAATTAAAAATGCCAAAGGCAAATAAAATGAGCCACGAGGGGGTAAATTTGTAAAATAAGCCTCGGGAGGCACTGGAGGGAAAATTTAATTGAAAATGTTTGAAAATGCCAGGGGCACAAAGGGTAAAACAGTCCTACGGGGGACAAAATTGTAAAATGAAGCCTTCAGGGGCAAAATTGTAAAAATCAGCCACAGGGGCTTAGTATGTCGCACGACATAACAGGCCCTGTGGACAGATTTATTAAAAATCGCACAGTCGCCATTTTGAAATTAATTTAGACTTGAAATTGAGAGGGAGGCGACGGCGAGAAAAGAGAGAGCGACATCAGAGAGGGAGATTCGAGGGATATTGAGTGAAATCAAACACTTCTTAGTCCGATTCCATTGAAGAATGCCTCCTAGGCTCTATCCGACCAAGAGGGCTTCTCAACATGCCAACTTAGCTACTTGAGGAAGGGGGTGCAAAGGAATCAACGGCCGTTTCTTCCGGAAGCACCAAGGGGAGATTTTTACCCACAAACTCGATGAGCATACTTCGGATGTCACGAAGAAGGAAGAGGTAAGAAACCTAGTGGTTTCTTGAAAAATTTTCAATTTGTGCGAAATTGATTTGAACCGAGTTTTTCTTCGTACCGCATTTGAACTTCATATGGATTGGCCTGTGAACATGAATGAATCTAGGAAATGTAATGCGTAAATGCATGCCATACATTGATCCATTTTGTCCTACTTTTGCTTGAGATGATTTCAAGAAATAGCACGAAATATTAATATTTGTGCCATGTTTTCTTGCGTGATTGCGCACCCGTGGCTCCCCGAGGTGATTGGCGTGCTATGGGATAGCTTGCCTGCAGCCAGGAGCAGTGGACTCGCCTAAGGGCCCGATTTACGCCGCCGGGCTAGGGCAATTTTTTGAGATGGCGAAGGCCATCTGGGGCACTCGAGGAGTGTGGATCTAGTGAGGGCATTCGAGAGTTCTCGTGGGAGACCACTCACTCATTTCACTTCTCTTGGGGTGAGACGACAAATACTCCGCTGACTTTGCGGTCATCACAGATCGCCTTTACGGATGAGCCGCTCTACATAGAGGAGCCCGTACAGGAGTTGAGCCCCCACCTATTGTCGATGATGATTTTATGGGCTTACTTGGTTTCGTTCCCCTGATCAAGAAGGGGAATGGATATGAGTTGGGGTGCTACACGGCCTAATTCAGGGGCGTGAGCAGGGACTACACCGTGGTAGATGATCCCGCGAGAGCCGCCGAGAGCCGAGAGATTGGCTAGAGCTTTTGTATGGGTGGGCTTTTCCGACATGCCGTTCATCAACAACGCATCCACCGCTTTGATTTCACCGGCTGGAGCTACCGAGGGCATGGGATATTGTCTGAATCTCGCCCCGGGGAGAGGCCTAGCCGAGATGTATCCGGCCCTAGATGACGTCAGCCGAGGGAAGGCGAAGTACTTCACCGCTTTCATCTCGGCTTTCGAGGTATTCTCTCACCTTGATCTCTTTTCCTTAGCGCATTTCATTATATCCCTTGTTTTCCCGTTTTGACTTCTTCTTCTCCTTTTCGTGCTCGGGCATACGAGTATTTTGGCTGTTATGAGTGGCAGATCAAGGATGAGTTTCCTGCCACCACTTTTCCCGCTCTTCGTCGGTGGACGAAGGATGCCAGAAATGCACTGTGACGCCGGGAGGGCTCGAGGTGCAGGATTACCGCTTCTTATCATGATACGTTGACATGCCCGAGAGGGGTTCCAGCAGGATGAGCTTGTTCCCCGGACCGGTCGTTATGGCGCTTTGGATTTAGATCACGCCGCGCACTTCACGAGTGTCGCAAGCTACCGGTGGGCTTGTCCTGAGACGCCTTGTATCTAGGAGAGAGGGTGTATAGACAAAGATGGGCCGAATAGGCACGCTCGGATCCCCGATGATCCTCCGCCTAGATGTGGTTGCCTCGCCGCTGGAGAATGTAGATGCTTTGATCGTAGGCATGGCGGCACATCTTTACACACGAGAGGGGGACTATACTATGTACGTGGCCATGCATCTTCGCCTCCACGCACTGTGGTTGGTTATGGTGCTCATAGCGTGGGGCCTTCGACCGGCTACGTTGCTAGACCTCCTTTGCCCCCGACTTTCATTGATTATCGTGGTGGCGGTCGCATGAGGCGAGCTCACATTGATATGTCCTGCACTCATCCTCATCCGGTGCTCCCGCGAGGTTCTAGATCTCGTAAGTACTGCTCCTTACGCCTCTTGGATTGATCGCATCTCTTTCTCGTTATCAAGAACCGTATTCTCGACACTTATTATGTCATGCTTGTAACAGTGTCACCAAAGCTTACAGACATTTGACCAGTGGCATATACCGGCGCCTGTGGGCATGATTGGCAAGCTCCGTAAAGGCATGAAGTTTCTGGAAGAATCGCTGCCGGCCACAGTGGTTCGATTGATATCTCTCCACCTCGGCCAACCGAGAAGGAAGAAGAGCCGCTCCGATGACGTGGGCACCCGCCGGGAGCACTAGAGGACCGACGCCTGACAAAGATCGCAAATGTGCCTCTTTACAGACCCATTGAGATTGATGATGATGATGAGGATGAGGATGAGGATGAGGACGGAGCTGAGACGGCTACAGACTACGAGCTTGACTCTACTGTTATCACCGAGCTCGATGACTATTACCGCACGGAGACCATAGCCTACGAGGCACCTTCGGACGATCCTGACGATGAGCCAGAGGAGGCTGAGGATGATGACGAGGATGGAGATGAGGGAGAGGATGATGAAGAGGGTGATGGAGAGGATTCAGAGTAGCCCCCTTTCCCCTTAGACATTTATGACTTTTTGGCTATTGTACCCTTTTAGGGAAAACATGTCATTATTTTTTTTATGCACAACTTTTGGACTTGATCTACTTTGTATGTACAAATGGTTTGAATGGATGACTTGGATGAATTTTTAGCTTGTAAATGAATGCATGAGTGTATATATGGGGTAAATGAACCCTTCCTTATGCATTTGAGAGGTGAATGGATGGTATTTGCAGCTTTTGACAAGTCGGGGAGTGCCCTGGGGAAAGCAGGAAGCTGCTGATTGCTGATGTCTGATGTGGCTTATTATGTCGCACGACATAAGAAGCCAATCGGCGCTTGTCGCGTGACATAAGTAGCCAAGACCGCACTTCTCTTACCTTTTGGCCTTGGATCGGAATTGCCGACACAAAGTTGGAATTGGGTGACCAAATAGGTCACAAACCTGGTCTCCTTAGGACAATGGCAAAGAGATATTGGTCCCTTAAGGATGGAAATGGGGTGACCTAGGAGGTCAAGCAACCAATCCTTCACAGGAATGTTCCAAATCAAAAGAGGTGGCCCATATGGTCACAAAATTGGACTTTTATGAAAAGCTTACGCACCCTTGGAGAATGGAGAAGGGAAAAGGTGACCAATGTGGTCGGATGGCTGAACCTTTATGAAAGGCTACCTACGTATCCCGGAGGAATCAAGCCTTGATCGTAGTTCAAACTTTACCTAGACAGTTAGGAATGATGTCTAGGATTTTCAACGTTTTGACAATTAGGAAACTGTCGCCTAGAGTTATCTCGAAGGCACTTTTGGGAGAAAACGTTATCATTAGCAATTGGCACGTTACTTGAGCCTAGGGGTGATTTTTTTTTTCTGGAAACATGGTAGGGACTGGGTTTGGATATACATATGGAATGTATTTGGGAATTGTTTGAGACGGGTTTCAAACAGGTGGGGTTGTATCCCTTGGGTGCGGACTGAACTGTTGTTGTTGCTGAGATGTTGTCTACGTGGACTAGAATTCCATCTTGAGCTGAGACTGGGTTTGAACCTCGGGTCTCTGTGACTGTTCTTTTCTCACACTCTAGCATTTGAAGTTGATGCTAACAGATGTCGAAGTGACCAATCCTCTCTTCTAGGGATGGATGCAACTTATCGAAGCCCCGGTCTAAGGAAATACTCTCTGCAAAAGCCCCATATCTTGTTGAAGCCAGGAAAGATCCTTTCATTTGGCAAAGCCCCGGTTGAATGAGCTGAGCAAGCGAAGTGACTTGGCGAAGCCCCAGTCTGGTGACCTAACAAAAATCCCAATCTGATTGGTACTGCGGAAGTGATCCTGAGGTTGATCTGAACAAAACTGAACCCATCTAGGGACCTAGTGAAGAACCCGATGCGAACCCCGAAAATGGCTAAAGAAGCCCCAGTTTAAAGGAATGACTTGGCAAAGCCCCAGACTGGAAGAGTTTCGAGGCAGTCCTAATGCGAATTGTAGCAGAAGAGGGAAAACCTATCCTTTTCCTTCCTTTTTTTTTATTTCTATTTTTTTTAGTCAACCTTAAGGAAATGTGAAAGACAATATTCTTAGAAATTTATACATGCAGGGGCATATTTTTCGAAAGGTGGGAATAGATCCCGGTCTTGTGTTATTTTGATGGCCTTATTCGATGTAGGCACAAAAGCTCGCTTTGGGTTTGACTCTTTTGAGAGAGTATAAGCGTAGAAAGGTTGGTAAAAGTGTATGGAAGCCCCGCCGACGTAAAATCGTTGTTTAGCGCTATCTTTCCTAAGATGTAGAAAAGGAAGACTTGTCAAGACATCTGAAAACTTGTTTTATTTACAATGATCACAAGATTGCTTAAAACCCTTTATTAATGTTCGGGTTATTCAACCACTAATCTCGATATAAGAAAAAAACATTCTTATTAGTCATGAGGAGAAAGTCAACCAATGTCGCGGATCAAGGTTGGCTGGGTGTGAAAGAAAGGTTTGTGTATAGGGAGGTCATTGATGAGACCGGGTTTTCTGGAATCTGACTGTGTCTATGGGAGAGGTCATTTGATAAGACCGGATTTTCAGGAATTTGGATATGCTTATGGGAGAGGTTATCCGATGAGACCGGATTTTCTGGGATTTGACTGTGCTTATGACCGGACCATTGCTGGTTGCCTACGTTCCCCTCGTTGTGAGGAGCTCAGGTCGCCGTAGTTCGGCCTTGGCCGGACTGTTTTGGGAAATGGGATTTGTGGTTCCTTTAGTGAAAAGGCTAGGATGAGAAGACTGGATAATGAGGCATGGGCCTCGGGATGATTCCTTGACCAAGTCATTCTTGGACGGCTGCTTCAATAGCTTTCTGATTCTCATCTTTCATTGGGGGAGAAAGGACTTGCACATGCCTAAAGGCTTATGAAATGCTTCTGCTTTTGCTTCGACCGCCCCATTGTTGTCGACAACTTTTATTTTTTGATCTTTGGCCTTGCCTGTCCGTCAAGCTTTTGATTGGTAACGCTGGGTCCTTGGCCTCATTTTTCTTTTATTTTTTTATGTGCAACCCTGTTTTTTGCCTAGACCGCCCTTTTTTGGGATTTTCAGCCTAGCTGGGCATTACTCTTTTTGCACCAAGATTTCTTCTTCTTTTTTTTTTTATATGTGCCACCCTGTTTTTTGCCTAGACTGCCCTTTTCTGGGATTTTCAGTCTAGCTGGGTATTACTCTTTTTGCACTACACACATTTCTTTCTTCTTTTTTTTTCTTTTTTTTTTTTTCTTTTTTTTTATTTTCTAGAGCACCCGAGGACCAAGGCGAGCCCCTGCTTGAACATTCTTGATACCCTTGAAGTCTAAGCCAAGCCCCTAGGTTGTTGTCGACACGGGGTCAATCTTTCGAAACTAAATGGCCTTTTGCTATCCCTTGATGATGCCGTCGTTGACTTGGTCAAGGTGATGGTGAGGACATGGTTGGGAAAATGTATGGCTTTGATGAAGGCCTTTTGTGGGGTAAGGAAAGTGTATGGCTTGATGGCATTAGTTGACTTTCTCACACCGATTAATCAGAACGTTAATTATTTCGAGAGATTGCTCGTTGAGCAATGCAAGTGATCATATAAAATAAAACCATTTCATTAAATGTAATGTAGGTGTGCAAATAATGTCTTAAGTCTAGCAAGAAAAGAAGAAGACTCTTTCATAGAAAATTGAAGATTCAATACAATGTCCGTAGAGGACTTAATTGAAAGGAAAAAATACTAGGACCTACGAAGGTTGACTGAGAGACTATTTTTCTTTTTCTTCCTTTTTTTTTTTTTTTTTTTTAAGGATAGGTAAACCCTAGTCTAGTTACTCTTCGCGGGTTGGGTTGCCCGGGGAGCTTGAGCTTTCCTTCGTAGATCGGCCAGCTGAATTTATTTCTTCAGACTCCACACACTTGTCTCCGTCACATGACCATAATGCTTGTGGTACTCACGTAACTTGGCCCTGTCAACTCTACTTGGGTTTCTTGGCTTATGATTCTCGAGAGGTGTGAGAAGGCTTCGTTTCACCAAATCGTTGAAAACTTTGCTCATGGGCATCCCAAAATCATCAGCCGACGTTTCGACCTTGCACTTCTTGAATTGACCTCTTGTCATAACTTTTTGTCTTTGGCCCATGGAGGTTTTCAAGCTTCCCATCTTCTATCAACTTTTGGATCTCATGCCTCAAAGCGGTGCAATTGTCAGTGTTGTGCCCATGGTATTGATGGAAGCGACAGTGTTTGGTCTCGTCCATTCGATCTTTGGGGTTCCTGGGCTTCCAATTCTCCGGTGGCTTTATCAGTTTTCTTTCACTAGCTCTTCCAGAATCTTGCTTAAAGGCATCTCTGTATTGTTAAAGTGAAAGGAGCGAGGTTTTCGGGGGACCTTGTTATTCTCAAGACTCGAGATTCCCATTGTCCAATTGGTTCCACTTTGTTGGATTTGGCTGAAGGAAGGCGTGACATTCTTTCCTTTGTGAGGTGCGAGGTCTTTGAGCCGGTGCGGTTCTTTGCTTGGTATTGGGTTATGCTCGGTGGAGTCATTTCCTTGCCTGGTCCGACATCTTGGGTCAAGGGAGTATTGATACTCATCATGAGGTCAAGCTTCTCTTGCATCTGTTTCACTTGCTCCATCAATATTGCCACATAGGGGTCAACGGGGACTCTTGGGCTACTGGCAACAGGACTTGTAGTAGCGAACTGACGGCTGAATTCATTAAGTCCGGTAGGTAACAGCTGAAAACTCGGTTCATCCTTTGGCAACTCATGATCGCATTCAGGCGGGTATAGGGGCTTCAGAACATAGCCACATATCTCAAACTGATTATGTGAGGTTGGAGCATAAGCGGCGGTATTGCTTTGAGGCGAGGGATAAGTGGGGTGAAATCCAATCCGTTCGAGAAGGCGAGGGCAATGGGGCCACGATGGTGGGATGTTGGAAAGGGCGAGGAGAAGTGGTCCTTGGCAAGGGATCATATGTGGATGGAGGAAGGTATTGGTTATAGGTGGGAGGCTGAGATGGCTACTTACGGAGTCTCATCTTCGACCACTACGGAGAACCGTTGGACTCAATTGTTACTTGGATTCCATTGCGGCGAAGAGCACCGATGAGCAATGACATTTGCTCTTCGTGATCCTTCTGGGCATTTTCCAAAGCCAGGACTAACTCTTCCTTCCTAATCATCGATTTCCCATACCCTCACCGTTTTTTACATCCAAATTTGCCATTCGACTCTCGAGCCGATGAACTATACGAACCGAAAAAGCCTCGACCCAGTACTCTCGCTCACTTCTTTTTTGCGGGAAAGGGATAGGCAAGGGCAAGTAAGGTTTTAGACTCGGGGATAGGTAAGGTTTAGACTCGAAGGTAAGTGTTTAGACTGAAGGCTCAAGTAACATGCCTTTATCGCTTTAACTTTTGCTCGAAACGCATTTTCTCCTAATCCTAATTGATCGGAGAAGATGAGACCTTGAAAGGTCAAGATTGGAAGTAGAGATCGGACCGAAGGGGGGTCACGATTAAGGATTTGACCATGAAAGGTCGAGATGGGAAATCGAAAATTGGACCGAGGAGGTCTCGATTAGAGATTGACCATGAAAGGTCGGGATAAGAAAATCAAAAATCGGACCGAAAAGATCTCGATTAGGGATTTGACCATGAAAGGTCGGGATGAGGAAAACGGAGATCGGACCGAAAAGATCTCGATTAGGGATTTCAGAGATAGGAACATGCAATTATGATTACACTAATTGTTCAAGTTTACTTAAAACAATGTCTTTTATTTATTTCTATTTGGTTGGAAAAGGGGGGTTTGCCCTTCTTTTTCGCAACTACTCTAGATCCTGGATCAGTGGGTTCCGTCACTACGTCTATAAGCCCCTCGTATTCCACCTGTATTTCGACCTCCCAGGGTGGACAGACCCCCGAGGGCGAGGTCCATAGGGCACGCGGATCCCACCGACCGAGAGTAAAGAACGCTCCTAACGGGTCTAGCGGGTCATAGGACCTTTCAACGCACGAGCGATGCGGATTATAGTCAAGGCAATACCGGGAAAGTCTCGTCTCTCTGCCTTGACGGATCTTTGACAGAGTTTCGCTTGAGCGAATGACGTTTTGACTTTCGGTAATGTCCGAGAAGATAATAGGCATGGGTCGAGCGGCAAAGCCGGATGACACGGTGTCACATTGAACTTCGTTGCATACGCGTGCGTGAGTCGGAATCGAAGTCATCTTAGGTCAAGATCTTGCCAATTTTTCCTTGTCGGAATTTTGGCAGAGCTTCGCTTGAGCGAAAGATCTTTTGATTTGTTGGCAAAGACTCGGTCTTGACTCTTACGCATTCCGTGTGGGTCAAGGTCAATAGTCAATGTCGGAGTCAAGATCCCACCGATTTTTCCTTGTCGAATTTGGCGAGAATTTTCGCTTGAGCGAAAATCTTGGCTTCCGTTATGAGCTAAGGCTTGACCTTTACGTGGGTATGCAAGCTGGGCTATATGACACGGACTAGACCAAAAACCAACCAAAAGTCACGGATTTTTGAAACGTGTGACACGGACCGTGCATTGGTCGACACCGGGCTGCCATGGGAGGTTGGGATGATTCCGTGCGCGCCGGGAGCATCGTAAGGCTGTCCGTGGCTGCACCGGAACCACCCTCGGGTTTGAGGGACGTGCGTGCAAAAGTGTACAGGATATATCGGGTGCGCGTAGTGTGCGGTCTCCTAAAAATGTTCCTTTTTGAGTTAAAACGGAGATTTTCATAAATGTGTTTTAAAGGAATGATTTTCGGGACGGGGAAAATGCAACACATAAGCACGTAAATTTTACAGGAGCCCCAGTCGGTCATGGAGCTGAATAGCCCCAAGCCGCTAGGGCGCGGATTAACCATGATTTTTCCTGGTGGAATTGCCACCGAGGTCGTATGGTCGAATCCTATGAGGATTAGCCGTACGACTGCATGGATCAATTTTCCAGGTTCCACTCCTTTTGCTATTTTCCGGGTTGTTTCCCGTTCAAAGTATGCACAGATTCCAAGATGCAAATGATGCAATGCAGGGTAAAAGAAAGCAAGCACGATTAATGAAATCGGCGATGGGAGTCTAACCCGCTCAAAGGGAAAAGCTTTTTGTATTTTTTTTTTTTTCAAAATTTTTTTTTTTCAAAAAAGGATACTGGTACGTGGGATTGTTAAACCACCTTGTTATCCCAAGCCCCGGGTTAGGGAGCGATACAGGAAGGGTAAGTGGGGTCCACCTATATACCAAGTATCGACTTTTGTTTTGAAAATAAAGCTTTTCTCCTTTGGGTATCCCCAGCGGAGTCGCCAAACTGTGAATGTGTGCCCAAATTTTATTTTTGTTGGATTCACGCGAGTTTGAAGACATCCGGTTTAATTTGAAAAACGGAGTCGCCACGCCATTTTGATTACCTCAAAACTTTGAAAAAAAGGTTTTATGGGTTCGGAGGTTAAGTTACCCCTTGGGAAGAACGTTTGGCGTTCACCCAAAGTGCCTTGCCGGAGCAAGTCTCCCTAGATTTCATTAATCATGTTTGCTTGCGTGCTTTCTTTGTGTGCATGTGTTTGAAAATAAGGGGGGGAATGTCCCAAGTTGTCTTCCGGACGTACAAACCATTTGTTGGTTGTCGCTCGGGATTCCTTGGAATTTATGTATTTGGGATTATGATCCCGTCCTCATCTTATGACTTATGATCATCGCATTTTTTAAGCCTAGGGACCCTCGGGACTTGCGTGATCGAGAGAATGACTCTCTTTTGGGTCAAAGATGAGGTTCTTTAGGAAGGAATGTCCTTAGCCCATCAATCCTACGCTTTAAGACGGTCGAGCTCGTGTAGAGGCTTCATACTCATTCTTAAGCGATAATAGGAGATATAGGGTTCAAGGTTATCCTTTTCCTAAAGAAATCATGAACCTTTAATGGAAGGAACGATGCAAAGATGAGAACTTTTACACCGGTCCATTCCAAGGTTGGGGAAAAGGGGAAATGCATGTAAAAATGATATTTTAGCAAAAAGATGGCATTTTGGTTTGAAAATGATGCATTTGATTGCAAATGGATGTTTTTTATGTAAAGAAATGATCTTTGTGCAAAGAGTGCATCTTTAATGTGAAAAGGGATTTAAAATGGAAAAGGAATGATTTTAATGCATGAAAAATGGGATTTAGGTGTAAAAGATGCACCTTTATGTATGAGAATGATATTTTAATGAAAAGATGACATAGTATGTACATAGATACTATCTAAATTGCATAGACATCGGGTTATAGCTTAAAGGGGTTTAACATCGGATTACGGCTTGAAAAGCTGTGAAGCTTCGCAAAGCGGCTACTTATGTCGCGTGACATAGAGTCGCCTATGTCGCGTGACATAACTAGCCATTTTGCAGAGGCTTTACAACTGAGATTTGCAGAGGTAACAAGACACCAAAATGGTCAAGTTACTTCACAAACAAATCTCAGGGAGCATGTTTAACAATAATGAACACTTCAAGAGGGTGTGGATATGAGGGATCCACACTCATCTTGAGTGTTCATGCAAAAACCAAGTCAAAATGAAGATTTTATATGAAATGTAATGAAATAAAATGTGGATCTGGGTAATATGAAGCTAAAGCATGCAACTTTAATCAGAATACTATATTATCAATGCATGTAACACATAGATTTTATATTCAAAGGAAAATAGAGAGTGAAAAAGGGGTAGAAACTCGTTACCCTTGAAGATCCACAACTCCTATATCAAGTTAGATATAGGAGCCTTCTAGCGTCCTCCTCCGGAGACTGAGTTCAGGCCTTGGATCCTTGAGAACCTCGAGTTCTTGATGTATAGGAAGTGTGTGTGTGTGTGGGAAGTGTGTGTGGGATGGATTTGGGAGGATTGAAGTGATTTGGGGGGTATGTGAGGAGAGAGGAGGCTTCCTGGGTGTATTCCCTATAGAGGGGGACTGAGGGGTGGAAGAGGTGTGTCAAAATGAGAGGTGAAGGCCTCTATTTATAGGCTGCCTGCATGGGCTTGTTATGTCGCACGACATAACAAGCCATGACTGTATTCCTTCTGGAAACATGCAAGGTGGCATGGTTCTAGAACTTTTCCTGGCTGGTTATGTCGCACGACATAAGTAGCCACTTCTGGATTCTTCTAGAAACATGCAAGGTGGCAGGTTTCTAGAAGGTTTCTCTGGCTGATTATGTCGCACGACATAAGTAGCCAGATCTGGCTTCTTCTAGAAACGTGCAAGGTGGCAGCCTTCTAGAAGGGTTTTGGGATTTAAGAAAAACGTGTTTCTTAATCACCAAGCAGTCCCTTTTTCCCTTAAATGATTTGGAACAGTTCCGGAATTGCTCCGGAACTTTAGGAAAATCCGGGGAATTACCGGAAAAATTACCGGAATTGCCGGGAAAATTAACCGGAAGGCATGAGCCAGATTTGGGTACTTACAGAGAGCGGCTAACAAGAAGCCCCTAGACTCAACAAGAAATGCTACTTGGCTCAAAGATCTAGAAAAGTTGTTCTACCTTTTAATGAGCCATGCATCATCTAGAAATTTCTAAATAAGTTTGAGAAGAAAGCTAACCATTAATATGACTTAAGGGTAAACATTTTTCTTGATACTGAAAGTCTTCTTCACTTGATGTAAGAGGATGATGAGGAATCCTCTTTTCTTTTGTTGGTATCACTTGACTTCTCTTCTTTGTGGGAGAGTCCTTCATGCTTTTGAAATTTCACCTTTATTGTGGGGGGTAATGAAAGCTTGAGAGTTTTTTTTATACTCTCAAAGCTTTGAATTGAGTAGCCCCACTCTTCTTGGGATGAAGGTTAACAGCAGCACCTTTGGCTTTCTTCACTTATTGACCTTTGACTTTCAGTAGGGACAATATTTAGCCCTTAAGCTTCCTAAGGATAAATTTCTTCTTAAACTCGCTTAGAAGTCTCTATTTTTGCGATGATTTAGAGAATGGAGGGTCCATTATTTTGCATGAATTAAATGACGCGTATGAGGTAAAATAACCTTAGGGAAAGTGTTTAGGAAAAGCAATTACTTTGATTAATCGAAGAAATTGAAACAAACTCGATAGTTTAGATGACACAAACTAGAGGAGGTGAGAAGTACTAGAAAGACAGAACGACTCTTCGAGTTCATACTTGGAAATTTAAAACCTAATCTACTTCTATCAAAGGAGAAAGGGAGAGGATAGTTGTAGCCCCAAAGTGGTAAGTGGAGATATCTTCATCTTCTTCATGTATTGCGAGGGAGAGGACTGGTAATGACGTTGGGACGTTCTAACTCTCCATTGTCAAAGAGGTCTTGGATGATGTCCTTCAAGTGGTGGCAAGTGTTGGTGTTGTGGCCGGTGAAGTTGTGGTACTTGCAGAATAAGTGATGAGCATGATTAGGACCCATATCTTTAGGAGGACCACCTTCCCTTGGTTTGATCTTTTCATTCTTGACAAGCACATTAAAGAGCTCTTCTTGAGTGATTCCTTCAATTTTGTCATAGTGCCTCTTTTTCTTTTCGGGAGGAGGCACAGCAGAATACTTGTCGATGTTGGGGCGGTTGAATGCAATGGCATTGACCGAAGCATCTTTACTTGTGGTGGGCTTGTTGAAGCGGAAAGTGCTTTCCTTCTTTCTACTTTTTAGGAAGTCATCAATCCTAATTCTGAACTCCTGGAGTTCATTGAAGCTAGGAAAGTAATTGCCGGCGCGCTTCTCTTGAAATTCATCACGGAGGCATTGAAGGAAGATGTGGATTTGCTCTTTGAGAGTAGGTCTTTCGACAATTTCAGTAAGTTTGAGTCTCCATCTTCTAGCAAATTCAGCAAAAGACTCATTGGCATGTTGCTTGGTTTGTTCAAGATCCCTCCTAGTAGGGCGGTAAGTGGAGTTGTCTTCAAACTGCCTTTGGAAGACTAGACATGCAGATGACCAATCAAGCCTTGTAGTCGTAGGAAGAGACATATACCAATCCCTTGCAACACCTTCTAAAGTTTGAGAAAAGCATTGGGCCAAGATTTTGTTATCAACACCTATTGGAAGCATGGCCCAAGTGTAGGTCTCAACATGAGCTCGAGGACAAGTAGTACCATTAAACTTGGCAATATCGGGTGTCTTGTACTTGCGAGGAAACTTAGTGATGGATTGTTGAAGAGAATCGGGATCAAATGGGACGAATGATCCTTTTGAGGTGTCAAGGGTTGCAAGTTTCTTCTCAAGGTAGTTCTTAGTAACATGGTCATCAAGTTTAGTAGTTTCACCACTGCCTTCTTTCTTGGTTTTAGCACCCTTGGAGGCATGTTCCTCATCATCGGAGGAAGATGACGAAGAGGAGGAATCAGATTCTTCCTTTTTCTTGCTTGACTTCTTGGGTTTCTTATTCTGTTTGGTGTAGGATTCCTCTTCATCGGAGGAGGATTCCTTTTTCTGCTTTTGTTTTCTTCCTTTCTTGACTTTCATGTCATGTAGCTCTTGCATGAGGGCGGCCATTTGGGCGTTTTGCTCATCAATTTTCTTACTTTGTTCATCCATCTTAAGCAGGGCTTGGATGAGTTGGGTCTTAGCTTCGTTGATTTCGGCCTCGGTGACAGGAGGAGAAGCAGACATCGTGTCGAGCTTTGGCGAAGAACCTAGACGTGTAGCAACCGTGTTAAACCATGATCGAGTCCCAACAAGTCGGCTGAATAGGGTGATTGAAGGCTTGAAGGTTTGAAGGTTTTGGCCAAAACACGAAAAGACCGAACACTTATCTCGCACGGGACAAGTAGTCTTGCGCGAGAAAACGCCACGAAAAGTCACAATTTTTCTGATTTTAATCTTAATTTTGGTCGGACGAAAAATCCGTTTTGGGGGTTTCTAACATTCAGAATCCAAACCTGAGGACCTAGGGGTCGAAGTTATCTCGAGTAACATCAAGTTTTGTACAATAAATTTGGTGAAATTTTTTTTCTCTTTTTAAGGGCAAATCCGAAGGGACAACCATAGGGACGTTTTCGAAGGGACAAATCCGAAGCGGCATTTTATTGATTTCTTTTCCATGGTTTATTGCACAAAACGAGATCTTGACAAGGGATTACAAGGACTCCAAGATCAACTGACCGGTCACGGAGTGTCCTAAAAAGTCAATCTACATGATATGTGGCAATGCAGGGCTGGAAGGCTAGGCTCCCCGCGATATGACAATCTAGATGGATTGAAAACGCGGAGTGGGATGATCCAACTTCGGAGAGACCGGCGACTAGGTGGTTACCATCATCCGTCCTTAGTGTGGGTCCCGGGTTTATTCAGGGTATGTAGTGCAATGACAGTTATAATATGAGTGCGCGTGTGTGATAGTTCAATCTAGGTGATAGAGTAAAATAGAAAGTTTTATTTTTGAAAACTAAAAGAAAACAGATAGTGGCCGCACCAAGTGGTTGCCTATGTTTCTCCCAAATTAGGAAGACTCAGGCCTTCGTAGTTCCACTTAAAGAGAGAGAGAGCGAGAGAATGAATAAACTAATTTATTACAAAGTCAACCGATGACCGGTAAAAATTAAAATAATTCAATCGCACGTAGTTATATAATTCGAGTATAAATTAATTATTCTACCCTGCAAAATAAAGTTAGTACAAGCAAAATAATAATAATTCATTTTGATTTTTCTGAATTTTATGAAAACTTTTTATGTAAGTTTTTTTTTCATACAGTCAAACTTTTATAAGAAAATTCAACTGTGCGGTCAAATCAGTAACCTAAACAATTTTCATTTTTTTTTAATGATTGATCAACTTTTTTTTTGAAAAGTCAAATGACCTAACACTTTTTCTGTTTTCTTATGCCTGCCGTCGCCAGAAAGAGAAACAGTCATTTTTTTTCTTTCGAATACTAATCTCGCGCGGGATACTTTGTCCCGCGCTGGACAAGCTGTTGCACAGTAATTTTTTTTATGAAAACAGTGCAGAAAATTTTTGAAAAATCCAGAAAAATCAAATTTTAACAGAAAAATAAAAAGATTAATAATTCTCAATTGTACGTAAGTCTAACCCTCTTAATTAATTGTCCCCAGCTGAGTCGCCACTGTAGCGATGCGTGAATTTTCTTTACATCTAGGAGTCGCCACTTATTATTTATTTAGGAAAACAATAAGAAAAACCTTTTTGATTTTAAAGAGATTTGAGGGTTCGGGGGTTAAGTTATGGAATGGGAAGGTCGAGGAGCATCCATTTCACCCAATCCGGAGACCGGTCTTGTCAATTGAGTATTACCAACCTTTTCAATAAATAAGAACAAGAAAACCCTAATCAATTTCTTGATTAGGAATGTCGAATTATATGCTTCGAGATCACCTCCATGGATTGAAGGGACTCTAGGCTAATCCTTTTGATGGGATTACACCACTCTAAAAGCCAATAGATAGATTGAGAAGAAGAGAGTAAAAGTATAGGAATTTACCTAGCGTTTAGGGAGTATTTGATTTAGAACGTGGTTCTAAGGTGTCTTCTCGATCGAGAAGTGATTCGGGCAGAGCTTCGCCTTGATTCTAGGCTTGAGCCTTGATGTTCGTTAATCAACGTGGTTGATGAACGAATTTGGGAGTTGTTTGTGAGTGATTTGAAGGAATCTTTCGGGGAGAGAAGCCAACAAATTGTGTGTGTTATGTGTTTTCGATCGTGGATCGGGTACCTCCGAATTACTAAAATCCATCAAGTATTTATAGGGATTTGGAGAGGTAAAGGTGAAGAGGGAAATCACCTTAGGAAGGTTTCAGAACTCAGATATGATTGGAGAACCGAATTAGATGATGTTTATCAAGAAGAGAGTTTGAAACGGAGAAGGATTGTGATTCTGCATATCCTGCAGAGGGCTTGTCTCGCGCGAGACACGTATGTCCCGTGCGAGACAACTAGTCGGTTGACTATTTTGTCCTCTTCAGTTTATTCCGTTAGTCAGTTAGGTCCAAAACTAACGAGGTTAGTTAGAAACTTAACGAAACATGACGAAACTAATATGCTTTCATCAAAACACAAAAGAGAGACGAAGAGTAGTGTAATCATGTAACGATGAGTTCAGAATGAGGTGTCTACAGTGTGTAACACACTCTCATTATAACACAAATTTGCCCCCTCATCGAGTTGTGCTTGAGGTTGTTTTAGATGTTCGCCTACCAGGATAAAATAGACGAACCAGACTATTCTTGCACACTAGAATCTCCAGCAAATATCACTATGCTTGGACAAAATCACCATAAATAAATTTCTTGGAGGTCAAAGAAAGAAGATGAGCAAATTGCAAAGGGGAGGAAGAAGATTGTAAAAAGTTGCCTTTAATATAGCGTCACATTGATGTAAAAAGTCCTTTAAAAAATTTCAAGAATATCCACCTAATGACCTGTTTAACAACGAGTACTTTAGTTTTCCTTGAATTTGAATCAACAAATCAAATTGACTAGAATTTTCCTTAGTTAACATATCGTGTTTGGATTTAACTAACAAAGTGACGTAGTCACTCTTGTTTAAATCCACACAATTAAACCTTTGATGTCGTTATCTTTGTACTTGTTTCAAGTTATACAATAACTTTACAAACTAGCATATTTTCTCATAGGTTCCATTTTTTGAACAGTTTCAACACTTTGATATATTTCATTTAAAGTATCATTTATTCACTTACATGAATTTGGCATCAATACTTGATTTCCATTGATTTTATTTTCTTTTGATTTTTATATATATTCAAACTTATTGAATCATATATAACAAACCAATATGCACAATTGTTATAAACAAAACTTTTGAAACATAATCCACCATTTAGTAACCAAATTCAATTTCTTTGATAATTGGACTTGCTGCTTTGTGAAACACCCCACATTCACAAGTGTACGTAGACCTACGTTTCCCTACTTCATATGGACATCTCATTGTTTTCTTAGGAAAACCTTTCGAGAAGGTAATATTTTCCAAAGTATACTCAATCCCACATTTTTTGGGTAGTCCTAAAATTAGCAATAATTCCAATATTCATTAGTACCACCATTTGATCATGGTGTACATTGTGGACACTTTGTTTCATTTATCTTGCACAACAAACCCATCGGGTTGTTCTATGCAAATTTTCTCTTCTAAATCTACATTTATAAATGTTATTTACACATTTGATGTATTTCAAATTTTGCTATCTGGCAATTGCAATTGCAAATACAAATCTTTATTATCGTGATGAGAGAATAAGTATAAAAATAATCAAGGTCTTCATTTTTCTTGTATCACTTAATTACAAGTATAGCCTTATACCCATTGATTGTTCTAACGGCCTTCATTTCCTTTTTGAAAATTCACTTATATGCTAGTGATTTACTACTCGGAGGTAAATCCACTAGTTTCCAAGGGTGATTTTCCAATATGGAATCAATCTCACTTTTCATGGCCTCTTTCCACAAAGATCCTTCTAAAGAGCTCAATGTTTTTATAACTTTGTGATTCATTTTCTAGCACGAAGGTTAGAAAGTATGGGCTATAAAATTTTCTTATCCTACCTCATTTGCTATGTCGAGGTCATGCCTCTTCTTCATCATTTCCTCATGATAAGTTTCTTCTTTTTCTTTTGAATCATGAATCCGTTTAAATGAGTTTGCCTCATCTGTTAATTTATACGAAAACATATTTTTAAAGAAAGAAGCTGTAACGACCCCGAATTTCCATAATTTCCATAATTCCATAAACATAAATAAATACCCCAAACGACGGGTCTACAACGGTAACTTAATTCAAACCATTACATAAGTGCGAAAAAATCAGATGTAACGGCTAAGTACAATAATTAGTACTAATAAAAGTTCTGAAATTCGGAATCATTAAATAATTCATTTATTCTACTTAATTTCTCCGCCTCTTTCTGATGACGGTTCTCCTCCTTTCTATTCCGATCCTGAGGGAAAAAGAAAATGAAGGAATGAGCGAACAATGCCCAGTAAGTTCATACGTGGTCTCATCGATACAATGAGGAGACGACTAGAAAGAACGAATCCAAAAATTATATTCAAGGATAGGTTATAAACAACAAATATGTGTATATTTCATAACAAAGAAAGTGTGGCAACTACAACTTTGTTATACTTTCAGACTTCCGTCAATTCCATGGGTCATACCCTACATTGAGTAATTCCCAAAACAACGAACACCTACATTGATGTCGTGTTTTCATAATACATGCTTTTCTCATTAAGCATAGTTTCATAACTAGTAAATTATAATGCATACTAGTTATTACATGGGTTATACCCTACATTGAGTATTCCCATAATTTTTCATAATAC
The DNA here is from genome assembly GCA_022495995.1 of Adenophora triphylla var. japonica. NCBI lineage: Eukaryota > Viridiplantae > Streptophyta > Magnoliopsida > Asterales > Campanulaceae > Adenophora > Adenophora triphylla. Next base: position 139,906 of record JAFEMH010002730.1, read on the forward strand.
ATGCTTTTCTCATTAAGCATAATTTCATAACTAGTAAATATTAATGCATACTAGTTATTACATACAGTGCATTCAAAGGTATAAGAACACACATAGCAATTTCAATATTTGCAGATATTCCATGAACAAGAACATATCACAGAATAAGGAATTTTCAATGACGATACATTTCATCAGAGTATTTTAAAAATTACTATCGGCCCATGAGATAGCATTCACGTTTTGAAAAGACTCAATGGAGTTTCCAAACGAATTTGATATACAAGAGTACTTAGGATCGTAATTCCTTACCTTAGCTTTGCTTCCTTGCTTAGCAACGCCCTTTACGCAAAATCTACAATCACGTAGTAGCATATTTTAGGCACAAGTAATCTTTTATTACTTCTTATGCACCTATACTTCCTTTCCTTAGTTAACCTATGAGTTATTCTTAGACTCACCTTAATTGGTTAACTAACCTTCTATTTTTAGAAGCTTTCCTAATTTAGCAGTTTCTTAACTTAGAAGCTTTCTATTTCGAAACTCTAACACTTTGGAACCTAAGTCTTTTAGTATTCTTAAAGTGTTATTCTTCTTCTTTTCCTTTGATATAATCCCTTTAAAGTCTTTGGACTTCCCCTAAATTCCTAAAGGTTCCTTTAGGTTTTCTTAATTTCAACAAAGTCCTTTAACTTTCCAAATTTTACAAAATAGTCCCTCAACTTTTGAAAATTACAAAATAGTCCCTCAACTTTTGAAAAATTACAAAACAGTCCCTCAACTTTTGGAAAATTACAAAACAGTCCCTCAACTTTTGGGAAATTATAAAACAGTCCCTCAACTTTTGAAAAATTACTAAACAGTCCCTCAACTTTTCAGTAATTGCAAAACAGTCCTTCAGATTTTCAAAATCACAGAACAATCCCTCAGAACTTTTGAACTTTTCAGTTCAGTCCTAAAGTTAACTGTCCAGTTAATAACTTAACTGGAAAATCCTTTCAGCTTTGAAAACTTTGCAGTTTGGTCCCTTTTCAGTTTAAAAACTAACTGTTTTCACACAAAACAAACCAAAAGCTTAACACTTAAAAAAGAAACACACCCAAAATCACCCTAGGCCAATTCGGCCGAGCCATGGGGGATTCAAAAACATGATTTTTGTTCCTCTTTTTATTTTCTAAACCTTAAATACATCATTTAATTTATATACTTTTTTAAATAAAAATATCTTTAATCATATTAATTGAGATTGATTTAATTCTACAATAATATGAACTAGGGTTAGGGTTATATCATTATAACCTACAATTCCCCAATAATTAAATCCTTAATTTATTACATAAACCCTAAGATTAAACCATTAGAAATCCAATAATGGCTAAACCTAGAATTAAATAGTTTTAAACTTTCGAAAAATCATAACTAATTCAATTTAAATCGGAATTGAATGAAACAAAAACTAGATTGTAGGTTATCATCTTACCTTGATTTTTGATGAAGGAACAATGGCCAAAGGAAGACCAAAAACGGCTGTAACTCCCCCTCCAAGCAACCGGCCGCCGCCCCTCCTTCTAGGTTTAGGGTTTTTTTGATTTTTTTCTTTTTTTCTTTGCTAAATGAGAGATTGTGAGGAAATTAATAATGAGGTTTTATTTTTATACCCTAGGCTTTCACCTCCTTGGGCCCCTTTGAATTCCTAAGCCCAACTTAGCCCACTTGATTTAATTAATTAAATTGGTCCATTTAATTAATCCAAGTCCAATTCAATTAAGGAGTATTATTTTATTATTATTATAATTAAAATAATACTAAAAAAAAATTTAAAATTTTTCGGGTCTTTACATTCTTACCCCCTTAAAAGAGTTTGGTCCTCCAAACTAAACGTACCTTAATTTTTGAAGAGATCGGGATACATTTCCCTCATTTCGCTTTTGAGCTCCCATGTCGCCTCACGTTCTGAGTGGTTGCTCCATTGTACCTTCACGTACGGTATGACTCGCCTTCGCAGATTCTGGTCCTTCCGATCCACAATCTTAATTGGTTTCTCGTCATAACTCAAATCCGTCCGAAGCCTTAGCTGCTTATATTCAATTACATGACTCGCATCTGCCATATACTTCCTTAACATGGATACGTGGAATACATTGTGTACCCCAGCAAATACAGGTGGTAAGGCTAATCGATATGCCACCTTTCCAACTCTATCCAAGATCTCAAATGGTCCTACGTACCTTGGACTCAACTTTCCTTTTATACCAAACCTCATGACGCCTTTGGTTGGTGAAATCTTCAAAAATACATGATCTCCCACCTGAAATTCTAGGTCGCGTCGTCGGTTGTCTGCGTAAGATTTTTGCCTACTACGTGCTTTGTTAACAACCATTTACGAATCTGAGATTGAACCTTGTCACTTGATTACTTGGACTAATTACGGTCTGTCAATTTCCGTTCACCCACTTCATCCCAATAAGTAGGCGACCTACACTTTCGTCCATAAAGTGCCTCATATGGAGCCATTCCTATACTCGCATGAAAACTATTGTTGTATGCGAACTCCACTAGAGATAAGTGTTCGTCCCAAGTGCCTTGCCAATCCAACGACGTAGCCCTTAGCATATCTTCTAAAGTTTGAATTGTTCTTTCCATTGTCCGTGCATGCTGCGGATGAAAAAGTTGTACTCATTGTCAACTCAGTCCCCGATGCTTCTTGTAAAGCGTTCCAAAACTTCGATGTAAACCTTGCGTCCCTATCGACACTATCGAAGCGGAATCCCATGCGGTCGTACAATCTCATCAATATACAACTTAGCCAACTTCTCTAATGAATCTGTCACCTTGATTGCCAAGAAGTGAGCCGCCTTTGTTAATCTGTCCACTATCACCCAAATCGCATTTTGACCTTTCAGTGTCTTTGGCAGTCCAACCACTAAGTCCATCGCTATGTGATCCCACTTCCATTCCGGAATAGGTAACGATTGTAGTAATCCCGCAGGCTTTTGGTGTTCACTCTTCACTTGTTGACACACCAAACATCTTGCCACAAAATCAGCCACGTCTCCTTTCATGTTGTTCCACCAAAACAATTCTCTCAAATTTCTATACATCTTGGTACTTCCCGGGGGAACTGAGAATCTTGAACAATGAGCCTCCTTCAAGATTTCTCTCTTTATCTCTTCGTTACTCGGTACCCATATTCTCTTTTGATACCTCAAAATTCCATCTTCGCCCATGCGAAGATCCTTTCCCTGTCCTTTTCCTACAAGAGCATCCCTCTCATCATCTACATCTTGAGCTTCCTTAATTCTTTCCAAAAGCGTAGGTTGAATAATTAACTGAGCTAGATACCCTTTAACTCGCACCTCTATGCTGGAAATTTCCATGTTTTCCCATGAGCTGATTCCCTTAGAGACTAGCATTGCTAAACTCCCATGATTCTTTCTACTTAATGCATCAGCCACCTTGTTTGCCTTTCCAGGGTGGTACAAAATTGTACAATCATAGTCCTTTAACAATTCGAGCCATCTCCTTTGCCTCATATTCAATTCATACGGGTGAAAATATACTTAAGGCTCTTTGTGGTCCGTGTATATCGACATGTCGCACCATACAAATAGTGTCTCCATATCTTGATACAAAAACCACTTTGCGGCTAATTCCAGGTCATGGGTTGGGTAATTCTTTTCATGGTTCTTTAACTGTCTCGAGGCATACGCTATGACCTTTTCTTTCTGCATTAGTACACAACCTAGCCCTTTCAATGATGCATCACTATAGATTACAAAACCTTCGACCCCTCGGGTGCTACCAAAGCGGTGCTGTTACCAATCTCTTCTTCAGTTCTTGAAAGTTCGTTTCACATTCTTCAGACCATATAAACTTTGCCGCCTTCTGAGTCAGCCTTGTCAACGGTCCAGACAATGTCGAGAACCCTTCCACAAATCTCCGATAGTATCCTGCTAAACCCAAGAAACTTCTTATTTCGGTCACTGTGCTTGGTCTCTCCCAATTCACTATGGCTTCTATCTTTGCCGGATCTACCGCAATTCCATCCCTAGACACCACGTGTCCTAAGAACGCTACCTTTTCCAACCAAAATTCACACTTTTTAAACTTAGCATACAATCTCTGCTTCCTTAAAATTTCTAGTACCAATCTTAAGTGTTCTGCATGTTCCTCCTTAGTTCTCGAATATACTAGTATGTCATCAATAAATACAATAACGCACTTATCTAGATACTCATGAAATACTCTATTCATCAGTTCCATAAATGCTGCTGGTGCATTGGTTAGTCCGAATGGCATCACAACGAACTCATAATGTCCATACCTTGTTCTAAAGGCAGTCTTAGCAACGTCCTCGCTTTTAACCCTCAACTGATGATACCCAGAACGAAGGTCTATCTTCGAGAAGTAACACGCTCCCTTCAGTTGATCAAACAGGTCATCAATCCTAGGCAATGGATATTGATTTCTTATTGTCACTTTATTCAATTCGCGATAATCAATGCACAGCCTCATCGAACCATCTTTCTTTTTCACAAATAAAACTGGTGCGCCCCAAGGTGAAACACTTGGTCGGATCAGACCCTTGTCTAGCAGTTCTTGCAGTTGCTCTTTCAATTCCTTCAATTCTGTGGGGGCCATTCTATACGGTGCTCTCGATATTGGTGTCGTCTCTGGTACCAATTCTATCGAGAATTCGACTTCTCTCTCTGGTGGTATCCCTGGCAAGTCTTCAGGAAATACGTCCTTGAATTCCCTTATTACCTCCAGCGATTCTATATTTACTTCCTTGGTATCGGTCTCGCCGATATAGGCCAAAAATCCTTCACATCCTTTCCTCAGTAGTTTCCGAGCCTTCATCACCGTGATCATACTTATCGGCCTTCTAGGTTTCGCTCCTACGAATCTATATTCTTTCCCATCTTGTCCTTGGAAGGTAACTTCCTTCTTATGGCAATCTACATTAGCGTGGTTGGTAGCTAACCAATCCATACCCAATATAATATCAAATTCGTTCAATTCTAGCTCAATGAACTCTACTGGTATTTCGGTGCCTCCTATCTTTAAGGGACAATGCTTATAGCAGGTTGTGATAGGTATCGCTTCATTAGTTGGAGTATCTATCACTAAAAGGTGTTTCTAGCGATTCGGGTTTCAATTTCGGTTTCCTTGCTACGGAACTACTTATCACCGAATGAGTAGCGCCGTGTCAATCAATGCATAGACGTTACTAAAAGAAATTTGGAGTGTACACCGCCACTAAATCATTCGAAGTACTTGCTGCCTTTGCCGTCATGGTGAATACTCGCCCACGACCACCTCCATTCCCACCTCCATTGGTATTCTTTGCTCCTGGAGCAGGCTCATTTTTCTTCGCTTCGGGACACTTCCATCTAGGATGTCCCACCTTGTCGCATGTGTAACATTTCTTTTCCTTGTACCCAGCCCAATCTGTCAGCCTTGTGGAATCTATCACAAATTTGGCACTTCTCCATAGCCCCTTGCTCTGGAGTCTCCTTCTTATTGCCTTCCTTTCGGTTTCCAGAATTATTGGTTGGATGCTTTGTTGCATGGTTGTTCTTGTCGCGGCCATCGTCCACGGCCTTCCTTTTGTTGTTATGCCCCTCTTTGTTCCAGTTTCCCGTGAACTCCTTCTGTCCACTAGCTCCTTTGCTCGTAGCCTTATCTTTTTCCTCTTTCTTACTGCGGTAGCTGTTTGCTTCTCTTTCAACCACCTTAGCTCTTTCTAGTACATCAGCATAAGTTTTCAGCATTAATGGGGTGATCCGATACTTGATTCGGTCACTTAACCCTGCCTCAAATTTCCTGGCCTTTTGTTCTTCATTATCAAAAAATGTTGGAGCAAATTCCATTAGATCGGTGAACTTTTCACAATGCTAGATCCACGATCATGTTTCCTTGACTCAACATCATGAATTCCACTACTTTTGCATTTCGAACACTATCAGGATAATACTTGTCATTAAAAGCTGTCTTGAACGCTTCCCAAGTATATTCCGTGATTCCCCGAGCAGTTCCAGCCCGCTTCTCGGCTTCCCACCAAGATCTAGCTTTCCCTTTCAGCATAAACGTAGCAAACACCACCTTCTGTTCCGGTGTACAAATCAAGGTCCCAAATATCGTTTCCATACTCTTAATCCACTCTTGCGGATTCTCTTTCGCACTCCAGAGAAAAGACTACGGGTTTCTCCTTTGAAATAATTCCAGGGGATCGCGTAGTGGCACTTGAGCTGCCGGTCTCTCTTGAGCTAACCCAGTTACCACTTGGCCAATTCCTGCCAAGGTTTGGTTCAAAGTTTGTAACACTGCCGCCATGGGGTCTTGCCCTTGATCGTTTTCGTTTCCAGCGTTACGGTTTCCCCTACGGTTTCCATTATGCGACATCTGCATAATACTTTTATTATTACTACGATTTATCGTATTTATAATTCACTCACTCAACAGTAAGTAGTAAAAACTAACATATCTAGCTTGCTACATATGTACTCGTAGACATCTAGCTAGTTAATGTTTTAAAGTTTCGTCTCAACAGACTGAATTATTTCTCATATTTCTGTCTTCACAGATTAGATATTTAATCCTTGAGGATTTTCCGTTTCATCAAACGGTTATAATTTTCTCACTAGCCCATCATTTGACTAGTCTTTTTCCTTTTTCTTCGGATCATTTTTACTTGACCCTTTTTAAGTTCCTGTAGATATTATAATATTATAGTCATTCACACATTTCCACACTTAAGGATTATTGAATAACTAAGCAACTTTATTTCTTCCATCTAAGTGGAACTAAAACTATTGGTTCAAAAACAATAACTAACGGTTCATCAACCACAAAAGAAAACAACTAGCATACCAAAAGTACTTGCTTCCAAACAAAATAAAACAACTAGCTAAATAAATAATTCCTCTGTCTCTAGTTGGGTGGAATAGCTGCCCTCCAATTGGTTTTCGTAACCTCAACGAACTCCACAATCAGCTTCCTATATTCTGCATTTACTTCGTGATACTTGCCATACCACTCATAAAGATTTGCGGTCAGTCCTGCCTCACGCTGATCTTGCTCATTGATCTCTCTCTGTAGCCTAAAGAGCGTCGTGGTTGCCTCAGCTAATTGTCCACTTAACCGGCTCCACTCCCTATGAGCAACTCTAGCACTTGCCTCCATATTGTTGTCATTTTGGGTTTCTTTCTGTAGCTGGTCGGTGAGTTCCTTTATCTCTCTCTCATGTTCTTTGTCTTCTTGTTTCCTCAAGTCCATTAGCATTTCACAGTCTTCTTCTAAGTACTTAAGCGAGTTGCGCCTCTTCCTTAAGCTTATCTTGAGGGTTTTAGCTCTATCTTCAACCTTGATAGTTGAGTGGTAGTCATATGCCACTTTTCCTCTACCCTACTTGCTTTCTTCTTAAGGCCTTCTACTTCCTTCACAAGGGATTTGATCCTCGACTCCTGAGCTAGTAGTGTCTCTGTCTTAACAGCTCTAGTCCTCATGATTTCATCGGTCTGCGTGCCATTTCCTAAACAAAAACAAAATAGCTTTCATTAGCATCTAATATATATGATTCATACTTAAACAATAACTCTCTTTCATTTAAGCATTCAAGTAAGTTATACATTTAACTTTTTTACTTAGTCTACCTCACTCTCATAAACATTCTAGAGCGAGTCATGACTTAAATCTAAGTTCGGGGTTACCTTCATTCTAGAATTTCTTAGAACTAAGGTTCCACTAAGGTTAAAGGTATTCTTCCCATGAGACCTAAAACCGGGGCTCGATACCAAGCTATAACGACCCGAATTTCCATAATTTCCATAATTCCATAAACATAAATAAATACCCCAAAACGACGGGTCTACAACGGTAACTTAATTCAAACCATTACATAAGTGCGGAAAAATCGGATGTAACGGCTAAGTACGATAATTAGTACTAATAAAAGTTACGAAATTCGGAATCATTAAATAATTCATTTATTCTACTTAATTTCTCCGCCTCTTTCGATGACGGTTCTCCTCCTTTCTATTAGATCCTGAGGGAAAAAGAAAATGAAGGAATGAGCGAACAATGCCCGATAAGTTCATACGTGGTCTCGTCGATACAATGAGGAGACGACTAGAAAGAACGAATCCAAAAATTATATTCAAGGATAGGTTATAAACAACAAATATGTGTATATTTCATAGCAAAGAAAGTGTGACAACTACAACTTTGTTATACTTTCGGACTTAGTCAATTCCATGGGTCATACCCTACGTTGAGTAATTCCCAAAACAACGAACACCTACATTGATGTCGTGTTTTCATAATACATGCTTTTCTCATTAAGCATAGTTTCATAACTAGTAAATTATAATGCATACTAGTTATTACATGGGTTATACCCTACATTGAGTATTCCCATAATTTTTCATAATACATGCTTTTCTCATTAAGCATAATTTCATAACTAGTAAATAATAATGCATACTAGTTATTACATACAGTGCATTCAAAGGTACAAGAACACACATAGCAATTTCAATATTTGCAGATATTCCATGAATAAGAACATATCACAGAATAAGGAATTTTCAATGACGATACATTTCATCAGTATTTTAAAAATTACTATCGGCCCTTGAGATAGCATTCACGTTTTGAAAAGACTCAATGGAGTTTCCAAACGAATTTGATATACAAGAGTACTTAGGATCGTAATTCCTTACCTTAGCTTTGCTTCCTTGCTTAGCAACGCCCTTTACGCGAAATCTACAATCACGTAGTAGCATATTTTAGGCACAAGTAATCTTTTATTACTTCTTATGCACCTATACTTCCTTTCCTTAGTTAACCTATGAGTTATTCTTAGACTCACCTTAATTGGTTAACTAACCTTCTATTTTTAGAAGCTTTCCTAATTTAGCAGTTTCTTAACTTAGAAGCTTTCTATTTCGAAACTCTAACACTTTGGAACCTAAGCCTTTTAGTATTCTTAAAGTGTTATTCTTCTTCTTTTCCTTTGATATAATCCCTTTAAAGTCTTTGGACTTCCCCTAAATTCCTAAAGGTTCCTTTAGGTTTTCTTAATTTCAACAAAGTCCTTTAACTTTCCAAATTTTACAAAATAGTCCCTCAACTTTTGAAAATTACAAAATAGTCCCTCAACTTTTGAAAAATTACAAAACAGTCCCTCAATTTTTGGAAAATTACAAAACAGTCCCTCAACTTTTGGGAAATTATAAAACAGTCCCTCAACTTTTGAAAAATTACTAAACAGTCCCTCAACTTTTCAGTAATTGCAAAACAGTCCTTCAGATTTTCAAAATCACAGAACAGTCCCTCAGAACTTTTGAACTTTTCAGTTCAGTCCTAAAGTTAACTGTCCAGTTAATAACTTAACTGGAAAATCCTTTCACCTTTGAAAACTTTGCAGTTTGGTCCCTTTTCAGTTTAAAAACTAACTGTTTTCACACAAAACAAACCAAAAGCTTAACACTTAAAAAAGAAACACACCCAAAATCACCCTAGGCCAATTCGGCCGAGCCATGGGGGATTCAAAAACATGATTTTTGTTCCTCTTTTTATTTTCTAAACCTTAAATACATCATTTAATTTATATACTCTTTTAAATAAAAATATCTTTAATCATATTAATTGAGATTGATTTAATTCTACAATAATATGAACTAGGGTTAGGGTTATATCATTATAACCTACAATTCCCCAATAATCAAATCCTTAATTTATTACATAAACCCTAAGATTAAACCATTAGAAATCCAATAATGGCTAAACCTAGAATTAAATAGTTTTAAACTTTCGAAAAATCATAACTAATTCAATTTAAATCGGAATTGAATGAAACAAAAACTAGATTGTAGGTTATCATCTTACCTTGATTTTTGATGAGGAACAATGGCCAAAGGAAGACCAAAAACGTCTGTAACTCCCCCTCCAAGCAACCGGCCGCCGCCCCTCCTTCTAGGTTTAGGGTTTTTTTGATTTTTTTCTTTTTTTCTTTGCTAAATGAGAGATTGTGAGGAAATTAATAATGAGGTTTTATTTTTATACCCTAGGCTTTCACCTCCTTGGGCCCCTTTGAATTTCTAAGCCCAACTTAGCCCACTTGATTTAATTAATTAAATTGGTCCATTTAATTAATCCAAGTCCAATTCAATTAAGGAGTATTATTTTATTATTATTATAATTAAAATAATACTAAAAAAAAAATTTAAAATTTTTCGGGTCTTTACAGAAGCACTTCATGATTCCATTATATTATTCTTGTATATACATTGAATCTTGAATTTATAAACAAGAACTCTATAATCACAACTATTGTAAGCATACCCAACACATATGCAATCAATAGTATTTAGTTTATTTATACACAAACTACAATTAGTTGTGTTTTATCACTATCTCTTTATGAAGTTGATTTCCAACCTTTCCTTTAAAAGAGATAAGATTCAACATTTTGATTTTTATCAAGCAACGGTAAAGATAAAAACTTACATTTTACCATCATTCATGTGAATAATATTCACATCTCAATATTGATCACTTGATCAATATTCACATCTCAAGCATCAATGCCTTGATTGTAACTTCAAGCACATATTTTTTAAGTCTTTTTTGTATCCATTTTGACCATATAACGAGATTTAATCTCATTATTGATCACTTGAACATCCTTCTGTTTCATTCATTCAAACATTATGAATAACATTCTTAATGACATCACAATTGTCTCTCAAGATACAAGGTATATGCTTGACCTTTTCAAACAAGTTTGACTTGTCAAACAAGATTGACTAACTTTATATTTGTCTTAATCATTTCGGTATGCTCTACCGCATTTGCTTTCGCCACAAGAAATGTTAGACAACTTTTTCTGCAAAGTTCTATTCTCTTTTCCAACACAAAGACAAATAGCTCACACCTCAACATTCATTTCTATTCATTTATGTTTGAGGTGATTTTAAAATATCTTCAAGTGGTAAGCAATTTCTCATTTATTATCATCATTTGAGAATTTCACTCAACACCATCCATTCGACCTGGTTTTCATGGAAGACTATTTTCACTTCTCCCATATGATTTTTTTACGATTTATGAAGTCCACTATTTTAAAATCAAGGAAGCGGCTTACAAAGATTTTCATTGCACCCGCATTCTCGATTTTATATTTATAATCCAACGACTCCGACAAATCTTTTGCCATTTTCTTGGTACTATACTTTTTATAATGAATACAACAATTCATTAAGTACATAGTTTCGATAAAGAAAATCCGCATGCTTCAATCAAACTTACGGCTTGAACATCCATCACATTTTCACCTAACTTTGTAGGATCTTCCTAAGAAACCTCTCTAAGATTAAGGTGGTCAAGTATAACATCTTTTGTTGCCAACACTTAAAGTCGAGGCCAACAAAATTTTCTAACTTCTCACTATGGTGATCCGGAATACTTGGAACAACCACATTCCATTAGAGTTTTGTCTCCATACAAAGAGCCATTACCAAACATTGGCTTTAATTTTCAACAATTATAACTTTGTTGTTACAAATATAACTGAAAGTGTGTGATGTCACCCACGGTTTAATAAGTCAAAGGTTGACTTAATGTAGATTTGTTACTTTCTTAATAATAGTTAGATTAGGTAAATAATGTAAATGATTTAATTTAATTGACTAACCTACTAACCGAATATTTGTTATGTTTAGTGTATATTTGGTCATTTTGAAGGTATCTCTCACACAAGTAAAGAAGTCCATGATAATGAAGGATTGACTTGATTGACAAGAGTTCAAAGGAAGGTAAAAGTCTAAATATGAAGGATATTCACAATCAAATCATTCCCTACAAACAAGGATCTTTACTCCTATAAAAGACAACCGCACGGCTCATTCATTCCTACAGGTTTTGGTGATTTACTCTAAGCGATTCTAAAGAATTAAGGGGTGTTTGAGTGTGAGAGATAGTTTTGATCATTTAGTTTTTCATTCTTCTCTTGTTAGTGTTTTCGTTGTAATCATCAGTCAATTGAATTTATAAAGAGAAGCTTTTTATTGTATACAACAAGTTGCTGTAGATAAGTGTTTAAATCTGTGTTTAAAATCATGTTTTTACTTTCATAAGTTCTTATTTCACTGCTTTTTATACTTGTGTTAGTATTGGTGCTATCACACCAGGACTCACACGAAGTAATTGTGATTACACTTGTTCATCTTAGCTACTCAATTTCTGTCAATTGGTATCAGAGCTCCACTCGATTACACTGAGTGAGATCCAGAAAGAGTAGTCACTACGAAGGATTTCTAGTCTCGATTCAGCACCCTTCTTCCCCACAGTAGGCTTGGGAGCCACATATCCCCTTTCGTTCCGACCTGGAACTGATGTCGAGCAGAAAGCATTCACAATTCTCCCAGAGGAAGAGCTCGTTAATGCCTGGGTTGACATATCTGTAGAGCAGGAAGAAACAGGGGAATCAATCCTAATTACAGACCCAGGCGACCTACCTAAGGGCGACCTAGATTCCCCTGGAAATCCTTGTCTATTTCTAAGGAAGGAAGGTTTATTTGGCCCCCTAATGTAAAACAAGACCAAGTGGTCCAGCAGCTCATGGAAGAGATGAAAACAAACAACCATTTGGTCATCTGTCTCCAAATCACCCAGGTTCTCTCCTACAGGAAGCTCTAGTTCGACAAAGCTTAAACCCCACCTGGTCAAGATGGAAGCACACTCCTCCTTGGTCATCTCCTTCCATACCCCACCTACGAGCTTATATACTCTACGATTAACACTACAATAGCCATACCAAGCCCCTGGTTCACTACTGAAGGTCCTAGCCATGGCAGAATTGAAAGGGAACTCAAAAATTAAACCTAAAAGCCAAGGAATAGAGGGGTACCTTGTTTAATTCGACGAAAGTGGGTTTTTGATGGTAAATCAAAGACTTGACTACTCTGGAGGTTCCGTTCGCCTTGCTGATTCTTGTTGAGTATATTCAAGATTTGAGGTTTGTAAAAGTTTGAGAAGGAAAAGGATTTTCCTTTTATACCTTTCCTGATTTGAATTGGAAAAGTTTGGGGGTTTCAAACGGTTCAAATCCGCTCAATTAATGTCGGCACAGTTTCCCAAGCAGTTGTCCAAAACTCCGTATTTTCTCATCATTGTGGCGCTTCAACAGATCTGGCCGTCGAAACAGTTAATGGTTGAGATTAAGCCATGTCATCATGGTCGATCATCTAAGCAGTTCGAGCATCCAGCTATGATCTACCCAAGTCTTTAACAAAATTCTTATAACTTTCTGGTCGACAAAGTCAATACAGAAAGTTGGGGGCCACTGAACGGAATAAAAGTGACTGGCTAGGCCCAACATGCGAAGCCCAATTATTCAGATGTTATTGCCACCACATCCTTAGTGGATCGGCCCAGTTATTACAAGGCCCAAGGCCCAGCATCAAAGATCAGTTGACCTAGCTCATTGTCCGACCTCCTTGGTCCCGACCTGGATTTGTCCGACATACGATCCATATCTTATATGGGCATTATCCGCCTGTGTCATTCAGTCAGGTTGACCTAGACCCAAGCAGGCGACCTCGACCTACTAGACGTACGTCGACCTACAGAGTCATAACGTGCCTATAATTCTTTCCATAACAAAAGTCCTACAAATCAGGAGTTATTTACGTACATGATCTCTTACATGATCTGATCCGTGATTCTAGGGATTTCAGGCAATCCTACTACAATTATAACTCATATCAAAGCCTATAAATACCTTACAACATCGACGGTTTTGAGGTAATTGATATTTGTTATTTTGAATACATCTTGTTTATTATAATTTATCAGCTTATACACCATACTTACTTTCACGCCCGAGGTCTAAGCCGGAGACCATTCCGGCTAGTCGTGGGTTCTTTGTTTCAGGTCAAAAGCTAGGAGATCAGTCCTGATTATTGGACGTAAGCTGATTCAACACGTTTCTTGCGTCATCAATGAACAATATATATGTTGTAATTTCCCCCAAGTCACTCAATACTCAATAGTCGGCTCACTTTCATTGATCGGTGCCCTAGCAGTTCGAATATGCAGCCAGCTTAGATGCATCACGAGTTGATCACGTGCGTCGTTATACTCCAATGACTATGCTACCCTAGGACCATCAAAAGACTATGTTACCCCTCAATTACTTTATTTACTTGATTTGGACTAAATGATTAACTGATTAAGACATAACCCTGGCAAAACCCTACGGTCATAATAGACACAGAGACGGTGACCACCACTATCGGCTGAGCGTCACCGGAATCCTGCCTGAGCCGTTTGAATGTATGGAGCTATCTATGATGGAAACGTCCACAATTAGAACGGCAAGTGGCCAGCACTCTACGGCCTAGTGAGGGGTCTTTGCTGTCTGCTAAATGTTATCCAAATTGCACAAAAAACCAGAAGCCTTCCTTCCAGCCACCGGTGTTTAACACTGATGCTACCAATAATCAAGGTTTGACCACTTCAGCATGTTGACTCCACGGAGGATAACTTGGATTGATCGTCCGCCTTACACCTGCAAGATGAACACTGTTAACTAAGTTGGGGGATTATCCGGCTAAACCCACTCGGGTGTGAGAGTAATTACACGGTATATGGAAAAGCTCAAACTATATTAAAAGAGTTTAAGGGTAGGAAAAATGACTAATTAACCTTTACGATACATGTTGTATATACAATCTTATACAGTGTTATAACGTCATTGACGTCATCTTAGACCACTTGACACGTGTCCTCCTTTGGTTAGCCCCATCATATTTATCCAACTCCACCACTTCTGCAGGTGGGATCATGGGACACCAAAAGGTGAGATTTGTCTCTTGTCATATTTGGTGAATATCTATGTGTGTGTCAGAGTTGGTTTGTCTTTTGTCGAGAACTATTAGGAATGTTCCAGATAGATTGAGGCGAGGTCACCATATCGCCGGAGTTAATGATCTCGCTATGCTTTGCCTTGATATTCACTGAGTCCACATAGAATGAGGCGAGATCACCCTATCACTAGAGTCGGTGATCTCGCTCCATTTTCATCTTTGCATACGTCAAGTTATACGGAATGAGGCGAGATTACCCATTTTGCCCGAGTCAGCGATCTCGCTTCTCTCCCCTTTATCTTATTCTTGTTTGATTAGAATGGGGAGAGATCACAATTTCAAAAGTCAGTGATCTCGCTCCCTAACCATCATTTATTTATTGAATGCACCTCATTGCGGTTTTCCTTTGTTTATCCACATGGTTGCCACATGTCGCTTAGGGAAGGAGGTCTACTTTTACCTCCCACCTGGCGGTTTGACTATTTTAGTTGACTTTCACGTACGCATCAGCTTTGTTGCTAAGTTATACATGGTCCCATATTTTATTTGACAGCTAGATCACTTTTTATTTATGCACATCAATAGCCCCTCAGTTCACAACTATGATCATTTATGGTCATGTTGTGAAACTAATTTCGCCTTTGTATGAAGTCGCTTGACTCCCCTATTTATTTGAAGCAAAATCCTCAGATCCAGCCTCTTTTCCATTGTTTTAAACCGATTAAACCATTCCAGGCTTGAATCCGAGCTCTAGGTGAGAGATTTTAGGTGGTTTTGAACATTTATTTGAGGGTTAGGCACAAATCTTTGTTTTCCTCCATTTTTCCGGTGAGCTATAGCCGGAAACTTCTTAGGTATACTTCATTACTTAATTTTCAGGTAATCCTCTTTCTTTTCTTTCGTAGTTGTTGATTTCTTTTATGGATATGGCCCGAATGAAACAATGTGTTAGGGATACAAATTTGGGCAATGTAAAAAATCAAAAGGTTTTTATAGGCGGGAGAGGGATAATTGGGTTAGGTTAACTGTTGTTGAATTAAATACCCTATTAATAGATGAGGGTGCAGGAACATTAGTATTAGACTCTTTAAAAATTCAAGGGCCCACACACCTCCCATCCTCTGATGTCGCCATGATGAGTTTTTTGGATAGGGAGTCCTTTTGTAAACACATATGTAAGGAGGCGGGTTGCCCTTTGTGTCCGGAGAGTTCTAGTTTAGGTGTTAGTGAAGAGTGAACTGATAGTGATGAGCTTGATGACACGAATAAAGATTTCCATGTTGTAAATGAAGTTAATAATTTTTTTTACAGACAAATCCAAGCCGGAGGAGGCAAATTGTAAGGACAAGGCTCAAGCAGAGCGAGTAGCTCACATTCGGTTACGCGAGATCCAAATGCGAGGAGCATCTCGCGATCTTTTAATTAGACCGAGTTCTATATCAAACCCTCCATTAAACCTACTACTTATCATCTCACCCATTACCATGGCCCTTTGGACCTGAACGAAATGAGGATGTTGTCATAGCCTATCCCTCCTAGTTTAAATTTGGACTGCGACTGCCCCTTGACCCCTTCATTTGCTATTTCCTTAGTGAACTGTCCGCAACTGTTATGGACCTCCATCCAAACGCCATTAGGATTCTTTCTCCTTTTATTGTGGTTTATAGAGGACACCACCATGAGCCTACTATCCCGCTTCTAAGGGAATACTTTAATGTCATGAAGGCTCATTCCGCTGATGACTATAAAGTCACCTTTAGGACTAGTACAAAAAATAATCTTTTGACTATATGATCCAATAAAATCCATCATGTATATGACAACCTTATTGCCATAACCTCAAGTCACGGGTGGCACCATCCTATTGCCTTGTCTCCTTTAATCACTCAACTTGGGACTAAATCTCCCTTAAGTCCTGATGAGAAACAAGCTAAAGCTAATTTCGCTAGGACTTTGTCTAGATATGGTAATAAGGGTTTGTTTTCCTGGAGACTAATTCTGCGAGATGAAGATATCCTGAGGCGAGTTGGAATTTCATCTAGCTTGGTTGGGGGAGTGGATCCTATTATTCTGTTTGGATATCCTGTTTCGTTTGATGGATGGTGGTTCATGATAACAGAGTGTTTGCATCAAATTGTATTCCTTGTCAAGGCGACGTGAATGTTTGTACTTACGTTCATATGCTTACGGGTGATTTTTAGATTTCATATCTCTTTTCATTTTTTCCACTTCTAACTTAACTTATTGAGCAAAAACTCTTTACTGACATCACTTTTCATTGAATTCGCAGATTTTGATAGCATGGATCTCGCTGCACAGAAGGTTGCTCATTTAGCAAAATTGAGGGTTGAAAGGGTTGCTGCTAAAGCTTGTCAAACTGAATTGAGGGGGCTTCTTGAAACCGCAAACATAGCACTTCCAGTCTCTTCTGATGGAAAAGACATTGAGGCCATTGCATCGGAGAAGGCAGATTCCACGGCAGCAGGGAAGCTGCAAAGGAATCTAGAGCGAAGAAGAAGAATTCCATTTCTGAGTCCACCGAGGTCACTGAGGAAGAGTAGGAAGGTGACAACGGAGATAAGGAAGAGACTATTGATGTTTATGTTGAAGAAAAAGTTAAGGAGGAGGTTGAAGAGATTGACGCCGCTGTAAAGGTTGCCGCTGAAGCTGATCCTACAGAGTTTTCAAGGTCATCTAGGAGGGGTATGATATTGTCATGAATGAGTCCGCCGAGAAAGAGACCGCACAAGAGCAATCTCACGGAAGCGGCGACTTTCTTTCAAGTAGAGACAAGCGAACTCTCTTCAACCCTGGATTGAGATTTACTCCATCTCTCCATTATGAGCGGAGTCAAGGGAATGAGAAGGAAAAGGTTGATGAAGCTGATTCCACCTTGAGGCCTCCAAGTTGGTTGGAGCCAAACTTTGTGTTTCCTGCCGATGTTGAAGGTTTAGAAAAATTATATGCGGAGATAGTAGATGTGCCCAAGCTAAAGGACTTTGACTTGAAGGTTTGTGACCCTGTTAAGAGCTCTTTTGGAAAAGGCCGTCTTCGATCTATCTTCATGAGTGATTCCTAATTGCCAAAACCCTGACTTCAGATCAAACTTGGAAAGAACTTTTGCATTAGAAAGAGATTGGAACAAGGATTTTTTCTGCGGAAGAGGAAATTTATCATCTGCCAAAAAATGATTTAGTGGTTGATAATTAATAACCAATCTTAACTTTCCACAAGCTTGTTCACTACGCTTGTTGACATAGAAAGCTTCACATGCCTATGAAGATGACGTGGGTTCGATAATACCTTGGCTAATAAGTTCAGTGCACTCTTGGAGGCCAAGTTGGTAATGGTCTGGGTTCATTCCAGGATGGTTGGCTTTGGTAGGATTCACATTTTCATTTTGCTTGAATGGCAAGGAAACAAAGAAAGAAGGATTTAGCCATAAAGGTGATGGATGCTTGGAGAAAAACTCGGTATGGGAAGAGGCGCATGAGGTTTGGATAAGCTGGTGTTTTAGCGACTCAATGGTATTGGTAGATGCCATGAAAAGGCGTGAGATTGGGCTCCAAGGATTTAAAAAACTTTTATAATAAAGACCATTTTTTGTCCATCTTAAGTTAGGTAACTTATGAAGGATATCAAACCCGATGAGGAGGTCTTTTCTATGAGAACATGAGCCAAGTAGCCTAATGTCACACTTGGGAAAGAGGCAAACGTAGATTGGGGCACTAATTTTGTCTATCACAAACATTTCTCCATTGGCTACGAGGAATGTTTGGTGATGTGGCTTCCAGAAGCTTGGAGGAAGAATTTTGGGATTCGGTATGTAAACTGACGATCCCGTATAAAAGAAAGCAGTTACCTGGATGGGCTTAGCATATGTGGAGGTGAGAATATGGAATTTGGCTAATGGGACAGGCTGGCGTTTTTAGACTGGTAGAATATGGGGAATGTGAGGAAGAGGATTCATCGTGAGAACTTGTAAGTCTGGGTGTTCATAGGATGAATCTGATTCAGAATTTTCATCAAATGAGTAGTCAGAATAGGCAATTGTGCAAATAACAGAATCACCAAGCTCATCATCAAGTGAGTACAATGACTCAAGGTCAGAGAGATCAACTGGCTCGATTTGGTTAAGAGTCTGGATTAATGCTTGGGATTTCCGCTTGTCTGGACAATCCTTTGCAAAACCTCCTTTCTTTTGACAAATATAACATTTATTAGACATTCAGCCACATTTGGATTTCTTCCTTATGAACTTCCACTTCTTTCTGAATTTTGGATTTCTTCGGGAAACCTTACTTTATTTAAACGATTCAAAGAAACTTGATCCAGAGATTTTCTTTGAGTGTGCCTTCTTCTTTGTATGGCTGCAACTACAACTTGATTTATCTTTACACTTGATCTGAAGATACCTATCATCACATGCTGAACCAAGATGTTTGCCAGTTCTTTCAAACTCGACAAGGAATTTCTTTTGGTTACAAAGCTTTTCTAGAGCATTGAGTATCAACTGGTAAAGGACACTAAGTGAGGTCTGTGCCACCGTTACATTTCTTTATTCCAACACTCTGTAGGCTTCATTACCGAGGGATTCTGGAAAGGATTTGAGAAAGACTTGTTTGAGATTGATATCATCAATACCATGAAGGCAATAGAACAGCTGAGACATGCGATTATAATGTTTCTCAAGATCCTTCTTCTGAAATGAACAACATTTCATCTTCAAAAATTCTTCTCGATCATGGATGGTATGTTCAACTGGATTTCCAATGAATTCAGAATAAATTATATTCATGAATTCTTCAGGTAAGGGGCTTTATTTAATCTGTAATTGCCCGATATTCTTCGAGACTAAGATACCAGTCTCAAAGTCAACCTTGAAGTCGGGCCAAAAATCTCTTGATAACCATGTCTATGGAATGGTATTGGAGTTCTGCAGAACACCAGGTTAGCATTTCAACACTTCTTTCTCACCACTTGTAGGGTGAGATATCATCGAAGGTAAGTTGTTATTTGGTGTCAGATCGGGGAATAGACTTGGCTTTCATATCACTCTGCGGTAAATTCTGGCTTGTGGACTCATCTAAATCTGAAATAACAAGTTCAGTATCTCCTTGGAATGCTATCTATGGCTCTGTCATGAACAGGTGTTCAAAGGCATCAAAGGGGTCTGAATTATCATCAATAATAGGCCCGACAAAGGTGGAGACTGAAGTGGATACTGGAGGGGATCTGTCTTGGGCTAGAGATCGAAGAAATAATGAATCTGGGTTCATTTTTTCTATTGGGAGGATACTTGGAGCTTTTGAAGAAGCACCAACATAGGGATCTGGAGGATCAATTGGAGCAGGCTTGGTAGCAAAGGTTGAAGAAGATGATGATGATGATGTTGTGTGTAGGGGATTGTTGGGAATTGGTTTGGGCTTGGTAACAGGAAGAGGCACTGAGTCCTAAAGGTAAAGTGGGGGGGATGATTTAGAGCGGGAAGAAGCTGGTATAGGTTGCGGATCAAATGCTGTCCTGACAAAGGGGGCTGTGGGTAGCCTCCAAGGATCATCAACAAGAATTGACACTCTTTTTTGCTTGTGTCGTCGCTCAAGATCTTGAAGTTGAGTTTTTAGAAACTTCATTTCTGCTTCCTTTCGGGAAAGAGCAGATGCTTGGTTTGCTGGAGAAGTATGAATGATCTGCAACAGTTCTTGGTGTAGAATTTGAATTATGTGGCGAATTTCACCGATCATACCTTCTAAAGATCTTATTTTTGAACAAAGATTTTCTTGTGATCTCTCAAATTTGGTTTGCTGATAGATAATGTTCTTTATAACTTTATTCAGAGCGACCGCATTTTCACTTTGCCAATTGATAGTTGCTTCGGCTGGGCTAATCGGCTTTGGATTTCCTGATGTACCAATTGAAGTTGGATTTTAGATCTTCCACTCATGCTTGGTCCTTTGGTGGGGAAATTCAAATGGGGTTAGTGGAGGAAACTCTTCTTGATATTCTTGTGATCTTGGATTAAGGCATGTATTTTGGGAAATCATATGGCAAGCATCTGGTGATGGGTGAAGCAAAGGGCCTTTAAGGATTATGGAAAGGGTTTTTTGGTAATATGGAGAAAGTGATGGAGGAAGATTAGCTGGAAGATCTAAGGTGACTAAATGATCACCCGAGGTGGCAGGGAGTTGATAAGTATCAAACTTAGAAGATTGAACATATTCTTTGACATGTTGGGTAAAGGAAGAACCGATCAATTTTTTGACTTTTCTTTTGAAAGATGTAGAAGGTTTAGAAAAACATGGTAAGGATTAACTATAGGCTGCTGGGTGAGTGAGATTTTTGAATCATCTGGAATATTAGAAACTTCATATAACTAATCTAGTTTAGAAACAGAGTAACGATGAAAACTAGAAGATGAAGAACGAGACAAAAGGTTATCTGGATCCATAATTTTAGAATGGGTCAAAGACTTCTAGACTTCTTTCAATTCCTATAATTTTTCAGAATACACAATTGCGACCAGCTTGTCGACTTACGATTTCTTCAACGACCTTATATAGGAAAATTAAGAGGTATTAAAAATCTTTAACAACCACTAGCAAAAACTAGGCTCTGATACCAATAAATGGGGGGTGGGGTGTATGGCAGATCTATAGAAGATCTGAAATCGCTAAAATCCTTGATGAATCTGATGGATTGAGAGAGAAACCACTCTAATACATGCGAAGTCAAAGTACTGGCCAAAGATTTACAACTAGTGGCATCTTCATTAGTGAGAAGCGACATGGTTACCTCAAAATTTGTGATGTGATTCCTGGCACTGGTGCTTCCCGAATATTCAGGCAGATCTGGCTTCCTGAACGCAGGATCAGGCTCTACCTCCCTTATTTTCTGAGCAAAAGGATACAAATAAGAGTCTCTCTCTTTGACTGTTTCCTCCGTAGATCTCTTCAAGTCCGCTATTTTCTTTGATATCTCCACTTTCCAGTCAGTTTCCTCATTTTGCTCTTCCTTCTTGTAAAATCGAGATTTGTTGGGACCTCGCTCCCTCCGCGACCTGCCCGGAGTGTAGGTGCTGTCATATTTGGACCCAAAATCCCGCTCTGAATCCGAGTATTGGTAATAATAAGAATCATCTTCCTCCCCTGGAACGTAATGAACTCGTCTTCGCTTTCTTCGCTCCTCCTTCTCCCGATCATGTCGAAACTTTGACCTTTCTCTATGCTCGCTTTATCTCTCCTTCATTTTCTCAGTCTGCCTTTTGCGACTTCCTTCTTATTCACGGTCTGCTCTTTTCCTGGGTGGAGAGGGAGCTTTCCGCCCCTTTGAATTTCCTTGGGTCACCTCTTCACTCCGTTCCGTCTTACCTCCTCTACTGGGCTCCGACACCTTCGATGGTGCTAAAAGCATATCGCCAACTATCTCTTTGGGAAGCAGTAAAGGTGCTTCCCCCATCTCTTCCAACTTACGACTGTTCTTCAAGACTTGGAGCATCAACTCATTCTGATGCTTGATGTAGAGTGCCTCCTGAACCTTAGCCGCCTTCTGCGCTGCCACCTTATCTTTCTCCCTCTCTCTCTTTCTCTCGGTCCTTCCTTCTCCCCTCCTTGACCCAGAAAGAGTTTGATGTCTCCTCTTTGATGTTCTGGTGTGAAAAGTGTCCCGTGAGTTTTGAGGCTGTTCTTCTTGATTCTTGTGAGGAGTAGGAATTTCAACAACTGACTTGAGGGTTTTTGCCTTCAGGCTCCTATTTGCTCCATTTGAAACCGAATGAAAACATAACAGAAACTGATCATTGAATAGCTTGGAATCTTGACTTTTCAAGGATGAAGAGGACTTTAGTGGAGATGAACTTGTTCCCGGCAATGGAACTAAACTGATGCTACCAAGAATCGAGCTCAGTTGACCACTCCAAAATGTTGACTCCACGGAGGATAACTTGGCTTGATCATCCACCTCAGACATGTAAGATGAGCACCATAAACTAAGCCGTGGGCTTCTCCGGCTAAAGCCCCTCGGGTGTTAGAGTAAGTACACTGTATATGGAAAAGCTTAAATTGTATTGAAAGAGCTTAAGGGTAGGAAAAATGGCCTACTTGACCTACAAGATGCATGTTGTATATATAGTCTTATAAAGTGTTATGACATCATTGACGTCATATTGGACCACTTGACACATGTACTCCTCTAGTTAGCCCCAACATACTTTATCCAACTACACCACTTCTGCAGGTGGGATCATGGGACTCCAAAAGGTGAGATTTGTCTATTGTCTTAATTGGTGAATATCTCTGTGTGTCAGAGTTTGTTTGTCTTTAGTTGAAAACCATTAGGAATGTTCCAGATAGATTGAGGCGAGGTCACCATCTCGCCGGAGTTAATGATCTCGCTATGCTTTACCTTGATATCCACTGAGTCCACATAGAATCAAGCGAGATCACCCTCTCACCAGAGTCGGTGATCTCGCTCCATTTTCATCTCTTCATACGTTAAGTCCTAGAAAATGAGGTGTCGAGTCAGTGATCTCGCTACTCTCCCCTTTATCTTATTATTGTTTGATAAGAATGGGGCCCTTTATCTTATTATTGTTTGATAAGAATGGGGCAAGATCACCATTTCGTCAAAGTCAGTGATCTCGTTCCCTAACCATCATTTATTTATTGGATGCACCTCTCGCTACTCTCCCCTTTATCTTATTATTGTTTGATAAGAATGGGCCCCTTTATCTTATTATTGTTCGATAAGAATGGGACAAGATCACCATTTCGTTAAAGTCAGCGATCTCGTTCCCTAACCATCATTTATTTATTTAATGCACCTCATTGCGGTTTCCTTTGTTTATCCATGTGGTTGCCACAATGTCGCTTAGAGAAGGGGTCCACTTTGACCTCCTACCTGACGGTTTGACTATTTTAATTTACTCTTTCACGTATGCATCAATTTTGCTGTTGAGTAATACATGATTCTCATATTTTATTTTATTTGACAGCTAAATCACTTTTTATTTATGCACATCAAACACCTCCACGATCCACAGGGTGTGGTAACTTTTTAGTTTACCTCATTAACTGATCGATCCTCTTCTACAAACAACTACTCCATTGTATTCAATGCAGATTACATTAGAGCCAAAGACATTATCTAACTATCCGTTTTGAAGAATAAAAAACGTACATCTGTTCAAAAAAAAAAAAGAGGTACATATAACTTTTTTTCTCTTATTGCAATTAATTATTCATGTCATCGTACAGTCTATTTGTATAAAGACACCATAACTCTTGGAACATTATAAATAGACTCCATTTGTTTGTCAATCATCATCTCATTTACAATTGGGTTATAAAATTCAATGAAATTTTATGAATTCACAAATTCACAACATCTGTTGGACAAAAAAATCATGTTGTTGCATTGAGTCTTCTTTATGTCAGGAAGTTCAAAGCACATTTAGTTTGTCGAAGTCTTTGATTTGAAGTCTTTCTATCAAAGACTGTAAAGACGTTTTATTTAAGAAAAGATTGCACAAAACCTTCTTGCTTATTGCAATTAATTATTCATGTCATCGTACAGTCTACTCCAGTAAAAGAAATTAAATGAAAAAGAAAAAAAAATGCAAGACGACCCCTGCTGCCAAAAAGTACCTCATTCGCTCCACATTCTCCGAGTAAACTATATACATATCGTTCTTAGTGTAGCAAATGATAAGGCTGAGTTGGAGAGAAAAGAAACTAAACTCCATTTCAATATCAAAAAACTCGCATCAAAACAAACCTGGCACTATTTCTTTGACGTCAGTCAAACATTGACATCACTGAATTTTACCTGACAAGTAGTTGCGTTCAATCTGTTCCCTCTAACAAAGACTGCGCCTTAAATCAAGAATTGCACCAAGTAGGCGGATTCAACTCCTCAAGGAATACTGAGCAAAATTTCTCGCGACATGGACTGAATATAGGGAAAATGATCTTAAATACATTTGTATTGAATCAGCAGATGGCAAGTCCTGCTGGGTTTTTAACAAGTCATGATTGGTGCACTTTCATCAATGCTTGGTGAAACATGTCAATGAATTGATTATCCTGTCACAAAAACATTTCAAGAATAAAATCATTGTTAAGCTCCCTCCGTCTCTTAATGAATGTCCAAAGTCTCAAAACATTTGTCCCCAAACG
The DNA here is from genome assembly GCA_022495995.1 of Adenophora triphylla var. japonica. NCBI lineage: Eukaryota > Viridiplantae > Streptophyta > Magnoliopsida > Asterales > Campanulaceae > Adenophora > Adenophora triphylla. The sequence continues at coordinate 164,930 of JAFEMH010002730.1, forward strand.
AATGTCCAAAATTTTGGGAAGTTACTAAATCCTCCCTCATCATACAACAAATTCTAATTCACACTTAGACTTGCGATGCAATAAGGTGAGATCATTGATTAAAAGGTTTTTATGTACTCATGTTACAAAAGATGCTTGGGTTTAACGTGAAATTTGGACATTTATTTGGGGAAGGGATGGAAGGAGTATAAAATAAGGATATGGATATCAAATCAACACTTAAATGAAGAGTATAGAAATAGCAAACTGGGCTACAATAAACGCATAACTGTGTCAATACTCAATAGAAACAACCAACTGGCTACAATTAAGGCATAACTTTGTGTAGGTGTTTGTGATAATAGAAGGCTCATATACTACTACTAAGCATCAAATCATCAATTGGACTTTTAAATGCCTGTGATGGGCTGGGGTTAACCCAATTGAGGAGGTGATTAGTGGGTCAGTGTGTGGTGCCTACATAGCGGGTCAAGCTTCGGGCTCAGGTCGTTACAAATGGTATCAGATCGGAACCCCAACCTTAAGGCTTGCGAGCTAGCCCGAGGGTACGATCTGGGTATTGATTGAACTTGCCAGAGGCAGCAAGAGTGAGGGGAGATTGTGATATCCCCAATCCCAAATCGAAAATATATGGACATTGATTGTGCTAAATAGAAGGCTCATATACTACTATTAAGCATCAAATCATCCATTGGACTTTTGAATGTCTTTGATAGACTGTGGTTAACCCAATTAAAGAGGTGCTTAGTGGACCAGTGTGTGGTGCCTACATAGCGGGTCAGGCTTCGAGCTCGGGTCGTTACAGTGTTACGCAACTATAAATGTCCAGATTAACATTTGGACCTAATGGACAAACTGAATTCCTTAATTCAAGGATCTTAATTGAGCTTCCAGGTATATCCCGAGTGAGGTCAACTGCTTTTTAGATTTCTTATTAGGGTTTACTTTTTATGCACCGCATCTCAAATCCGCACACTTAGGGACCCTGTTTTCTGTCAATAACAAAATGTCCTTTCATGAACTATTTGTACAGGAGGTACCGAGACTTCTTAAAACCCCCAAATTAAATTAATTTAAGGGTGTATGGTTCTGAAAATTATTGTTCCCGGTTGAATGAGTCAAGGTGTTCACACAATCAACTTTAAAGAGGACCATCATTATTCACCTGAAAATACTTTCTTCTACCTCTAAATGCATAATAGCCACGACATCAAGTCATGGTGATTCTCCAATATTCAAACAGAAAGACGAAGAAAGTAAAAAAGAAAGCTATGAACAATTCCTCCCGTTTGACTCAAAGACTCTTTTTCCTATTGAGATGCTCCACTACAAGGGCCACCTTTCAGAAAGAAGCTTGTTACTCTTATAAAGTGCTTCAAAGGGTATTTGGGTACCTCTTCATATTTGACTTTTCAAACTTAGCTTCTTTGAGTGAAATGAGGGACAGATATTGTAGAACTATTGAGTTCCCTTATATTAAAGAAATATGTGTCCTTACTTGCAAAATTGTGTGTGAGAGAGAAACTGCCACAATCATGTATCTTTGGACAATTTTTAGGAAGTAGTGACGATGGCTGGAAAGTGTTATGAAAAATATAACAATAAGCAGTGGTTTTATTGAAAATATAGAAACAATAAAATTATAAAGAACCAAATTACTAAACATTAATTTATACGAGGCATAGATATAGAATAAACAAGATTAAGCGGGAAGTCGAGTCTTATGATGGCACAATCTCCACAACAATAATTTTCCGAGGGAAAGTGCTCACGGTTATTGGCAATATTTTCTAAGATGATAACGACTTTACACATCTGGATAGAAGCATTTCAAAATCAAAGACTTTGGCAAACTAAAAAATGTGTTTGAAACTTCCTGACTAAGAAGACTCGATGCAACAACATGATTTCGTCTCTAACAGATGTTATGAATTCAAAAAAAAAATTCCATTGAATGTTGTAACTCAATTGTAAATGGGAAGATAATTGACAAACATATGGGGTGCATTTATAATGTTTCCAGAGTTAAGATGTCTTTCTACGAATAGACATTTTTTTCTTGATACATTAAATTTGGACAACTCAATCGTACCTCATCATGTAAGTTGATGAATCTTGTGAAAATATCCACATTCATTAAATCTGGTTCGTACCTCTTCAAATAAGATTATTAAATTGCATAATGATTAATTATTAGGAATGGGTTTGAAAGGACACTTCTGTTAAGTCGTTTTATCTTAGAAAAATTGCCTAAGACCATTAGCACTACAGCGAGGCAATATCTTCTTGCATAAACTGTGTCATCACAAGACTCGGCTTCCCCTATTCATTCGGATTTGAATTAATTTCCTCAATTATGGTTCATATTAATTTATCCTACCTTGTTAGATATGTTTTGGTTCATTTATGATATTTGTTATTACGTTAATTTAAGAAAGACATTATTTATTGTTATATTTTTCTGTTGAAAATTTGGTTTTGAAGAATTGTTGTTTAACCAACTTTTGACAAAAAATTCCATGAGGTTTAGTTTATTTTGTGTAAATGAAATTACGTTGCAAAATAGTAATATATGTTTTGTGTAGATTAAGATAGAATAATTATTTTCTCAAAACCATTTCGGGTGAATGAGAATTAATAATTATTATTAAGCAATTTAATAATGTTTTTTGAATAGGTATGGACCAGGTTCAATGAATGTGTATATTTTTCCCTAGATTCATGAACTTCTACAATAAGGTACGATGTTCAATGAATGTGTATATTTTTCCCTAGATTCATGAACTTCTACGATAAGGTACGATTGAGCTATCCAGATTCAGTGTATCAAGAAAAAATGTCTATTTGTATAAAGACACCATAACTCTTGGAACATTATAATAGACTCCATTTGTTTGTCAATCATCATCTCATTTACAATTGGGTTATAAAATTCAATGAAATTTTATGAATTCACAAATTCACAACATCTGTTGGACAAAAAATCATGTTGTTGCATTGAGTCTTCTTTAAGTCAGGAAGTTCAAAGCACATTTAGTTTGTCGAAGTCTTTGATTTGAAGTCTTTCTATCAAAGACTGTAAAGACGTTTTATTTAAGAAAAGATTGCACAAAACCGTGAGCACTATTACGAGGCAAATTCTTCTTGCGGAGATTGTGCCATCACAAAACTCGACTTCCCCGTTATTTTGGTTTCTTCTATATCTATGCCTCATATAAATTAGTGTTTAATATTTTGGTTCATTTATTATTTTATCATTTCGTTATTTTCAAGAAAATCACTATTTATTGTTATATTTTTTTACAAATAAAAGACTGGAATCTTCTCTAAATAATCCGGCACTAAGATCAGATGGCATGAATCAGTTACTTGTTTTTTGAAAACAAACCAAATGGATTTTTGACAGATATAATCATACAGTTATTCCTCAAACATGGGGATTGTAAGTTCTCTGTAGCTGGTATGTCTTAATTCCAGCCACTGAGCCATTAGTTTTCAGTTCATCATATTCTAGAATTATATTCCCTACCATCCGCATTTGAAGAGTCCTTCCTCAAAGTAAACTTCTTAATATGCCTTAAATATCTTAACTTGTTTTGACAAATATAATCATAAAGTTATTCCTCAGACTTAAGGATTGTAAGTTCTCTGTAGCTAATAGGTCTTAATTCCAGTCATTTAAACCTTAGTTGTCAATGTATCATATTCTACATTATACTCTCTTCCATCTGCATTTAAATTTCCTTCTCAAAGTAGAACTTCTTAAGCATTACATTTCGCCCCTTGAGAGTGATCATACAATAATCATTTGCCTTAAAAATAATACTCCCTCCGTCCCACTTCAAATGGTCCAATTTCCTTTTTGGGACGTCCCACTTCAATTGGTCCCTTCCATAAATGGAAAGTTTTCCATATATTTATACCCTTATCATCTCCACATATTTACAAAAAAAAACCACACTATTCCTCCCACTCATTCTCTCTCCTATTAAATATTTTTAACTTTTACATTCTCTCTCCTATTTCCTACCACACATTTAACTTTTACATTCTCTCACCTCTAATTTCTACCCACTTTATTCATTTTTCTTAAAAACCGTGAAATAAACCAAGGGACCATTTGAAGTGGGACGGAGGGAGTAACTTGTTTCTTGACCATACGAAGGTTAAAGGTGGCAAATCATGGAAGGTGCAGGCTTATTTTTAGAACAATTGCAACCTAAAATAGGAGAAAATTGACTGTTCTAATGGGACAGAGTTGTACTCTCTTAGAAGCATGATTCCAAGAATGCGCAAAGGTTGATAAATTATTAGAAGTACACAAATACGTCTTTTTAGATTTTATTTTGGAAGGGAAAAGATCAAGAAGATTTTTCGTGCATTATAGAGCTTCATATTACTTTAGCTTCTATAAAACTGAGATATGCGGACCTATATAAAGTCAAGTTTACGATTGCAACAAGCAATTTGTAAAATCAAGAATAATAGTTGTTTAAACAAAGGAGATGGAGACTTCAGTAGTGCAAAACTAGAACTCAAGACAACAGGAGAAGAAGGGAGTAAGGTAAGAGAAAAAAACTAAAGATACCTGAACAAGCAAAAGAAGTGCATCACGAACTTTATCTTTACTGACAGATCCATAATTTGGAACAGCAGTAGAGTTAGGGGTAAGGGACGCGGGTGGTGTGGGAGGCGGAAATGGCTGAAGCATTGGAGCACCATGGTTGCGTTGTACACTAAGAGGAGGGTGAAGAGAAATTGGCATAGACGGAGAGAGAGGAGGCATAGATGGAGAGAGAGGTGGCCTTGATGGAGAAAGAGGTGGCATCAGTGAGGATGGGGAAGAAGAGGGTGTAAAGAATGAAGAGGGTTTGATAAGATTGGTGACGAGATTGCTGCTATTGACTGAATCAGGAGTGTCATGAGGGGACATCGCAGCGATAGATGGAACTGGAAGAGGGCGGGGAGGTATTTGCAGTGCCGGAAGAGGAGAGAGAGAAACACGAGTGGATAATGGAGCTGTTGTTGAAGTGCGGTAAGACTGCCCAGAGTTACCCGGACTTGAATGTCCCACATTCATAGTTGTCTGTAAAAACAAAATTAAGAGAAAAATAAGGTTCGACATGCTGAATATGTAATGTTTTAATCAACGACAAAAGACAAAATAAGAAACACTAACATAAAGGACAAAACTGAGCTAAAGAGGAAACATCCATAGGATGAAATTCCTAAAAAATATGAAATCCTCCACATTGACAAAGAAAACCTAAAAGCTTATCTCCTACAAAATATGATTACTCCCTTTGCCCAGAATTTATGTATGTTAGTACGAAGGAACTTTGAGCAGTAATTTTAGGTTAACTTAATTATTCTAATAAAAATTTAAAAATTGTCATTGATAGTATTTATAATGGTATCAATAACAAGTTTTGATGTTTTTATTAGGATAAATAAATTAACCTAAAATTATTGCTCAAAGTTCCTTCGTACTAACGTACAGAAAAGTGAGACATTTATTCTGGGACTACAAAGTTTGCATCCACAAACGCTTAATTCGTAGGCCTCCATCTTTCTAACAAAACTCAACCGCGCCTTAGTCTCAAATTCAATTGATTGGGTCACCTACATGAATGCGCTCTCAGAAACTGATGACTAAAGGCTACACAAAAGTTGTCACGACATAAAAGTGGTAGTAGTTTCTAATATGTGGGACCGGGACATAAAAATCTCCCTCATTGATATCCTTCCCCTCTCTGTCAGGGGTCATTAGGATAAGCACCCGAGCAATCTAGGATTCAAGTGGTGATTCCTACCACGTCTTCAGCTATGCAATACTTTGTTCCCACATTTTCGGCCAGAATTCTTCCAATACAATTTGTAAACCCCCATGGCCAAAAGCCTGATCTGCTATCTATGACTCATAGAATCGACCAAAGAGCACCTGGATTAAACGAGGTCCATTCAAATTTTAAGTATGTTATTAGTGCATAGTAGTAACTGGTGGGCACTTATATAGGGTAAAACCGGCACCATAAGCAATGTAGGATTCAAGTGGTGGCTGGCAGCACTTTTTACCTCTGTTACTAGTCGGACCCCACTTTCGATACAAATTCGTAAGTCGCTACCTATGGACAATGCACTAGGCCAATAAGCAAGAAGGTCAACTAGGCCCACTACATGTCAATCCAAAAGCCCATAATTGATATTGGTGCATAGTGGCAATAGGTAACCACTCATACAAAACGGGGATACGGGGTATTACAGTTGAATCCCTCAATGCACCACATACGTTACACATGTCAACAATGCCATGAAAGTCCAAATGTTCCTTATAAGGGGGATAGCGCAACCCGTACCCACCAGGAAGAGTACATGTTCTTCTAGTTTTTTTTTCAACTTCTTAAAGCTAAAGATTAAGAGGCACTAAAGATGGGTGATCCAAGAGAAGAATTTCTATTAAAGGGATATTACAACTAATTTCTCACATAGCAGCTTTTTACATAAAAAGCTGTTAATCGCATCCCTACATGGACACAGCTTGTGCAACCACCCATTTTCTTAGACATGGACAGCTATAAGACAGTTCAAATGGCCTATATGACGAGGCACAAGCTATAACAGAACACCAGCATAATACTACCAAATCTAAAAACTAAAATAGACAATATCTCTACTACACATGGTGCGTTAAATGATATTTACAAAACAGGAAATGTTGCGGAGTGATGCTTACACTGAAGAAGTTCACAAAGGAAGAATCATCGGGTAGATCTGTGGAGGTAGAAGTGGTGAATGTTGGTTCCAGCGGCCCTTCAATAACAGCAGAAGTTGGCACTGCTTCAAGTTCCTCAAACTCACTACAATGCCAAAAGCAAATTGGAAAACAATTATCTAGTAAACTAGAACAGGAAAATCCAAACGTAAAAGTAATGTATGTAATATGTGAAATATCTCAGCAAAATATGTTGCTGACTTCGAGGACTTATCTACCCAAACTGGTAGTAATGTCGCGTAGTGATGTTACATTTTTATTTTACATAAGAATAGAAGTATTATTAGACTAAAGAAGAACGTATAAACAGATGGACAAGAAGTCCATCAATCCAAGGAAATGATAATATCAAGCAGGAAACAATAGCTGGTTCTAAGACAAAAGGACACTCCAATCCCTCCTCAAATTGAAAATGGAAATCCCCAAAAGATCTCCCTTTACGTGAGCCCATAAAGAATCTATGCACTAAACTCTATCCCAAAGCAAGGATTTCGAGAAAAGATGATCCTTATATATTCTCACATTATGTTCCAACCAAATGCACCAAATGATAAGAAAACTCCACATTCCCAAAGGATTCCGCACTGGTGCCTTCCTTTAATACAATGAGCATAAAAGTGGAGAAACAACCGCTCATATTTTGTACCAACTCAGATCGCACCAGCCAACTCAAACTACCAGTTCCAAAGATAGTTATACATTTTAATGCTATGACATTTTAAAAATTAATAAGATGGAACGTTGACCAATTTATTCTGGAAAAAAAAAGGAATTGATAGAAATAAGTAAATGGATATTGAAAGAGGTGTAAGAAAAAACAAATCCAGAAATATTGAAATAAGCAAAATAAGAAACCAGGATAGCTCAACTTCTTCATATAAATGTGGCAGACTCTCCATCTCAAAGAATAGAACTAGGACCCTAAATACCAAAAGACTCGCCCAAAACTTTCTCATCAAGATTAAATTCACGCTAACCCACACTTAGACAGATTCACCTTTAGCCCTACTTTAGCCCTGAAACATGTTCGAAAATTGTAAGATCGTAAGCAGATTTGTGAAACCACAAAATCTCCGGATAAGAAAAGCATGGTATCATCCATGTATTGCAAATGAGAACCCGGACCTCCTCCCTACCTACCGCCTAACCCACACTTAGACAGATTCACCTTTAGCCCTCCTTTAGCCCGGAAACATGTTCAAAAATTGTAAGATTGTAAGCAGATTTGTGAAACCACAAAATCTCCAGATAAGAAAAGCATGGTATCATTCATGTATTGCAAATGAGAACCCGGACCTCCTCCCTACCTACCGCCTGAACACCCATCAGTGAGTGCTCACTCCTCTCCCCTTGAAATCATATGACTCTAAACACATCAACAATTAAGGTAAAGAGAAATGGGGACATTAGGTCACCTTGTCTAAGTCCCGAGAGGCCCTAAACCAATCCTTAGGCTTCCCATCGCAATAACTTCTAAAGACGTAGAAGCCAATCATCCACGAATCCAACGTTGCTATTTAATCCCAAACCCTTTTTTACATAAGCCAATATTGGAAACACCAATTAGTACGCTTTTCAAATTCTAATTGGGGAGACAAACCATTCCTCTCTCTATCCTTAAATCATGCACCACCTCATTAGCAATCAAAAATCGCATCTAACAACTGGCGACCTTCAACAAAAGACGATTGGTCACTAGTAATAGTAATACCTAAATCAACAACAGGTCTCCTAGAACGAACCTTGGTATAGACACTTGTCACCAAACTTATCGGCCTGAAATCCCTCACCTTGTGAGATATGTCTTTCTTCAGAATAAACTAATGAAATTAGAAATGATGCTGTGACAAATGATTTGCTACCTTTTGCTTGAGGACACAATTGGTTTGGGAGAAGCCTTTGCGTAGGCACTGAGTATCCTGGACAAAGGAAAATGATGAACAGTAAATTCATTGAAGTTAGAGAAACTACATTGAAACAAGATTATTTTAGTTCCTACCATACAAAATTTCCAAGATATGCATTTGTAAATCAATTTAGAACATTCTTCAATATATTATCGGCATAACAACTAAGACTAGGAAAACATGAATGCAGTATCTCACTGATACAACACCAGGAAAATACAGAGAACCAAATGAAGAAGAATTTATAAGTAAAGATGGAAAGACTGAAAGACTGAAAGACTGAAAGCAGGATCACAAGCTGTTCATCATGAGAAAAGGGAAAGAGACAAAACGATAGCAAACTACAGCAAGAAATGCAAAAATCAGGGGTAAAAATAAGGCAACCAGACAAAACAGTTAGTATAGGCCTGCTCGCTGTCCTTTTTCAAATCTGTTACTGACTAATTACCAGATAACAGAGGCAGATCACTCCTGATCCCTATCCTTCCCGTCCAGCTAAGCTGAATATGACCATTTTTTTCTAAAACTACCTTTTTTTCTTCCTAAAAGTGCAGTATTTTCTCTGGAACGCCAAAACCAATCATCCAAGAGGGCCTTGTTGAAAGAAGGAAAGCTTCTTGATATCAAACCCCCCCCCCCCCACCATCACGTGTTGGATAAAGTTATCATCACCTTTTAGCCCATTTCCCCTTTCCTATGGTAGTGCACATTAAAGTTCTTTAATTCTTCAAAAGAAGAACACCATTTTTATTATCGAAATCAAGTTTGCACCCCCCAGCCTACCCCATTTTACATAAAAAAAAGGGAAAAAAAAGACAGGTGTCCTGTTCAAGAATACATAAATCATGTTACATCTAAAATATCACATTACAGCTTTGAAAGATTTATTTACAAGTTTCACATATGCTAACTAAGAAACTTTGGATTCCCCCATAAAGTATCTCTACATATACTTATATGGTATCTCCAACATATACATCAACTTGTATATTGATAATAAAGCTCAAATTAAAGGCCAGATACAATTTCATTTCAAAATACTTTCGAACCAGCAAGCAGTCTCTTAACAATTAAAGGACAGATCGGGAAATAAAAATAAACCTATATTTAAATGATGATACAATAATTTATGATTAAACACAAGGTAAAACAACCACTACTATCCTATACCTACTCTTCATGGGTAAAACAGGTTCTGATCATAAGTTTGCTACACAGAAATAGATATTCTTCAAAATATATTCTGCTTGCATAAATAATAAAAGACCTCAGGTACCACACACACCTACTTTTTACAGAAAACCAATGCTCTTAAGGACTACAAAATAGTTTATTACAAAGAAAAAGAAAGAATGGCAAGCCGTCTCTCAATGTCAAGGTCATCAGCAATAGCCTAAACAATCTCACCATATTACAAAATGTAACTAATAAAAGAAAGGGGTCAGGGGTGTCTTTATAATGACAACTTGATCTACTAATATGCATTTAATTATATACAAAATAGAATGCATCATATATTCTGCTGTGCAGGAAAGCAAGAGAAAAAGTACCTAGTAAATAGGTTTGCAACATCCTCACATTCACGAGAATTGTAAAACCAAATGCCATTAACTTCTTGGGCCGCATTACGGTACAACAGATATGGAACTTGAAGTTCATACTCAAAATCTCCGAGGAGATTCTCCACAAGATTTTCTGGTGATAATAGGAAATGTGTCAAGGTCAAACGCAAAAGCATGAAATTAGAGGGGCCATAGTACACAGTTCCTAAACTTAATTTGGTTCCCTTAAGCATTTAATGGCATAAATGGTCTTCAGATGTTAAGAAACTAATTAAAAAGCTCATAGTCAGATGACGAACAGCCATGGTGGCCTGAATGCAAATAGAGTCCTAGGAAACAGACAAAATCCACTTCATTCTGAAAGCTATAGATTTCAAAATTGGAGAGTAGGCTGGAAGTGTAATGTGCAATGCACAGAAATACTAAACAGAGGAAGTATATGTCTACATATTCTCTTTAAAAGGAAAAAGAAAAAAAAACTATATATCTATTTTATCTTTAAAAAAAATACAAGAATATGGCCAAATCATTAACACGAAGCAACGATGAAGGAAAGCAAAAGCACACCTGTGTTTCGCCTATTCATAACAATGAACTGAAACCGTGGTTGAGTGTTCCTACAGTTCAAACAAAAAGGTAAAAAAATGACTACCAAGTTGCCATGAGGTCGAACCTGTCATTAATCGACAGAAGCCGACCAACAATATACAGTATTAGCTAAAGGTAAGTCCAGCGTGACAAAAGTTTAAAGTTGATACTTATTTATTTGGACTGGCGTTCAAATTTCACAAAAAGAACGGTACTCATTGACTACCTCTTGACAACAAAGAGAGATCCTTCAACGTCCTTGCGACTCTGAAACAAAAAAACAAATAAAGAATAAAACTAAACTTAAACGTAAAGCAGAAGTTCTCTTTCGCATCTAAGAACTGAAGAGAAAGATCTTTGAATTTAATTTTACGTTCGGGTTATGATAAAATGTTTGTAGTTCATATAATTGTATTCTCCTTCACCATTCTAACAATTTTGAAGCTTATGAAGCACTAAAAAGTCCACATACTATATATTAAAATGCTCTCAACAATAATTTATTTTTATTTTCTGGTGTTCCCTGATGAATTAAACTTAAGGGGCAAGTGAATGTCCATTTTTCACTAAAGAAAATGTTCCTAAATGATTTTCCATTTCTCGGTGAAGTTACTGAATCATCCATTGTCAATCATCATGCTCTAGTGTTCCTTTTCCTCAATGTAAAACATGAACAATCATTACATGACCGAAGGAGCAGCATTTTCCTTTCTTTTCCTGAGGAACCAAATAGAAAATTTAACGGGAAATGAAATCAAACACATATACGTATATAATCACACCCTGATGCGTCGTAAAGATGGTAATTTTGCTGGATTAAAACAGAAGGGGAGGTGGAAAACAAACCCATTGGTTGAGCTCAACGTTGAATTCATAGAAAGTGACATGAGCGGCGGTGATCAAGATCTCCTCAATATAAGGATCCATGCGCTGGAGAACAGTAAGATTAAGAACTTTGGTAGTGTTCTGGTCCAGATTGGGCATTACCTTGCCGGTGTGAGGCATCTTTGTCGGATCAGGCAGGCTCCCCCGAAACCCTAAACCCAATGACAGAGAAAGGGGGGAGATTGAAATCGAGAGAGATCAGAGAGTGGTTATATAATTTGATCTGTGATATTAAGAGTTTGTTAAGAAATGCTAATGTGTGCTTAAAGACTGATTATGGGAGTTGTAAATTAGTTTGCTTAACCGTTACAATTAATTGATGGTGTAGTCCGTAGTGTGTTGTGGATTTTGAGTAACTCAAGTATTATTGTCTGAATGTCCAAATTAAAAAAAATAAAAAAAAATTGATAGATAAATAGTTTCCAAATGTTTTTTTTTATTAAAATAGTTTTATTATTATAAAACTAAATATTGAGAAAGTGGATAACATGAATTTTTTGAATCATTACCGTTAAATTGTATAAAAATACAATGATGATATCAAAAACGTCGAATTAGCCCAAATTTAGCATATCGGATACTCCTAATGACTTGAATAGACAGAAAAAGATGAACAACATATAAATTAAGTCGGGAATTCACCGGCGAATGTCATACGGCGTGTGAGTAAGCATTGATTTTTATGAGAGCATATCAATTGACAATAGTTTAGAGTCAAATAATGCGTTCCCAAAATTATGAGATTTATGTCATGTATTTATAATGGTTGGAGACAGTTTCCTGCCTTTTAAAGAAAGTTAGCTGAGAATAAGGTTGAATCCTACTCAGATTCTAATTCTGGGATTTTCATATTTGACTAGAATTATAATTGTTCTGGATGTATGTCGAGCAAGTAATGGTCGGTGGTCAACATAGGGCCTGTTTGATTTGGCTTATCTGAAAGTGTTTATGACTTAGGACTTCACATAAGTTGTTTTTGAAGTATTTGATTTCACTTAGAGTAAAATAAGTCATAAGTCATGTACAAGTCACTTAAAACACATGTAAGATCATAAGTTGTAAGCACTAAGCCTAGTGCTTAATTCTACTTTTCAAAAACATGTTAGCCCTCTTCCTTATTGAAATCTATAGTATAAATGGCAACTGCCATATGAACAATACTATGAACAGTATTAAATTAATTTTTTCCATTTTGTCCCTCAAATTCTGTCAAAGTTCTTTATTTTCAGTTTTATTCTTAATTTTTAAAATAACTTTTCCCTCCTAAAATTTGAATTCTATAGTATAAATAGTGCCAAAAGTTTTTTTCCCATTTTACCCTCACTAAGTTGTCCCTTTCCCATTTTGCCCTCACTTTTAATTAAAAAAATATATATCACGTGTCCTCAGACACGGGCTTTTACTAGTTTTATATATTTCAAGATTACCCTTATTATTATTATTATTATTATTATTATTATTATTATTATTATTATTATTATTATTATTATTATTATTATTATTATTATTATTATTATTATTATTATTATTATTATTATTATTAATAATAATAATGAATAATTATTATTATTATTATTATTATTATTATTATTATTATTATTATTATTATTATTAATAATAATGAATAATTATTATTATTATAAAATAATAATAAAATAATAATAATAATAATAATAATAAAATAAAATAAAAATAAAAATAAAAATAAAAATAAAAATAAAAATAAAAATAAAAATAAAAATAAAAATAAAAATAAAAATAAAAATAAAAATAAAAATAAAAATAAAAATAAAAATAAAAATAAAAATAAAAATAAAAATAAAAATAAAAAATAAAAAATAAATAATTGAACATACTAAAAGCGTCAAGTTGGACCAAAGGAGTAAAGCCCAATCGCAAGCAGCCTTGACCATCACATTCTCAATGAGGCTGGCCCAATCAGAACAAGGCCCAAAGCCCATCTTCTCAGACGGCCGACTAAGCCCATGGTCCGACCTACCAGGTCCCGACCTAACTTAGTCCGACCTCATGATCCATATCATAATTCGGGTACGAACCATGCTCTACCCGCCAGTCAGGTCGGCCATTCCACAAGTGGCGACCTCGACCTGATCACCAAGTGTCGACCTGACATGTGAAGACGCATGTGGGTCAACCTTTCCATAACAACCTCCCTACAAATCGTGTGACAAGCATGTGCACGTTCCCATGAGCATAACCGCAGCTATAATTTCGGAGCTCATGTAGCCCTGTCATTAAACTACCTACACCAACTATAAATACTTCATCACTACCAACGGTGCAAAGGTAACTGCCATTTTGTATTCTGAGTTCATTATTCAATACATTTTGAGCTTTATACAACTGTTATCTTACTCTCACGCCCGAGCGTCTTCGCCGGAGACACATCCGGCTAGTCGTGGGTTCTGCTTTCGTGTCAAGAAGCCGGGTGATCGCTCCCGCCACGTGGAGGAAGATTGATAAGCACATTTCCGCCGCATCGCTTTGGTTCCATTCTTAGGAAACGTGCTTAAGCTTGACCTCGAAAAGTTCATCAACCTACAACAATGGTAACCCCAGACGGGCATGTTGAAGATGCTTCTGAAGAATTCATTGAGGTGAACAACAACACCAATACGAACACAGGAAATCTCAATGTCAATGCTGAAAACATGGATTTGCCTCCTCCCCCGCCAAATCGTCCTCATGGTAGAGCCACGCGCTACCGGTGCTTGTTGATGGCGGAGGATTGCCCGACACAAGGAGAGGGAAAAGGCATATGGAGGGACAAGGAGTCCCACCTCCTCCTAAGCGTCCAATCGGACAGTGAACATGGGAAACAGGCAGTCCCTCAATTAATCCCATGAGCAAGAAGGAAATGATGTTAGAGCTGCTCAAATCTTGGGCGACTTGATAGCCAGTGGAGGAGGGCAGCTTTGCCGACGTACGTTCGTAAAGGATTGCTCCCTCCCAAGTCTCCAACGGGCAAGCGGGCCGTGAGTGCTAGGCCAAATGAAGGTGTGGGGGCGTAATGGCGAGGACGGGATAGTTCGCCGAGCTCCTACAATTGCTCATGTGCCGAGTAATCGACCTAAGTGGCTAGCCTCAACAACAGGAGCAGGAGGCTCAATCTGATTTGAGGACTCTGCTAATGTACCAACGTAAACAGGCATGTTTCTCCAGCCGCAACGCAGAGATCAGATCCCATAGAGACAGGAACGGGCATAGGTCGCCTGTGAGAGGGGAAAGGCGCAGTCGCCACATGGAGATAACAGCGCAGTCGCCGTCTCTGCCGCCGAGAGGCGCAGTCGCCTCAAAGAAGTAATGCATATAGATCTCCAATAAGATCGAAAGGACCAATTCTCACAGGGACGTAAGGAGTAGGCGGTGACTCCCCGAAGTGAGGGCCGGAGGTCAAATCTGCTCCCCCTCCGTGAGATGAAAGACCCGATGCCGTAGAATGGTTGTTGATGAAAAAGAAGTTTGAGCAATGGGAGGAGGAGAAGAAAAAGGGATGCTGGAAAGGTCGAACGAATTGACTTTGCTCTTCGACCACTTTCCAAGGAACCGAGAGATAGTCGACCTCCCCTAGTTTCAGCCGCCCTTCTAGAGAAGTATTCGGTTCCACCAATGCAAGAAGCCACATAGCACACTTGGAGGCCACGATATGTTTTGTCGCTAATGAAGACGACAATATGTGCAAAGCCCTCGTAAGTACCCTCACAGAGCAGCCTTGACATGGTTTAATGGTTTGGCGGTGGTAGCATAACTACTTGGGCATGCTTGAGGACCAAGTTCCTAGATCGCTTCTCGACCGCCGGAGCTCGGAAAGTGACGGTGGCGATTTAAACAACTTGGTGCAGTGCCAAAAACGAAAGCTCCATGAGCTACTTCACCAAGTTCAAAGAAATGGTCGACAAGATCGAAGAGGACATCACGCACAGGAGGTAATCAATTGCTTCCGAAGTGGAATTTCCTAAGACATGGACTACGAGCTCACAGTTCGAACGGTCACAACTCGACAGGAGTTGTTTGAAAAGGTGTATAATGTCGCCCGTCGAGGAAAGGAAAGAAAAGAAGAAGGAAAGAGCCCAAAGGTTGAAGTCACTGATGATAAAAAGGACTCCAACAAGAATGGGGGGAACAATAAAAATGGAAAGAACAGAACTAGAGCAACAGAAAAGGTGCCCGAAGCTTTCACTCCCCTCACGGTGAGTCGAACTGAGATTTTGAATGCTGTCGAACTGGCTCCTCCAGCCCCAATGAATCCAGCAACAAGTTTAGGAGGGACAATGAAGTACCGCGACTACCACAAAGACACCGGTCATCTCACTTGAGGATTGCTTGGGGTTAAAGCGTATCATCCAGAGAATGGTCGACTGTGGAGACTCGAAGCTTATGTGAAGAGACCTCAAGCCGGAGGAGGCGAGCAACAACAGTGGGCAACAAGGACCAAGGCAAGCCTAGATCGAACTCGGGGTCATCACGAACAAGCGAGCAACACGGCTATCAAGCACAAGATATTCCACCAATAAGGCCCCACATGTGCCTCCAAGGAGAGAAGTCGAGATGAAGCGATCGCCTTCTACCCCCACGAACCGGCAACTAATATGGCAGCTAGGGAGCAAGTTCTCGTCATCCCAGGCCTCATTGATGGATGTACGATTTGAGCGTACTCTTAGTCGACACTCTGGGCTCGCAAGGATATTTTGTTTTACAAAACTTTCAAGGAGACGGGTCTTAATGACGAGCAACTGGAGAGATACGATGGCAAAGTTGGAGGCTTCACCAACCACCGAGTTGATGCTAAAGGCCGTATAGTGCTCGACGTCGACCTAGGCCAAAGACCCCTCGTGGTTGTCTCGAAGGTACAATTTATCGTAATTGATGTAAATAGTGACTATGCCGCCATACTTGGAATTCCCGGACAAAGTCGCTCTTGGAATGGTAGCATCAATTCCTCACCAAGCGAGTAAAGTTCCCCACACCTGCTGGAGTAGGTTGCGTACAAGGCACAAAGCCTCGTACTTATCTCGGATCATGTCCTAAGAGAAAGAAAGAAAAGGGAGCTAGAGATTGAGACCGCCGATGGTTACCAAGCCGTCCCGGGCCACCAAAACTACCCGATTGTCAACGATCACCATGGTGGAAGAGTCGACCTATCGCTCAAATGACGAGGTCATACATGAGTCGACACGTCACTCGACAACACAATGGTCGATCCGTATGTAGTTATGGTCGATCAAGTCCTTATAGGCGACCTATGCCTCCAGCATAGACCATAACTCTGGGGCCACTACCAAAGAAGGTCGCAGACAAGCTCGATGATATGATAATGAGGAAGCTCCACACTTGGGAGCCGAGGAAAGACAAAAGGTCGTGGAAATCATAAATGAGACTCTACAATTCGTAGATGGACCTGAGCTAGAAGCCGTGGATGAGCTAGAATCGCAATCACCAACCCTTCTTACCCCGACCAAAAAATTGAGATTGGAAAGCAAATTTATCACTGAGGAGCGAGCGTAAATCATCGAGCTACTCAAGGAAAGTAATGATGTCTTTGCATGGAGGGTAGAAGACATGAGGGGAATCAAGGAGGAGGTCAGCTGCTCACAGACCGGAAGTCAACCCGACCATAAAGCCTAGACCCCAAAATTGAGAAGCTTTGCTCGCGACAAGGAAGAGGCCATAAAAACCGAGGTACAAAAACTTTTGAGTGCAGTGGATAATCAAAGAAGCCACTCATACAACGTGGTTGGCCAACGTGGTCATGGTGAAGAAATCGAATGGCAAGTGGCGGATGTGTGTCGACTTCACTACTCTCAATCTAGCTTGCCCAAAGGATAGCTATCCTCTTCCTAGAATCGACAAGCTTGTTGATTCCATCGCCGGCCACTCTACTCGCTTTCGGATGCTTACTCGGGATACCACCGTATAAAGATGCACGAGGATGACATTGTGAAAACGGCATTTCAAGCCCTGGAGGCATTTATCGCTACAACATGATGCCATTTCGCTTGAAAATGCAAGGAGCTACTTATCAAAGGATGGTGAACAAAGTCTTTGCTTCTCAAATTGGCCGAAACATGGAGGCCTATGCCGACGATATGGTCATCAAAACAAAGATCGGACGTCACGTGGTCGACCTAAAGGAAACGTTCGCCAATTTGAGAGCAAACGACATGAAGCTCAACCCTCAGAAGCGTGTATTTGGTGTAGCCGCCGGAAAGTTCCTTGGATTTATGGTATCTCAAAGAGGCATAGAGGCTAATCCAGAGAAAATCAAGGCTTTAGTCGACATGAAGGCTCCCACCACTATCAAAGAGATGCACACTTAATGGAAGGGTAGCGCTCTTGGTCGCTTCATATCAAAGTCGCCAGAAGGTCTCTCCCCTTCTTCAAAGCATCGAGGGGGACGAAAAGTTTTGAATGGACGACCGAATGTCATTCGTCGTTCCAACAAACAAGGATTACCTCGCTTACTCCACCTCTCCCGAGTAGCCCGACTACCGGTGAAACTTTGTTTGTGTATTTATCCGTGGGAGATAAATCAATGGGCAGCGGTTTTGGTTAGAGAAGATGAGGAGTTTCAAAAGCCGCATACTACATCGCAAGGCTCTATCGGATGTGGAGAGCGTATACTACAATGCCGAGAAGGTCGCCTATGCCCTAGTCGTGGCTTCTAGGAAGCTGCGAGCTTATTTTCTGGCTCATCCAATTGTGGTTCTTACAAATGCTCCTCTAAGAAAAATTCTTCACAAGCCGGAGAGTTCAGGTCGACTTCTCAATTGGTCAATTGCCCTTACTGAATTTGACATTGAGTATCGACCTCGAAAGGCGTTGAAGGCTCAAGCTCTAGCTGACTTCTTGGTCGAGCTTACGTTCACCAAGGAAGACGACGAGCAGCGAGCTCCAAAAGAAAAGGCTAAGGGGAAGGAGTTAGAGTCCCAGGTCGCCATCGCCACCCGTCGATTGTTGGAAGGTCTATTCAGACGGATCAGCGACCAAGAATAGCAGTGGAGCTGGGATAGTGCTAATTGAACCAGAGTCTGGAACTATGTATGAGGAATCACTAAGGTTCAAGTTTGATGCTTCCAATAACCAGGCCGAATATGAAGCTTTGATAGCGGCTATAGAATACGCCAAATGTTTTGGAGCGACTAAGATCATGGCCTACTGTGATTCACAGCTGATAGTCAACCAGGTCAGAGGCGAGTACGAGGTACTTAGTGCCACACTGATTAAATACTGCGACCTGGTGAAGGAGCTGATAAAAGATTTGGAATTCTGGGAGATTCAAAGAATTGGACGAGAAGACAATGAGCTAGCTGACCTCCTCTCGAAGTTAGCCACTTCGGATGAACCACATGATGAACCTATCTCCTTCCTCGAAAGTCCAAATTATGAAAGAGTAAAAATTCAATGCATAGATGATCCCTCAAGAAATTGGACTCGGGAGAAGTGTTGGATCGAGGAAATGAAGGCATACATAGAAAGTGGGGAGCCGCTGATGACGAGAAGAAGGCTCGAGCTATCAAAAAGAAAGCTCCAAGGTATGTCATTCAAGGAGGCGACCTGTTCAGAAGATCTTATACTCGACCATTATTAAAGTGCATCCACCCTCAAGAGGTCGCCATATTGATACACGAAGTACATAGTGGAATTTGTGGTGGACACCCGGGGGCCAGGACTCTTGCTGACAAGTTAATCACTTTGGGATACTACTGGCCACACATGAGGGCTAACACTCACAACTTTTTTCAGCAATGTGATCAATGCCAAAGGTTTGCCAACCTTCCCTACGTGCCTACAAATGCAACGTACTCCCGTGATCGCAGCCTGCCATTTGACATGTGGGGTGTCGACCTGATTGGACCCTTCCCTCCCGCCCGAGGAAACTGCAAGTATGTGATCGTCGCCATAGATTACTTCACTAAATGGGTTGAGGCCAAACCATTAGCTCGCATCACAGAGGAAAATGCTATCAACTTTATTCATGACTTCATTTGGTGCCTGGGCTTGGTTTTCCTCGAGCTATAGTGTCCGACAATGGTTTACAGCTTCTCCCGCACCTTCGAAGCGTAGATGAAGCGAGTTGGAATCAAACATTGGAAATCTTCTGTCGCTTACCCTCAAGGAAATGGCCAAGCCGAGGCAAATAAATAAACTTGTTCTATCTTCGCTCAAGACAGACTCGTAGGTCGACGTAACAATTGGTTGGACGAACTCCCCTTTCTCTTTGGGCGATCCGTACAACCACTGGGGCCTACTGGGAAACCCCTTTGCTCTCACATATGGGTCGAGGCCATGGCACCCGCCGAGCTCAAATTTCCCACCGCTAGAGTGACTTTCTTCAATCAAGAGCAAAATGATACCAATAGATTGATCGACCTGGATCTAGTCGATGAAAAGCGAGAAACAAACTTACCTCCGAATGGTCAACTACAAGCAAAATAACTAAGAGCTACCACGACAAGAAGGTCAAGGCAAGGTCGTTCCAAGTTGGAGATTATGTGTTGAGAAAGATCGAAGCAACAGGTAAAAGGACCCAACAGAACAAGCTATCTCCTAACTGGGAAGGTCCCTATGTAGTCACTCGAGTCGTCAAGGAAGGAACCTACATGATAGCTCATCCCTGAGGTGACGAGTTGAAACATCCTTGGCATGCTACTCACCTCATCAAATACTACTTCTAGTTTTCGGTTTCAAAGTTCAAACTTGTGTTAGCTCTTGTTTCAAGTTGATGTAAACATGTTTCCTACTTCAATAAAAAGCGCAGTTTATTCGATCAAACATAGTGTTACCCCAATCCCAATGAGCTCGACTCTTAGTCAGCTTAAATTTAACAAGCTCGATTCTTAATCAGCTTTGTTCATTTAACAAGTCCGACTCTTAGTCGACTTCGCTCCAACAAACTCGACTCTTAGTCGGCTTTGTTATAATAAGCTCGATTCTTAATCGCCTTAGTTAATTTAACAAGTCCGACTCTTAGTCGACTTCGTTCCAACAAACTCGACTCTTAGTCAGTTTGTTATAATTAGCTCGATTCTTAATCAGCTCTACTATTTTAGCAAGTCCGATTCCTAATCGGCTTCGCTCTGAGTAACTTGACCCTTGGTCAGCTTAAATAGTTTGAACAGATTAGATTTATAATCAATCTCGTTCCAAAAGTTAATCAAGTCTGAGGTCGACCAAAGCATCATAGAGTCAGGACGACCTCAAACTTAAGATAAGTCGTTGCCCTACTAAATCTAACTCGACACCTACCTCCAAAGCATATAACATGCAGAAAAGAGAAGTCAGTTACGATTAAACATAATTAAGTCTCCCAAAGTGGGCCAAGACTTAGTTAATTAAAATTACAAATGTGTTATGCCTCCCAAAAAATAGGGTCTAGGCATCTAAGTATTCATAAAACCACAAAAAACAAGAAATGTTTGGGACTTGTTCATTACATAGCCATCAATTTCAAAGTTCAATCTGTGGGATTACCTTCAAGTTGACCACTGGTAGCCGCTTGCTCGTCTACGCTTCCCTCCCCGGGGGCTCGGTTGTTTACCCGACTCAGAAAACCCATGCCTTGGAGTATCACCATCAAAGGCCGGAGAGTCAGGCTCCTCGAATTCAGCCAGGATGGTGTTAAAGTTAACCTTTTCGACAGCAGGAGGATCCCAAGGTGCTGCCTCTGCTTCTTCATCATCTTTGATTATAAGCTCCAGGTCATTCTCATTGTAAGGCACCAAAGAGTGGCCTTGGCGAGCTGCTGTGTTATAGGGATCCTCAGAAGCCCATTGAGCTAGCTGTTCGATCGATATATTGACAGAGGGATCTACTATTATACATCGAGCCATATGAGCCCGACCTACATGGAAGAACCCCTAGCTTCTTCGGTAATATGGGCGCGTGCATCATCACTATCTTTATATGCCTTTGACAAAGATCCTCCTTTGCAACCCTCACAACAGCCAGCCTAGGTCTACCCCCATTGAGCTCGAGCAAAGCATCCAACTCTTCTTGTTTCTTGGCCAAAGTGACGGGCACCTCCTCCAACCGTTGAGTCGCCAATGCCGCATCGGCCTATCCTATTCTTTTCCTCCTTGAGGGCGGCGAGTTCCTTGGTAGCTTCTCCCAACTTGCCCCAGGCTTCTTCTTTGGCCTTTATTTCGTTGTCTTTAACAAGCTTCAAAGCTTCATACGAGTTGTCTAAGTCTGAGTGCTCTTCCTTCAAGTTTTGAGCTCCTCCTTCAACGTAGCGTTGGCTTCTTTCAGTTTCCCCACCTTGGCATTCTCCTCCTCCAGCTTCTTCAACTCTGCATTTTTCTTTGCCAACATGGACTTGGCTAGCTTCTCCTGCTCCTCAGCAGCCTTCCAGTAAGTAGTAGCCAGGTCAATCATGGCAAGAGACTGAAAGGAAGAGTGGGAGGAAGAGGTTAGATCTGACAGACACAAAGGGAGACATGGAACAAGCGAGCAAAATAAAGTTAACAACACAAGAAATTGCCAAAGAGTTACCTCGGAGGAAGCTAGCCCGACCCTAGCTCTGCAGGCTTCTGGAGTTAGAGGTTTTTTAGTGAACTCCATAATCAAATCCCGGTCGCACCCTTCTGACCACGGCCTGTCCGTACTCCAGCTCCGGGTACTCCCTGGCTAAGCAGTTGATCCTGGTTAAAGGAGCCACAGCACTTAGCTCGTCAACACGAGACTGGATCAGCTCGGCATAAGAAACCTGGACAGGGGAAGGCTGGGGACTCCTAACTTCATTCTCCATCGGCTCGTTAGCATCGACCTGATCAACTGTCGAGCTCACCTTGGTTTTCCCAATCTTAATCTTCTTGCTTAGAGGGGCCGCATCATCTTCATCATCCCCCTCATCATCTAACTCGATCACAGGCGACTTGGCCTTGGAAATTCTTTTGGTTTTGGATTTGGTTTTGGGTTGATCACGAGCTCTGGTTTTTCTAGCATCCCTAGCTGGCTCCACAATTTGGTCGGATACATTGGTTTCTTCAGCGTCGACCTCTTCCATTTCTTGGGCGACAACCCCAACTTGGTTCCCCTCCAGTTCCTCGTGGTTCTCCTCCATCGGTATAGAGTTAACGGGGTCCACATCTACCGTCTGCAAAATATCATGACGGAGAGCACCCTCTTTCTCCCTATGTTCTCTAGCATTGGCTGCTCCACAGCTCCACTTGCTCTTCCTGATGTCAATGGTTCGGCCCATACTCGCTTCTTGCTCAGGAGTTAAGACTACACCAAAGTTGAAATGATCAAGGGTTAGGTCGACACATAAAATTTCTGCATACGAGTAAAAAGTTCTATGTACGAATTAAATATGTGTGGACCGATTATTCTACATACGAGCAAAAAAGTTCTATGTACGAATCAAATTCATAAATAAACAGTTAAGCAAAGGTAAGAGGGATCAAGGTACAAGGAATGGTCGAGTTCTTACCCCCAAAATGTTCTACCCGCTCCTTACAATAGTTGGCAGTCTTCTTACAAAAGTGGCACTCTTTTCTCAAATCTAATCGAGCTCCCTCACGGGTGACCCAATCTGGATATCTCGACATCTAACTACCGGCACCATGGGCACTATCTCTCCTTCACCAACCATCAATCCAAATCGGATAAAATTATTTTTGTTGGTTCCTAGAGCATCCCAACCGATAGCCCCCTTCTTGGTAAACTCCATCAACTTCTTACGTAAATCATTATGCCAATGTGGGGCCCAGTTGTTCTCATCTACCCCAAATAGATCAAGACTGGGCAATGGAAATTCCGATCCTCTTCTACTCTCCACCACCACCACGCAAGAGTTCCATCCACTAGCCTTGCCAGGAAGATTGGCAAATAATTTGGGAGACTTTGGCTTGGAAGGAGTACTTATGCCACTATCCTTATCAAACTTAATGCTAAAGAACTCCTTAAACACCCTCATGCATGGCTCATACCCTAAGAACCTACAAACCATAATAAAGCAAACCAGTACCCTATGTGTTGGCTCCTAGTCAAGTGGCAAGGCATCGGTGCACTCCAAGAACTCGTTTATAAAGGGGTCAAGAGGTAATCTCAAGCCAGCTTCGAATTGGCCGTAGTAGAAAGCTACCTTGGTAGTTTCCTCCTCGTAGGTGTCCCCAAATTTGTTAAAGAAATCCCCCCTACTATACAGAGCAACGCTAAACTCCTTCTTATCAACATCACAAAAATCATGTATCATGCTTAAGCGAGATGGATAATTCTGCTTCCCTCTAGCTGGCCTTGGAGGAACGTAGCCCTTTTCATTCCTGCCCGGCACTACAGTGTTATCAAAGGCATCAACAATGCGCGGGCTTGACGAGGTCGAGGCATGAGCTCCACCTTGAATCTCCATATCTGTACAAGAAGAAGGGGAAACAGGGGAATCAGTTCTACATGAAGCCTCAGGAGCCCTAGTAGACGCACTAAGGGGCGACCTAGATTCCCCCGGAAATCCTATCCTATTTCTAATAAAGGAAGGCTTAATGGCATCTTTGACATAAAACAAAGCTATATGATCGAGAAGCTCATGGAAAAGGTGAAAAGACACAACTCTTGGATCATCCGTTCTTAAGGCGCCTAGTTCATTCCCCACAGGCAAACTTAGCTCATTGAATCGCAGACCCCAATGTGTCAAAATTGAAGAGCACTCCTCTATGGTTATCTCCCTCCACTCTCCACTCAAATATTTGTAGACTCTATGATTGACAATACAGTAACCATACCCAGCTCCGGCCTCACAACTAAAGGTCCTAGCCATGGCGAAATCAAAGAAATTGCAGAAATTAAAGCCTTAATTCTAAAGAATAAGGAGAATACCTTTAGCAGCGGAGAAAAACGGAACAATGGAGGGCAAAAACACCAATTTATAGCAAGAAGCAATGTCCTTTATCACCGCCGGAATCACGTACAGAGTTCAGGGAAGGCGAAAGTTGTAAATGGGGAAGGATTCTTGATTTTATAGTTCCCTGAATTGGAAAGGGCAAAGAGAAATTCGAAATTAATTTTCCTAATTAATGGTGGAAACAGTTTCCTAGGCGGACTCTCAAACGTCTAAAGTGTAATCATTACGAAAATCGGCCCTCCTACATCTCCAACCGTTCATCACCTACGATCAGGATGTTGCCACGTCATCATGGTCGACCTACTTCCAAGACTAACATCGACCTGCGAGTAAAGCAATTTTCGTCACAGAAATCTTCTTAACTTCCAAGTCGACGAAGTCAACTCGAAAGTTGGGGGCCACTGAACATACTAAAAGCGTCAAGTTGGACCAAAGGAGTAAAGCCCAATCGCAAGCAGCCTTGACCATCACATTCTCAATGAGGCTGGCCCAATCAGAACAAGGCCCAAAGCCCATCTCTTGCATCGGTCGACTAAGCCCATGGTCCGACCTACCAGGTCCCGACCTAACTTAGTCCGACCTCATGATCCATATCATAATTCGGGTACGAACCATGCTCTACCCGCCAGTCAGGTCGGCCATTCCACAAGTGGCGACCTCGACCTAATCACCAATTGTCGACCTGACATGTGAAGACGCATGTGGGTCAACCTTTCCATAACAATCTCCCTACAAATCAGGGACAGTTACAGGCACGTTCCCATGAGCATAACCGCAGCTATAATTTCGGAGCTCATGTAGCCCTGTCATTAAACTACCTACACCAACTATAAATACTTCATCACTACCAACGGTGCAAAGGTAACTGCCATTTTGTATTCTGAGTTCATTATTCAATACATTTTGAGCTTTATACAACTGTTATCTTACTCTCACGCCCGAGCGTCTTCGCCGGAGACACATCCGGCTAGTCGTGGGTTCTGTTTTCAGGTCAAGAAGCCAGGTGATCAGTCCTGCCACGTGGAGGAAGATTGATAAGCACATTTCCTGCAGCATCAATAATAAATAATAATAATAATAATAATAATAATAATAAAAAATAATATAATAATAATAATAATAATTATTATTATTATTATTATTATTATTATTATTATTATTATTATTATTATTATTATTATTATTATTATTATTATTATTATTATTATTATTATTATTTTAGTCTTTATAATTTAATTCAACATTTTTTCAACTTATTAATCAAACAGTCGTACTTACTTATAACAGCCCATAAGCACTTCAAAAAAAAAACTAAATCAAACGGCATCATTCATCAGCTCATCAGTCATAAGTTATCAGGCATAAGTCATTAGTCATCAGCACATATCAATAAGCTAAATCAAACGGGTCCATAGTCTTTATGGTGTGGGTCACGTGATACGACCAAAGGTAAGAAAGTCCACTACCTTTGTAATTTTAAAGTCTAAATAGACTTAAATGTGGGAGATATGGACTTGATTGTCATATCAGGCATAATTAGGCCTTGGTCGACCTAACTTACTCCTTGCTCGTCGTCATAGTCATATGACAAGCTTCCATTATGACTTGATCGACATATTGTTATGTCGGGATGTTATGAGGGCATCTACAATGCATAGAGTTAATTTATAGGTATCAAAATCAAATTTTGATACATGTGACACTATTCACAGGGTATCAAATTACCATCTACAATAGTAGGTATCAAATTAATAACATAATTTTTTATTTTTGTTTTATTGAAATTCTTTCACATTTAATATTTTTTAATAATTAAATATAACTAGTGTTAAATAATAGTAATTGAATACTAATTGTATTAAAAATAAAGTAAAAAAATATGTATACTAAATAAAAAAAACTTTTCCATAGACAAATTAATAATTAAATTTTGTGTTTTATAAATATACAAAATATAAAAGAAAAGAAAATATTATTATTAAATAAATAATTACATGATATAAAAAGATACTAATTGACAAAGTGAAGGAGTTAAGCAAGGTACCAAATTTGGTACATTTCCTAACTCTTCATCAAAGTTTGGTACCTATGATGTTTAGCACTGGAGATGCTAACTCTTTCATGTGGGTATCAAAATTTGATTTTGATACCCACCATAGAGTTGCTCTAACGGGCAAAGGTAGGGAGACCCACTCCCTATGTCGTATTTGAGAGTTATGTATATTTTTGCTCAGGGTTAGACCCATTGGGTCTTGCCTGTCTTATGGGCCCATGGTCGTGCTCGGTTTATACCGTTTAGTGACTCCCGACTTTCTAGCTTCACTTTGTCGAGGAGAAAGTGGAATCATCGTATCTTGTCCTCGACTTGCGTATACGAAGGGTTTCTCTCGAAACTCGAGGTTGCTAATCATTTTAACCGGCAATTTTGGACATTGATGGACACGCTTATCATTGACGCGACATTCTCCTTGGGAACACACCTCGACATTTAATTCGGGTAGTGGGAGATTGTGCAACCCATTTTCCTTGACTCGTATCCGGTCGAATATGTGTATAAAAGGTAAAACACTCTTCCTTTTTACTCTTTTATCACTATTTGAATTTGAGAAGGAGTAGATAAGCTTCAAATTTCTTGGTGAGCTCTTGCATTTGGCTTGATATTTGGAGATCTAAGTCAATTTCGTTTGATTATCTCACATTTTCATCGTCGAAAATGGGTAATTCCTTTTTTTTTTTTTTGTACCATTTTTGCACTTTTTAGCTTTAGGTTTTGTTAGGGTTTTTAGATTCCGCCATTGTTGTTCGTGAAGCCTCCTTCATGTTCATCATGACACGTACTTGGAGGAGTAACCCAAATGCCGTATATTGTTACCACACCCAAAACCTTTGAATTTACAAGAGGATTTATGGCGGGCTTGACGTAGATAGGAGAGATTCTGACTAGGATTCAGTCGCCCATAACCGAATTGGCGTACCCTAGCCGGTTTAGAATTGACCGTCTCGACATCAATAGCCCCAACGTGGTGTTGTTTCGAGGGTGAACTGAGATCCTTGACCATATTAACCTCTATTACTTGAAATTCGGACATTTGGAGCGACCCTTGTTAGTTGAGGAGCCTTCCTCGACTTTTGTGGATGAGACGAGGGGAGAGGGTACCGCCTCGTCCTCATCGTTGTTTCTATCAACATCTAGTACTAATATCATTGTTTCTTCTGCAGATATGTCTGATGGAAGGAGATAACAACCTGTTTCCCTTCCCCACGCTGGTCCCTCTATGTCGGGCAGGATAGTTGATGCCTTTGATGATGGGGTATGTGTTGGTACCCGTCATCGTGGTGGCCGTGGTCGGTCTCAGAGAGGAAGATCGGGCACGCCCAGGGGTAGGCAAGCTAGGGCTGGTGACCCGATGATCCAAGACTTACACCAAAATTATGGGGTATCCCGTGTTGAGTACCGCATTTCTTATACTCTAGCCATTCCTCTAGATGATTAGGATGCCTTGAATGACTTATTCTATAACCTGAGAGGTTTGCCAAGGTAGGGACCCTATGTTGGTCAAGTCTGGAAGTCGACTACTGCTATTATGTTCAAGCGGGCATAATGCCCGACATGCTTAAAGTTTTTATAACTTTCGTCTGCTCATCGTAACACTTAGTTCTTGTTTTATTGACAGACCTCACCCCCCGAGCAAGAGAAAAAGATGGAAAAGGAGATCCTTGACCCCCAAGCGATGATGAAGCTAAAGAGTAGAACCTCCAAGCCCTCGGCCCGAACCAAACGCCGGGGGTGACGTGACTGGCCATCAGGCTGTCTTGTTCACCAAAGAAGCTGGGGCTTTGCCATTGAAGCCGGCCAGTGGAGCCAAGGAGGCTGCTGATGAAGGCCGCACCGGGTACGGTGCTGAGGCCGGGGAAGCCCAAGGGGCTGGGGACTTGCCTCCTGAGACTAAGGAGGCCTTAATCAAGGCAGGCTTGGGTGATGTTGAGGAGGCTGAGGTCGAGCACCATGCGGCCTGCCATAAGAGAACAAGGGCTGAGGAGGAAACCATCCTTAAAGAACCAGTTCCCAAAAAAAGTTGATGGTCCCTCCTCATCTGAGGCACCTGTCATGACTTATGACGAGGCCGAACAGATTGCTGATGACTTCTGCAAGTCCCCCACTGTAAGTACCCCGATCTGGATCACCCACTTCCGAGCACCCGAGAAACACCGCAGACTCACTCAAACGCAGTCTCGAACACCCGAAACCCTCAAAAAACCCTCAAAACCCTTCAAAAACCCTCAAAGTCGCAAAAAACCACCAACCAAACCAAGGGGGGGCCTTTCTGGGACAAAAAAACACAAAAGGACTTTTTAGGAATTATTCAAAAATTGGAAAAGCATAGAAGGTCCGTACGGACCTCTTTGCTACTAAACCTCATAATTACTGAATCCCCTTAAAGTCCACGAGATTCCCCTAAATCTGGGAAAACTACAATTTTGGATTACCAAGGAGGTCCGTACGGACCTTATTGCAAGTTTTTCCACACTATAAATAGAGGGCTCCCCCTCCCTCATTTCACACACAATCCTCTTCTCCTCTCTCCCTTACCCTTCTGGCTCCCCCCCTAAGTCCTTCCTAGGCACTCCCGGCCCTTTTCGGTTCCTTTTGAGGCCTTCCGAGCTCCCTTGTGGTGCTCCGAAGCCTTTCCGAGCGCTTCCGAGACGCTCCTGCGCTGCCTCGAGGCACTCTCGAGGTACTCTGAGGCCCCTCGTGGTACTCCGGGGCCTTGCCTGGTCTTTCCCGAGGCGTTCCGACCCTTTCCGAGCCAAACTGGCAATTCGGACGCACGCCGAACCTCTGCCCGAATCCAGCCAACGATCCCGATGCACGCCGAACCTCCGCCCGAATCCCGCCAACGATCCCTGCGATCCCAACGTACGCCGAAACTCTGCCCGAGTGCACACTTGACAAACCTGAGGCACGCCGAAGCTCTGTCCGCAGACAACCGGCACATCCCGAAGCAATCCCGGTCCATCCCGAAACACTATTCCCTCCTCAAACACTATTCCTTAGCGGAAGACAGACACGAACCAACATTGGTAAGGCTTCCTTCCATTACTATTTCAATACATTTCAATACGCAGTGTACAATGTAGACATCCGACACAACATGCATTTTTAAAAGCACATACACACACACACAATAGTTAAAGAAAAGAAGGGGTACCGAAAACCCTCTTGAAAACTGGCTCATCACCGACCCACTGGTGCAGGACAACCCTCTGGCCGACACGCTCGGATCTCACGGAGACAGCCATCACAGCATAGTCCAATTCAACATCCCGGTGTCTGACCTGGACGAGCAATGGCGCAACCTCCTCCAAAGCCTAATCAGAAAAGGAGAGATAGCATGCCCCCTCGACTCAGACATCGTAAATGTCGTCCAAGCAAAGATCTCAGATAAGGAGGCAGATTCTATGAAAATGATCAACATCAGCAAGAATCAACTCTGAATCAGCGAATGCTTCGCCCTCCTGGAAGTAGCTCTCAGCAACTTCTATCATCAAGGTCCCCCAAGGTCTGGCAGTAACACTAATGGAGGGACATCATCAGGGGAGCAACCAAAAACCTCCGCGATCTGGTTTGAAGTCGAACCGCATGCAAGCTATCCTCCGGGATCCGTGCCAACTGAAGAATGGCCACCAAGGCCGTCGCCGCTCTCTCTTGAACTACAGCCCGCAAAGAGTAATGAAGCCTGGTCCAATCCCTCGTCGCCTAGAGTCTAGCTTCGAGTCATGTTGTCTAGGAATTCACGTCTTTTGAGTCATCTGACGGATCTACGCCCGAAGATTGTGAGTCCATGATCAACAATGTATCTTCTCTACGCTTTCAATAAAAGGTCCGACCTTTCTAAAATATCCTTTCATTGCATCTTTAATGAATGATGAGTTAACTAATCAAAACAGTTAATAACAATTCATCTAACAAAGAAGCAGACACATTAATTGAACGAATGCATTAAACAAACATTTAAGCATGTTGTCAAACGAGAGAAAAACCGGGCCCAAGCTGCCGAGAAAGGTTTCAATTACAGTGAGTTGGAGAACTACTGAAGAGCCAAAGAGACGTAAATCGGGAGCATCCTCATTAGAATTACATGTCAATCAGATCTTCCAATACATCAAAAATAGGGAAACCGCCTTCAAGAACGACGAAGGTCAACGCATGGAAGGAGTCAAAGCCAAAAGCATCATGGCCCTAAAATGCCTCGCCTCTCACTTTGTCATCCTTGGGGACATGCTATACAAAAAATGCTACCAAGGGCCGCTCCTACACTGCATCAGCCAGGAAAAAGCAAACGAGCTCATGAACGAAGTCCACAACGGGGCTTGCGGCCCCCACATGAATGCCAGAGACCTGATGCAAATCATTCTTCGGATGGGCTACTACTGGATCTCCATGGAGGCAGACTGCATCCACTTTGTCCGAAGCTGCGACAAGTGTCAACGATTCTCCAATCTCAATCATCTACCTCCTCACGATCTCTACTGCATGACTATGCCCTGGCCCTTCGCCACATGGGGAATCGACGTCATCGGGAAAATCACTCCGCCAGGTAGCAACGGCCACGAATTCGTCTTGGTAGCCATCGACTACTTCACAAAATGGGTCAAAGCCAAGTCCTACAAGGTGCTCACCTCCAAGAAAGTCGCACATTTCCTCAAGGAAAACATCATCTGCCGATACGGCATCCCGAACGAGGTCATATCGGACAACGACTCCCATTTCGAAGGAGAATGCGATAGACTAATGGCCGAATTCAAGATCACGCGCCACAAGTCTTCTCCCTATCGGCCACAAACAAACGGCGCCGTGGAAGCAGCAAACAAGACCCTCGAACGGATCATCCGAAAAATGACCACCCGAGGACGTGATTGGCCCGAAAAGCTGCACCTTGCACTTTGGGGCTACCGAACATCAGTCAGAACAGCCACGGGAGAAACTCCATTCGCCCTGACATACGGGATGGAAGCAGTACTGCCCGTTGAATTGGAAATTCCCTCACTTCGAGTGCTGCTGGAAAACAAAATCAATGAAGTTGAATGGCTCCGAAGACGACACGACGAACTGGCTCTGCTAGACGAGCGACGACTAAAGGCCATGGAACACGTCCGAGCCTACCAAATCAGAATGGCTAGAGCTTTTGACAAGAAAGTCAAGTCCCGAGACATCAGGGAGGGCGATCTGGTACTCAAAGAAAAGCCTCCTACTCGAACCAACCCACTGGGAAAATGGGAACCAACATGGATCGGCCTTTTCGTGGTTCAAAAGATATTCTCCGGAGGTGCCATGAAGCTGACAGACCTAGACGGCAATTCCTTCATGAATCCAGTCAACGGAAGCAAACTTCGCAGACACTTCGCCTAAAGAAGACCAACTGTGCATCTCTTGGCACTCCATGTAGTGTTGAACTACGTAGACCTGAGCCCTCTAGTCCAGGGGAACGTTAGCAACCTTAATTGGTCCGGTCTAAAAACACACAAAAAAGTCAAGAGTTTGAATGTCAATCAAGACCTCCATCAAACTACGCACTTTCCAAGAGCATGCCCCCAACATCACATTGACCAAGTCAAACGACGGCGACAACATCAAAGGACATCCGAAGGTCACTCAGCATCAAACGACTGACCCATGTCAACTTCCAAGCCAGGGGCTTGTCTTCGCCCTCACGCGCTTCAAAAAAAAAAGAGCTCGAGCAAAGGCTCTCTCAAAAAAAATAATAAGCTCAAGCAGAAGCTACAAAAAAAAGGGAGGTCAAGAGCCCGACGCCAACAAACAAGAGACAAGGAAGCCACGAAAAAGACCGTCAAAACGACTTGTCAAGGGATCATCCAACCTCCCATCCAAATATAAAGCCCAGGCGAAAAGGGATTGTCGTCAAGGCCCAGGCTGCTTCAGTCCGCAAAGACAACAGAAAGGTCCAAAGCTGGACGCCACCAAGGTTCACAAAAGAAACAAAAGGCGAACAAGAGATCTTGCGTCTCGACAAAGCTTTAAAAGTAAATCACAAATCACTAACGATTACAACATTTCTTGATGAGTTCAAGCACGGTCTACTCTCAAGTTCACAATATGCTAAAAGATAGCTTAATACATTTAACAAATAATGTGTTTGCGATGCAATGAATGGATACCTAGGAGGTCATTTCGCGCCATCTGCGCTTGTCCCCTTGCCATTCTTCCCTTTTTTTCCCTCGTCCCCGGCGAGTCTTCTTTCGCTCCACGTGAGCCAGCTCTGCCTCTCTCAATCCAAGATTAGGGGTCCTCCCCGTAGAGTCAAACAATTCAGCAGCTCGCAGGGCTTCATTCACCTGTGCTTCGGCTCGGATCTCCTCCTTGCAAGCCTGCAAAAGAGGACCTCTCTCCGTCAGTCGGTCAACTCTGGTCTCGTAGTCAAACAAAGCGTCTCCCGTAACATCCTAAGAGTCAGACCAGGCTTCGGCACTCCTAAGGCAATAGCTACGATGGCAATTGGGCACCAGAATCGCTTCACGCCTGCTCCCCAAAATCACTTGGGACTGCCCAACGCGCTGCTCGTACCAATCCAGGTACTCGGTGGTCAATACAACGCTCTCCCGATGTCGAAGGAGCACCACAGGAGGGAAAGCAAAATACTTCCATACCCTCAGAAAATACGAAAGAGCACCTGGAGCTGCCATACAAAAAGGAGCTACCTCCGCAGTGGCAAGGTCATCCCAGCCCAACAAAGGCTCCTGCCTCATCCCGAACTGCCGGGAAACAAGCGACGGAATGTAGAAGGAGGACCAAGACAAACCTGGAACTCTAACAACATAAGACCCTTCCTGAAAGGCCCTCCTAGTCTCAATTCCCCAATGCGGAACCCACCAACGGATCTGATGCGTACCAAGCTGTGCCATCCATCTCTCCCAGGCGGACTGATCCATATCCAATACAAGAGGACGCTGAGCAAATGTCCACGGGCTAAACGACGCCGGAGCCTCATGCATAGCTTGGAGTCTCTCTCGCAACCACAAAGTGAGCAAAGCGGGGCTTCCCCCTCTCATGAACCTATCTCCAGTCGCCAGACGATCAATGCCGTGAAGGGTCTCCCCCAGCACCAATGGCATAATATCTCTCCGGCTCTGCAGTGCCCTACCACATCCAGCAAAGCGCTGTCGCATACCCCAAGGGAGCCAACCATGAAAAGCGTCGCTATCACGCACAAGGCAAATGCATCCCACGAGACGTCACTCTCGTCATCACTCATAAACCGCTCCGACAGCGCAGAAATGTCAATGTGACCCGAATCAAAGGTCATACCCTGCACTTCTTCCAACGAAGCCCGAAGAAAGCATGCAAGGTTCACGCTCACGGTAGCACCGCCAATCAAAGGAAGCGAGATGGCCTCCACCTCCGGTCCTCCTATCAAAGCTCAAAAATCCTCAAAAGTGGGCGTCACTTCATTGTAGGAGAAGCTATACACATGCCTCCTAACGTCCCAGAATCTCGCGGCAACCCGCAACAATTCCCAATCAGGAACCAACTCCTTAAGGGACCAAACCGAGCATAGTCGAAACCTCACCTCGAAAGCCCGCCTCTGATGCCTCATACGGTGTCACATCCACATTTTCAGCCGCTCAAGGAAGTATGCTTGCCTCTCCTTCGAAAGCCTCGACAAAACTCGTGGAACATACGAAGAATCCATGGCAAAAATGGAGGTTCCTAGAGAAAATGGGGAAGAAAGATCGAAATGACTGCAAATGGGAAGTGGGGGAAGTTCAGACATCCTGAAAACACTTATCCTCTCCCCAAAAGCAAAGAAGATCCGTACCGACCTTTTGCCATGCCTAGGTGGTCCGTACGGACCTTCTTGCAACCTTGGCCCCACAATTCCAGCAAACAGTACAATAGCCACTGTTTCCAGCAGGACCTTGCTCCAAACTGCCCAAATTCTGGCCAAAGCCATTTTCGGCAAGCATACACTACCCACAAATGCACTCCCAACTCACGTGGCATGTACTAATAATAAACTAGCAACAATTCCTAGGACAAACCCCGAGAATCACAAAAATATGACACTACATCTTAAAATAAAATACTTTGCTGTGCAAATACAAGTGTTTTATTACAGATACCAAAATGTCTGTTGCTAAACAAAAAAAAATGGAAAGAGGGAAAGCAAATGAGCCCTACTCCGACTCCTCATCATCGACCTCATCAAACGTGAAGTCAGGCATATCGGCAAACTCGCCAGTCACGCCCTCATCATCCGAATACTGGACCCCCTCCTGAGGCAAGTACTCGAGGTAATCCGCAGGATCGAGCCCAGTAAAAGGATCAAAGAAGAAAGGCTCCGACGAACCCGCTCCCTGAGAATCCTGTGTCGGTAAGAACTGGTGAAAAATCGGCTGCCGCCGGACCCCCGAAGGCGTCCCTGCATCCATGCTATGCCGCCCCCGAACGGGTCCCTCCTGCTGCGGCCCTGGCTCAGCCCTCGACGAAGGAACGTCCACAGAATGCCTCGAAGGCATCGGCTCGTACGCTGGCACACGTCGCGAAGACTGGCAAGACAGCTTCCCAGCCATCTTCTTCACAAAAGACCGCATCGCCATGTAACGGCGGGTCAGCGTGTCAAAGGATCTCCCCGAGACCTGCACAAGCAAACAACCAAAGAAACGCTCAGCAAAAGAGATACAGTCATACTCAACAAAAGAGAAAAATACAGAAAAGATGCCAAAATGGAAAAGAGTAAGCACACTCACCGGCGCATCCGGGTCAACCTGATAGGCAGCAGAAGCCTGCTCAGGCACGGGTACCGACACCCTCCGCCTCGACGAGTCACCCCGTACATATGTAAAGTTCGGCCCTGGCACCGGAACATCTGGAGGACGTGGTGGGCCATCCCGCCTCTCTCTCGCCAACACCTGTGGCATCCTCAGCTTCCTCCTGACGAAGGCCCCATACTCCTTGCCAAACAAAATGAACTCCTCGGCACTCACGCTGCCCAAGTATCTGTCGTACTCTAACACATCCATGTCACGAGGATGCATCATCCCAAAAGGCGGATCCCTCGGAGCCATAGGGGGCACACCTGGGCCATACTGCCAGAAGACCCTCCCCCCCAAGTACATGACATCACAAGTCAGGCCCCGCAGCATCTTCCTCTGCGCCGTCACCACGAGACCACCCTCAAGCTCGTCGCCGCCATATCGAGCCCAAGGATACAGCTCAAACTCCGTCGAGCTATCCTTCTCCAGGAACTCCTGCACATCTACATAGGCGATGGTGAGCTTCCCCCTATTCGTCCTCCTCCTCCTCAACGGACGGGCCCAGCCCAGCATAGCAGGATAGGCCTCCATGGCCTCAGCATCTCGATCCCACGGAAAGCACCGGAAGATCTCATAAAACCACACCTGCAACAAAAGCAGATAAAGCTCAGGGCAAAAGAAAACGGAGAAATGACAAACTGCTAAATCACAAACAACAATAAACTCATACCTCTAAAGCAAAATCGAAGAATCCTAGAGAACTGGCCACGCCTCGGCTAAACCGGTCCAAGGAAAAATAGAGCTCGGCCAGGCCCGCCTCGCTCCAAGCTATCTCACCAACCCTCTCCAAATCCACCAAACTCTCCAGCAGAGGAAAAGGAGCCGAGGTAGCGTGATTCGAGAACAAAGTCTCGGACAGAGCAAACCACAAAAAAGAGCGCGCCAGCTGCTCAGCCGTCACCAAGCCGGTACCCCGGCGATAGGCCCCGATGTTGGCCGTAATCTGTGCCTCCACATCGCCGTATAATATGCCCAGGCCCCTGCGAGGAAAAGGCGTGTAGCCCTGCAGCTCAGCCAGCGTCCCATCAGACATCCTGTCCCGCCATCTCACTGGCCTTCCTTTGAAGGAAAGCCCAGTAATCGCAGCAAAGTCGGTAGGAGTCACCGTTACCTCTCCCCAGCTCAAATGGAAGGTGTGCGTGGTGTCCCACCAATACTCAGACAAGGCCAGGAAGATACTCTTGTTCTTCCTCGTCTTCGCAATCCCGCCAGGTTCTCCACGAACGCGCCCAAACTAGAACCAAAGACCAGCCTCCTAGGACTCGGTCTACCCTCCCGGGAAATATCCGACAAGTGCTACCACAGCTCAACTACAGCCTCGAGCGACCCTCGAGACTTCATCTTATTGGCTTTTCCAGACAAAAGCCCCTCATCCTGTAGGTAAACACAGCAAAGGTACGTCAGTCACAGTACTTAATGTCAAATACCAAAAGGAAACGAAAGCACAAAAAAAGTCCATCCCAACACGGCAAAACAAAAATAACCCGTCACAAAACACGGCACACATTGCACATAATTTTCCACATGTAATCCGTCATAAAACACGGCGCACATTGCACATAAACTCCCCACAAAGTCCGTCACCAAAAACACGGTGCACACTACATGACACATTTTCGAAAAATTCGTCCCCACGCACGACACAAACACAGTCAGAGGACACAACACGCCCCCATGTACGACACAAACACAGTCAGAGGACACAACACGTCCCCACGCACGACACAACCACAAGTCACAAGGCATAACATGCCCTCATCACTATCACTAGCCCGGAAGGCTTTAAATCACTCAGTCCGGGAGACTGCATAAATCAGCCGAATCACTATCCACAGCCTGGAAGGCTCTAAACCACTCGGTCCGGAAGACCACATAAATGTCCCAAAACATTTTCACAACTAGGTAGACCCCTTCAAATAGTCACAACTAGGTAGACCCCTTCAAACAGTCACAACTAGGTAGACCCCTTCAAACAGTCACAACTAGGTAGACCCCTTCAAACAGTCACAATTAGGCACAAACGCCTCCACACTCACAATCTCACGACGGCGAACTACGATCAGGCTTGATTCCCGCCAGGGATACGTAGGAATCCTATCACAGGGTCCAGCCAACCGACCTAAACGGTCACCTACAGGACGCCACCACGTCCACACAACCGACCTATACGGTCACCCACAGGACGCCACCACGTCCACACAACCGACCTATACGGTCACCCACAGGACACCACCACGTCCACACAACTGACCTAAACGGTCACCCACAGGACGCCACCACGTCCACACAACTGACCTATACGGTCACCCACAGGACGCCACCACGTCCACACAACCGACCTATACGGTCACCCACAGGACGCCACCACGTCCACACAACCGACCTATACGGTCACCCACAGGACACCACCACGTCCACACAACCGACTTAAATGGTCACCCACGGGACACCACCACGTCCACACAACCGACCTATACGGTCACCCAGGACGCCACCACATCCACACAACCGACCTATACGGTCACCCAGGACGCCACCACGTCCACACCATCGACCTATACGGTCACCCAGGACGCCACCATGTCCATACAACCGACCTATATGGTCACCCAGGACGCCACCACGTCCACACCACCGACCTATACGATCACCCAGGACATCGACACGTCCACTTCCCTACACACCCGAACTACGATCAGGCTTGATTCCCGCTAGGGATATGTAGGAATCCTATCACAGGGTCCAGCCAGCTGACCTAAATGGTCACACCTCAGGACACCACCACGTCCTCACGCGATCCAGATCAGGACCCTTATCTTATCGACGACCCCACTTCCTCCGTAAGTGACGTCGTCGAGGGGCTTCTGTAAGTACTCCAATCTGGATCACCCTCTTCCGAGCACCCGAGAAATACCGCAGACTCACTCAAACGCAGTCTCGAACACCCGAAACCCTCAAAAAACCCTCAAAACCCTTCAAAAACCCTCAAAGGCCCAAAAAACCTCCAACCAAACCAAGGGGGGCCTTTCTGGGACAAAAAAACACAAAAGGACTTTTTAGGAATTATGCAAAAATTGGAAAAGCATAAAAGGTCCGTACGGACCTCTTTGCATGCTAAAAGGTTCGTACGGACCTCTTTGCTACCAAACCTCATAATTACTGAATCCCCTTAAACTCCACGAGATTCCCCTAAATCTGGGAAAACTACAATTTTGGATTACCTAGGAGGTCCATACGGACCTTATTGTAAGTTTTCCCACACTATAAATAGAGGGCTCCCCCTCCCTCATTTCACACACAATCCTCTTCTCCTCTCTCCCTTAGCCTTCTGCTCCCTCTCTAAGTCCTTCTGAGGCACTCTCGGCCCCTTTCGGTTCCTTTCGAGGCCTTCCGAGCTCCCTTGTAGTGCTCTGAAGCCTTCCCGAGCGCTCCCGAGACGCTCCCGCGCTTCCCCGAGGCACTCTCAAGGTACTCTGAGGCCCCTCGGGGTACTTCGAGGCCTTGCCTGGTCTTTCCCGAGGTGTCCTGGCCTTTTCTGAGCCAAACCGGCAATTCAGACGCACGCCGAACCTCTGCCCGAATCCAGCCAACGATCCCGACGCACGCCGAACCTCTGCCCGAATCCTGCCAACGATCCCTGCGATCCCAATGCACGCCGAAACTCTGCCCGAGTGCACACTTGACAAACCCGAGGCACGCCGAAGCTCTGTCCGCAGACAACCGGCACATCCCGAAGCAATCCCGGTCCGTCCCGAAATACTATTCCCTCCTCAAACACTATTCCCCAGCGAAAGACAGACACAAACCAACATTGGTAAGGCTTCCTTCCATTACTATTTCAATACATTTCAATACGCAGTGTACAATGTAGACATCCGACACAGCATGCATTTTTAAAAGCACATACACACACACACACAATAGTTAAAGAAAAGAAGGGGTACCGAAAGACTCGTTTATAACGAGGCGACTCGGGTGAGCTTTAATATTCTAATATTCTCTTCCTGAGGAGTAACCTGACCTCCGAACTCAAAAATCTCATCACACAAAAAAATAGTTTATTTTTAAACTGATGCCTTTTCTCAATGTTTTGGGCTTAATCAAAACGGCGTGGCGACTCTACAAGCAAAAACACAGCGAGACACCTCCAACGCTACATAACGCAACGGAAAATGCAAGCAAAATGCCAGATGTCGGGGCACGATTGCGCTGCCTCTCGGATCCGGGTAATTTCACCCACGCTTAAGGGGCTGGATGTTCTTGCCCGGAAGGGCCCAAAATTGAGGCTTGGTCTGCTACCCTCCATCGTTTAATGTGCAAGGACTTGTTGGACCATCTCCTGGAGTCCAAGCCCACCCGTGAACACTTGGCCAATAGGAAGGGACTTCTCATATGCGAGGTATACTTGATCGTTTTTTTTTCATCTCCATGTTTTGCAATTGTACTTGTATTAACAATTTGTTGTTTCTTATGCAGCTTGCCACGGTCTCCTACTACGAGGATATTAGGAGTAAATCCGCCGACGAGCCGGAGCAGAAGCAGAAGCGGAAGCTATAGAAGCAGGCTAAGAAGGACAAACATGGCCTAGCCAAAGTCGTAAAACTCCTGAAGTCCTTAAGGGAAGAGGTCACTGAGCAAAAAAGGGGCAAATCTGATGCTGAACGGTTGGAGAAGGCGGTCAAGGATGAGCTGGTGAAGGCCCAGGATGCCATTAAAGACGGTCAGGAGGATGTCGAGAGATTGAAGCTCGAGAATGAGGGTCTAAAGAAGAGAGGCAAGGAAGCTGATGCCCAGTTGAAGCAGTTGGAAGAAAGCTTCCCATCTAGGGAGGCTGAGGCCATTGTCATATATGAGGCCAACTCGAACTTTAAAAAGGTGTTGGCCGACAAAACGGACACCATGTACCCAGATGGCTATTTACACTTAGCCAGAAGAGCCAAGGTTGACCCGACTGTCAATGCCGACCTCGGCATGCTTGCCCGACTGATAAGCCAGGACGCTTATGATGACCTTGCTCGGTCTGGCCATCCTTTGATGTCTTACTCTGAAATGCTTTGAAGGTGATAGCTTCCAGAGATGCTCTATATGACCGTACTTCCTGGGTCGTTCCTCTTGTCGACCCCAACAATATTCACGTTCTCATGGAGAAGATCCAACACGAGGAGGAGGCATTAGAGGAAGAAGTGGAGGTAGAGGCTAGCGCCGATCATCTTATCATTCCAGGGGCCGAGGTCGAGCAGGAAGACCTCTTTAGGGATGTCGACCAGTCGTAATCGTACTTTCTTTTTAATGTTGTAATGAACAAGTCCCATCTTCTTTTTTTCCTGTTTAAATACCTTAACCTTTTTAAGGGAGGCAGTACAATGTATTTTGACTAGAATGTCTTAGCCAATTTTTATGGAGGCATTTCTAGTACCTTTTAATGACAGTAGTTTTTGTTCATACTTGTGCTTGATTACTTGAACTGCTCATCTACTTGCTTGATTACTTGAACTGCTCGTTTGTCTTTGTTTGTTTTGTTGAATTGAGCCTTGTCAATTTAGTATGAGCTAGGTTCCCGTCTTACAATGATAGACATTTGGACTATTTAAGTTGAGCTAGGTTCTCGACTTAAGAAGATAGGCATTTCACCCATTTAGTTTAAGCTAGGTTGCCCGTCTTATGGAGATGGGTGTTTCGCCCATTTAGTGCGAGCAAGGTTGCTCGTCTAATAAGATGGGCATTTCAGCCAATTAGTGCGAGCAAAGTTGCTCTTCTTTAGGAGATGGGCATTTCACCCACTTAGGTACGAGCAAGTTTTCTCGTCTTTAGGAGATGGGCATTTCACCCATTTAGTGCAAGCAAGGTTGCTCGCCTTTAGGAGATGGGCATTTCACCCATTTAGTGCGAGCAAGGTTGCTCATCTTTAGGAGATGGGCATTTCACCCATTTAGTGCAAGCAAGGTTTCTTGTCTTTAGGAGATGGATATTTTAGCCATCTTGGTGTGGGCAGGGTGCTCGTCTTAGGCGTTGAGTGGACTGCAATGCATTTGTAATGATTGCTCGACTTGTCATAACAAATACTAAACTGTTTATTGAAACTATGATTACATCGCACTGCAATCCTACTAATTAAAAATAATAAAAATTTGCTGGGAATTTAAATCTAGTCTACCAACAAAAAGAGAACATTGTTATAAACTACTGATAGTATCTACGAAGATGGTCGGAGTACCATGGGTGTTTGAGCTCTTGTCCACCAGGGGTTTTTATCATGTAGGTCCCTTCTCTAATGACTTGAGAGATGATGCAAGGACCTTCCCAATTAGGAGAGAGCTTGTTATGTTTGGCCTTTCTGCCCGTTGCTTCAATTTTTCTGAGCACCCAGTCCTCGACTTGGAATACCCGTTCGTTGAATTTCTTGTCATGGTAGACTTTTGTACATTGCTTATAATTTACCATTCTCATTTGTTCGAACTGCCCATAAGGCCAGGGGAGCTCGTCCAACCACCTACCATCACTTCCTTCTAGGTTTTATGTGAGGGTTGTTAGGACCAACTTGTTTGCAGCTTCAGCTTGTCTGTTACATTGAGGTTGACTTACGGATGACTTGATGTGCCTGACTCCTAGTCTACTTAGCTCAGCTGTTAAAGCTCTGGATAATTGGAAACCTTGATATGTCACAATTGTATGGAGGACCTCAAATCGACACCAGACGAAGTCGTGGACGAAGTCAATTGTGTTTTCATTTGTGATTTTGACTAAGGCCTTTGCTCCTGTCCACTTGGAGAAATAATCAACTGCCACAATGATGTACTTACAGTTACCTCGGGGGTGGGGGAAGGGTCCGATGATGTCAATCCCCCACATGTCAAACGGCCAAGTAGGGATTATGGGGGTTTGCTTGACTGATAGGATTCTGGGGATGTCAGCATACCTCTGGCACTTGTCACATTTT
This sequence comes from Adenophora triphylla var. japonica, assembly GCA_022495995.1. Taxonomy (NCBI): domain Eukaryota; kingdom Viridiplantae; phylum Streptophyta; class Magnoliopsida; order Asterales; family Campanulaceae; genus Adenophora; species Adenophora triphylla. The sequence continues at coordinate 207,273 of JAFEMH010002730.1, forward strand.
TTGATGTATGTTTGGGCGTCATCTCTCAAGGTCTGCCAATAGTAACCCAAAGTGATGATTTTATCAGCTACGGTACTAGCCCCCGGGTGACCACCGCATATGCCATTGTGAACTTCAGCTAGGAGGTTCTCTATTTCTTTGGGGTGAACACATCTGAGAAGAGGCTTCGAGAATGACCTCCTGTCTAAGACCCCGTTCCATAAAATGAACCTTACTGACTTCATCTTGATGACCCTTGCTGGTATCTCGTCTTCAGGCAGTTGGTCCCTTTCAATGAAGTTCACGTACTCGTCTATCCAACATTTTTCTTCCCCGTCGATGAGCATTACTTGCATCCTTTCATAGACCTGCTCGTCGACATAGATAATGAGAGGGTTAGTGTCTGGGTCAGCCATGTCGATGGTGGCAAGTTTGGATAAGACTTCTGCCACTTGGTTGTCTTCTCGACATCATCATCAAAAGTCCATCTTGCAATGGAAAATCATCAGCAATACCCATCTTGCAACGGCAAATCATCAGCAAAGCCCATCTTGCAACGGTAAATCGTCAGCAAAGTCCATCTTGCAACGGTAATATTAAACATCAAAGTTCGTGTTCTACTCGACAAATGTTTCCAAAGTCAGCCAATCACTTCAAGTGATCTTCGTGTGCACGACCCTTGCAGGTAAGCACAACACAGGTATGAAAGTATATCTCATTCCAACTGCAAATCATCTTGTCTTATGTTTACTTTCTCGAAAAAGTCATTTCTTTTCCTTGGAGTTCATCTCGCGATACTTTTGAATTAATCTCGATCCTCTTAAGGCTTGTTCCTATGTCTCTTTAGGCTTATTCCTATACCTTTTTTAGGCTTGTTCCTATACCTCTTAAGGCTTGTTCCTATGTCCTTAAGGCTTGTTCCTATGTCTCTTTAGGCTTGTTCCTATACCTCTTTAGGCTTGTTCCTATACCCCTTTAGGCTTGTTCCTATACCTCTTAAGGCTTGTTCCTATGTCTCTTTAGGCTTGTTCCTATACCTCGTTAGGCTTGTTCCTATACCTTTTTAGGCTTGTTCCTACACCCCTTTAGGCTTGTTCCTATGTCTCTGAACTATGATCTGGCTTGATTCCCACCTGGGATACGTAGGAATCCTTTCTCAAAAGGTCCAGCCATCCGATCTCGTCAATCATTCATCAACCATCTGCCATATCATCAGCCGCTCGTTAGGCTTGAGATCCTTCTTAACATCAACCTCACTTCTTCCATAAGTGACATTGTCGAGGGGCTCTATGAGTACCCCAATCCAACTCGCGACTCAATAAAAGTGCCTTTTACTCAATAAAAGTGCGCTAGGGAGCGTTTTGGTAAATTTACGGTTCATTCCGAGACTTCCGGGAGCTTTTTATAAGTTTCTCGCTAAGGAAGGACCTATAAGGTATTATTCGTTTGGACCTTTAAGAAATTATTCAAGGAAGGGTCCAGATTCTGCCACCTGGCACGTTTCTAGAAGGAAAGCGACTATACTTGTTTGGTTGTGCGACATAATAAATCATTTCCAAGGCAATGTTAAATAAGAATTATCCTCATTTGCAAAGGGGGGGTCTCTCTACTCTATCTCTCTCTAAACATTTTTCAGGGAGCTTCTCTCTCTAAACGTAAACACCATGGCCGGCTCCCTAAATCGTCTTCCTCACCTTCACCTGGTCTCTCCCTCTCCGGCCAAGCCCATTACTGATCCTCTCCCTCACACCCAAATCAACCGGCGACTCAATCTCCCCAATCAAAACAACGACCGCCCTCTCTCTCTAAACCCATTCGCCGGTGACCCAAGTCCCTCTCTCCCAGCCACGTTCATCGCCTCAATCATCCCTAAACCAACCGGAATAACCGCTTCCTCACGGGTTCTCTCCCTCTCTCTAAACATCAGTGCCTTCTTCCCCTTCGCCGTCCTCAACAAAGCCAATCACAGCCATCACCGTCTCCCTCACTCCCCCAAAACCAATCGCCATTTTCCATGTTTCCAGATCCTAAGCCCGCAAACCACCACCAATTCACCAACAATTTCCGGTCATGCCAATTTCAGTCCAGCCTTGAAGCTTCACAGTGAGCTCGAACTTTCTCTCTCCCGGAGCTGATTTGAAGACTCTCCATACCGACGTGGTATAGAGAGGGTGGATACTACAAGGGTAACATTCCAATCCCATTTTTCTCTCTCTCCTCATTGTTCATGGGTTTTGCGGTATTTGGTATTGTTCTTCAGGCTAGAACCTGATTAGATGGGCATGGATATAATCTCATTTTTGTTCCCAGTATGCTGTGATCTGTTTGCTTGAGCATTTGTTTGATATTAGTTTGTCTAAACACCAAATAGAGGGTGAATCAATCATATTCATTCTCTCATATGTGTTTATCCATATCTAGGTGATAATATTGTCTCGTTGCAATTATAATTTTCCATCTCCGCAATCTCGTTGTTGCCGTTAATTGTATCTCTGTTAACCTCGTTGTTGTTATTGGTTTATTTCCGTAATCGAGTTGTAAGCCTCTGCATATGGCATAGTATATCATGCGACACAACTGGCCATTCATGGTCCTGTGTCGGGCGACATACTTAGCCACACTGCAGCAGGTCCTTTTTCAGTTGTAAGTTGTTTACCTCGTTGTAATCGGGACTTGGCCCCCCAAAATAAGTGGCTCACAAGTGTAAGTACCCAAATCTGGCTCATGCCTTCCGGTTAAGTTTCTCGGCAATTTTCCGGACTTTCCTAAAGTTCAGGAACAATTTGGGAACTGTTCCGAACCTTCCGAGGGGTGAAGGAATTACTTGGAATTAAAAATCCACATTTTCCTTTTGGCATAAAAGCCCTTCTAGAAGCTGCCACCTTGCAGGCTTCTAGAAGGTAAATGGATAAGGCTTACTATGTCGTGCGACATACCCTGCCATGGAGAATTCTAGAAGCTGCCACCTTGCATGTTTCTAGAAGGAAAGCGGTTATGGCTTGTAATGTCGTGCGACATACTAAGCCACTGCCATGCAACCTATAAATAGAGGCCTGCACCTCTCATTTTAGGGGAGCCTTTTTCACTCCTTAGTGTCACTCTATCAAGAATACGCCCAGGCTCACATACCCTCTAAAACACATACTAATCCTCTCAAATTACTCACCATTCAATCAATCCAACACCACTTCATATACACACAAAGAACCAACGGTTCTCATTGAACCAAGGCTTGATATCAGCTCCAGAGGCTGATGTTTGAAGGCTCCTATATCTAACTTGATATAGGAAGTCGTGGTCTTCAAGGGTAACGATTCTCTATCCTTTTCTCCTCCCCTATCTTCCTTATACATGAGATCTATGTATTAAATGTGTTGACCTTGATGCATCTTGAGTAATATCACATGTTTTAGTCTCCTATTGCTTAGATCCGTATCTGTTTGCATATCATTTCATGTAGTCGCATTGGCTTGACATTGTTTTGCATGAACATCCGAGGTGAGTGTGGATCTCTCATATCCACACTCTCTTGAAGTGTTCATTATAGACATACATGCTTTTTGAGATCTATCAGTGAAGTAACTTGGCTCTATTAATGCCTTGCTGCCTCTGTAAATATCAGTTTGTTAAAGTCTCTGCAAATGGCTAAGTATGTCACGCGACATACCTTGCCAGGCAACCTATGTCACGCGACAACTTTGGCCAGTTTCCAGAGCCTTCATCTTTTCAGTTTGTAATCTGATTTCAAACTTTACCATGCTGTAATCTAATGTCAATCTGCAATTTAAATAGTATCTTTGTACATAAAAATGTCATCTTTTCATTAAAATGTCATCTTCATACATCAAAGTGGCATCCTTTGCATTAAAATAGCATCCTTTGCTCTTAAAATGATATTTTTATGCATAAAGTAGCATCCTTTGCACTTAAAATGCCATTTTTACACACAAAGTTGCATCCTTTGCACTTGAAACTTCATTTTTACACATAAAGATGCATCATTTGCATTAAAAATCATTCTTTACATCAAAAAGCATCCTTTGCAAACAAATAGCATCCTTTGCACTTAAAATTTCATCTTTTCATTAAAAATGTCATTTTTATCTTAAACATGCATTCCCTAGTCCCCATTGGTACTTGGAGCATCCTTTGGATCGGACCGGTGTAAAGATCCTATCTTTACATCGTTTCTTCCATTAAAGGTGCCACAATCTCTTTAGAAAAGGATGAACCTTAGCCACATATCTCCGATCATCACTTGAGACGAGCATAAATGCCTCGAAAGAGTCCGAATCGTCTCAAGATGTAGGATTGATAGGCAAAGGCCTTTCCTTTCTAAAGGACCTCATCCTTGGACTCTAAAGCGGTGTCCCTATCTCGATCACGCAAGGCCCAAGGTCAAATAGCGATGATCACAAGTCCAAGATGAGGACGGGATCAAAGTCCCGAACACATAAAATCCAAGGAATCCCGAGCGATAACCAACTAAATGGTTTATACGTCTGGAAGACAACTTGGAACATCCCCCCCCTCTTTTCAACACATGCACACAAGAAAGCACGCAAGCAAGCACGAAAAATGGAATCTTGGGAGACTTGCTTCGGCAAGGCACCTTGGGTGAACGACGATCCGTTCTTCCCAAGGGGTAACTTAACCTCCGAACCCTAATTCCTTTTTTTCAAAGTTTTGAGGAAATCAAAATGGCGTGGTGACTCCGTTTTTCAAATTAAACCGGATGTTTTCAAACTCAAGTGAATCCAAAAATAAACACAAAAAAAGATTTTGGGCACACATTCACAGTTTGGCGACTCCGCTGGGGATATTCCAAAGGAGAAAAGCTTTTATTTTTAAAATAACGATACCCGGTATATAGATGGAAACCACTAACCTTCCTGTATCGCTTCCTAACCCGGGGCTTGGGATAAAAGGTGGTCTAACAATCCTACGTACCGGTATCCTTTTTTTCGAATAATAAATAATAAAAAGAGAAAGCTTTTTCCTTTGAGCGGGTTAGCCTCCCGTCACAGATTCCATTTATCGTGCTTGCTTTCCTTTCATTGCATTGCATTGCATATTGCATCTTGGGAATTGTGCATACTCTGGAAACTGAACAGGAAGCCTTCTGAAGCTGAAAGGTGCCTAAAATGTTCGGGGAGCAACCTGAAATTGCAAAGGATTGGAACCTGGAAAATTGATCCATGCAGCCGTACGGCTTAATCCGCCTCGGATTCCAGCCGGGCGGCCTCATTGGCAATTCCACCAGGACAAAATTGAGGTTAATCTGGCAGCTTAGGCAGCTTGGGGCTATTCAGTTCCAAAGGCGACCGGGCTCCCAGAAAATTTACGTGCCTTAACTGTTGCATTTTCCCCGTCCCGAAAAATCATTCCTTTTAAAACACATTTCTGAAAATCTCTGTTTTAACTCAAAAAGGAACATTTTTAGGAGACCGCACACTACGCGCACCTTATATATCCTGTACACTTTGCACGCACATCCCTTTAACCCGGGGTGGTTGTTCAGTTGCAGTCACGGACAACCTTACGATGCTCCCGGGCGCGCACGGAATCAGCCCAAACTCCCCATGGCAGCCAGTGTCGACCAATGCACAGTCCGTGTCACACATTTCAAAAAACCGTGACTTTTGGTTGGTTTTTGATTTAGTCCGTGTCATATAGCCCAGTTGCATATCCCCGTAAAGGTCAAGCCTTAGTCCATAACGGAAGTCAAGGTCCTTCGCGCAAGCGGAGCTCTGCCAAAATTCCGACAAGAAAAAAAAATTGGTAGAATCTTGACTCCGGCATTGACTTTGACCTTGACCCGCACGGAATGCGTAAGAGTCGAGACCGAGTCCATGCCAAAAATCCAAAGATCTTTCGCGCAAGCGGAGCTCTGCCGAAATTCCGACAAGGAAAAATTGGCAAGATCTTGGCCCGGTATTGACTTCGACTTTGACTCACGCACTGCGTATGCAACGAAGTTCAATGTGACACTGTGTCATCCGGCCTTTACCGCCCGACCCATGCCTATTATCTTCTCGGACATTGCCGAAAAGTCAAAACGTCATTCGCGCAAGCGAAACTCCATTAAGGCTGAAAGACGAGACTTTCCCGGTATTGCCTTGACTATAATCTGCATCGCTCGTGCGTTAAAAGTTCCTATGACTCGCTAGACCCGTTAGGAGCGTTCTTCTCTCTCGGTCGGTGGGATCCGCGTGCTCTATAGGACCCTCGCCCTGGGCTGTCCACCCTGGGAGGTCGAAATACAGGTGGAATACGAGGGGCTTATAGACGTAGTGACGGAACCCACTGATCCAGGATCTAGAGTAGTTGTGAAAAAGAAGGGCAAACCCCCTTTTTCAACCAAATAGAAATAAATAAAAGACATTGTTTTAAGTAAACTTGAACAATTATCATAATTACATGGTCCTATCTCTGGAATCCCTAATTGAGACCTCCTCGGTCCGATCTCCGATTTTCCATCTCGACCTTTCATGGTCAAATTCCAAATCGAGACCTCCTCGATCCGATCTCCGATTTTCCATCTCGACCTTTCAATGTCAAATCCCTAATCGAGACCTTCTCGGTCCGATCTCCGATTTTCCATCTTGACCTTTCATGGTCAAATCCCTAATCGAGACCTCCTCGGTCCGATCTCCAATTTTCAATCTTGAACTTTCAAGGTCTCATCTTTTCCGATCAATTAGGATTAGGAGAAAATGTGTTTTGAGTAAAACTTAAGCGATAATTGCATGTTACTTGAGCCTTCAGCCTAAACACTTACCTCCAAGCCTAAACCCTTACCTCTGACTCTAAACCTTGCCTACCCTCGAGTCTAAACCTTGTCTATCCCTTTCCCGCAGGGAGAAAGAAGTGGGTGAGAATATCGGGTCAGCGGCTTGTCAGTGCGGAAATTTCAGCCTCAGATAGTTCGTCAGAATCGTCCGTTTCATCAGCCCAAAAAATTCAGAATGGCAGATTTGACAGAAAATAGTGAGGGTACAGGAAATCCAATGATTAGAAAGGAAGAGTTAGTCATGGCTTTAGAAAATGCCCATAAGGTTCATGAGGAACAACAAGCCATGCTTATCAAAGCACTCCGTCGTCATGGAGTTCAGGTAACGGTCGAAGCCAACGGTTCTCTGGTAATGGTCGAAGATGAGACTTCAGAAACAGTGATTTCAGTCCCTTCATCCTATAACCAAGACCTTCCATCCTACAGCCAATACCTTCCCCCATCCGCATACGATCCCTTGCCAAGGACCACTCCTCCTCCTCAGTCCTTTCCAACATCCCAGCTCATCAGGGCTCCATCGCCCTCAGCTCCTCAGAACGGATTGGGCTTCACCCCACTTATCCCTTAGTTTTAGCAATATGCTCCAGCTTCAAATAATCAATTTGAGTTATGTGTCTATGTTCTGAAGCCTCTATACCCACCTGAATGCAATCATGAGTTGCCAAAAGATGGTTCAAGTTTTCAGCTGTCACTTACCGGACTTAATGAATTCAGCCGTCAGTTTCACCAGTTTGCTACTGTAGTTCCCTTTACTGATAAAAGTCCTATTGCGAGTTCCAGTAACTCGAGAGTTCCCGTTGACCCCCATGTGGAAATGTTGATGGAGCAAGTGAAACAAATGCAGGAGAAGCTTGACCTCATGATGAGTATCAGTACTCCCTTGACCCAAGACATCGAACCGGGCAAGGAAATGATTCCACCAAGCATAACCCAATGCCACCAGCACCAAGCAACAACCATGCCCAGCTCAGCACCAGTTCCTCACAAAGGAAAGAGTGTCGTAGCCTCCTTCAGCCAAATCCAACAATGGAACCAATTGGACAATGGAAATCCAAGTCTTGAGAACAACAATGTCTCCCAAAAACTCAGCTCCCTTCATTTTGACAATGCGGAGATGCCTTTAAGCAAGATTCTGGAAGAGCTAATGAAAGAAAAGCTGATAAAGCCACTGGAAAATTGGAAGCCCAAGAACCCTAACGTTCGGGTGGATGAATCTAAGCATTGTCTTTTCCATCAATACCCTGGGCACGACACTGATGATTGCAGCTATTTGAGGTATTGGATCCAGAAATTGATAGAAGATGGGAAGCTCGAGAACCTCCATGGACCAAAAACAGAAAGCTGTGGTAAGAAGTCAATTCAGGAAGTGCAAGGTCAGAAATGTAGTGTTGATGATTTTGGGATGCCCATGAGCAAAGTTTTGACGATTTGGTGAGACAAGGCCTTCTCACACCTCTCGAGAATTATAAGCCGAGAAACCCAGGTAACGTTGACAGGACCAAGTTCTGTGAATACCACAATCATTATGGTCACGTGACAGACAAGTGTTTGAATCTGAAGAAAGAAATTCAATGGTTGATCTACGAAGGAAAGTTCAAGCTCCCTGGCAGTCCAACCAGCGAAGATTAGTTAGACTAGGGTCTACCTATCCTTAATCAAGATTAAAAGAATATAGTCTCTCAGTCAACCTTCGTAGGTTCCAGTACTTTCCTCTTTCAATCAAGTCCTCTTCGGACATTGTAATTAATCTTCAATCTTCTATAAAAGAGTTTTCTTCTTTTATTGCTAGACTTAAAGACATTATTTGCACACCTACATTACATTCAATGAAATGGTTTTATTTTATATGATCACTTGCATTGCTCAACAAATAATCTCTCGAAATAATTACATTCTGATTAATCAGTGTGAGAAAGTTAACTAATTCCTTCCCCATACACTTTCCTTACCCCACAAAAGGCCCCATCAAGCCATACATTCTCCTTACCTCACAAAATGCCTTCATCAAGCCATACACTTTCCCAATCATGCCCCCACCTCCACCTTGACCAAGTCAATGACGGCGGCAACATCAAGGAACAACAAAAGGCCACTCAACTTTGAAAGATTGACCACGTGTCGACAACAACCTAGGAGCTCGCCTCCGACTTTTAGGGCATCAAGAAAGTTCAAGCAGGGGCTCGCCTTGGCCCTCATGTGCTTTAAAAAAATAATAATAATAAAGTGCAAAAAGAGTAATACCCAGCTAGGCTAAAAACCTTGTAAAGGGTTGTCTAGGCAAAAAAAAGGGTTGCACGTAAAAGAAAGAAAAAGAGAAAAATATAGTGCAAAAAGAGTAATACCCAGCTAGGCTAAAAACCCTGAAAGGGACAGTCTAGGCAAAAAAACAGGGTTGCGCATAAAAAAAAAATTGAGGCCAAGGACCCAGCACCGTCAATCAAAAGCTTGACGGAGGGGCAAAATCAAAGCTCGAAGAACGGATGTTGTCGATAACAATGGAGTGGTCAAAGCAAAGGCCGAAGCATATCGTAAGTCCTTAAGCTAGATCCAAATTATTTCTCTCCCGATGAAAGATGAAAATCAGGAAGCAATTGAAGCAGCCGTCCAAGAATGACTTGGTTAAGGAATCATCCCGAGGCCCATGCCTCATCATCCAACCTTTTCATCTAATCCTTTCCACTAAAGGAACCACAAATCCCATTTCCCAAAACCAAACACAGTCCGTCCGAAGCCGAACTACGGCGACCTGAGCTCCTCACAATGAGGGGAACGTAGGCAACCAGAAATGGTCCGGTCATAAGCATATTTAGATTCCAGAAAATCCGGTCTCATCAATGACCTCTCCCATAGACACAGTCAAATTCCAGAAAATCTGGTCTCATTAATGATCTCTCTCATAGACACAGTCAGATCCCAGAAAACCCGGTCTCATCAATGACCTCCCTATACACAGACCTTCCTTTCACACATAGCCAACCTTGATCCGCGATATTGGTTGACTTTCTCCTCATGGTTAATAAAAATGTTTATTCATATCGAGATTAGTGGTTGAATAACCTGAACATTAATAAAGGGTTTTAAGCAATCTTGTGATCATTGTAAATAAAACAAGTTTTCAGATGTCTTGACAAGTCTTCTTTTTCTACATCTTAGGAAAAATAGTGCTAAACACTGATTTTCTGTCAGCAGGGGCTTCCATACACTTTTACAAACCCTTCTACGCTTATACTCTCTCAAAAGATTCAAACCCAAAGCGAGTTCTTGTGCCTACGTCGAATAAGGCCATCGAGATAACACAAAATCGGGATCTATTCCCACCTTTCGAAAAATATGCCCCTGGATGTATATATCTTCCTAAAATTCTTCTCTTCGTCCACATCTTCTTAAGGTTGACTGAGCGACTAAAGAAAATAAGGAAGTAAATACGAAAGGATAGGTTTTTCCCTCTTCTGCTACAATTTGCATTAGGGCTGCCTTGAAACTCTTCAAGGTTGGGGGCTTTCCCAAGCCGTTTCTTTAGACTGGGGCTTCTTTAGCCATTTTTGAGATCCGCGTTGGGTTCCTCACTATGTCACAAGATGGATTCAGTCTTGGTTAGATTAACCTCAGGATAACTTTCGCAGTACCAATCATATTGGGATTTTTGCTAGGTCATCAGATTGGGGCTTCACTAAGTCACTTCTAAAACTTCGCCTACTCAGTTCATCCAACTGGGGCTTTGCCAATGAAAGGATCATTCCTTGCTTTAATAAGACATGGGGCTTTGCAGAAAGTTTTTCTTTAGACCGGGGCTTCGATAAGTTGCATCCACCCCTAGAAGAAAGGTTGGTCACTTCAACATCTGTTTTAGTCTTAGGTTCTAAAAGCCTGTCAGCATCAGCTTCAAATGCCAGAGTGTGAGAAAGGATCATTCGTCGACACCCGAGGTTTAAACCCAATCTCAGCCCAAGAGGGAATTCTAGTCCACGTTGACAACATCTCAGCAACAACAGCAGTTCAGTCCCCACCCAAGGGATACGACCCCACCTGCTTGAAACCCGTCTTAAACAATTTCCAAACACATTCCATATGTACATCCAGACCCAGTCCCTACCATGTTTCCAAGAAAAAAAATCACTCCTAGGCTCAAGTAACATGCCAATTGCTAATGATAACATTTTCTCCCAAAAATCGCCTCCATTACTTCCGTTATAACAAGATAATGCCAGGCGACAGTTTCCTAATTGCCAAAAATCCAACTTAAGCTACCTCTATCACAGATTGAGAAGTACGCTCAAGTTCTCCAAACTTAAGCTACCTCTATCACAGATTGAGAAGTATGCTCAAGTTTTTCAAACTTTAGCTACCCCTATCTCCTCGATAGTGGAGTAAGCTTTAGTCAATTCAGGTGACAACCTCCATTAATTGTCAATCAGGTGACAACCTCCATTAATTGTCAATCAGGTGACAACCTCCATTAATTGTCAAAACCTCAAGGATCCTAGACATGTTCCTAACTATCTAGATGAGGTTTGAACTACGACCAAGGCTTGATTCCTCCGGGATACGTAGGTAGCCTTTCATGAAGGTCCAGCCATCCGACCACATCGATCACCCTTTTTCTTTCACCATTCCTCAATGGTGCGTAAGATTTTCATAAAGGTATAGCTATATGACCACATTGGTCACCCCCTTTATTTGGCTCATTCCCAGTAGGATCGGCTGTTTGACCTCCTAAGTCACCCCGTTTCCATCCTTATAGTAAGGTACCAATATCTCTTCGCCATGCCCCGGTAGGATCAGCTTTGTGACCTCTTTGGTCACCCAATTCTAACTCGTGTCGAAAATTCCAGTCCAATTCCAAAGGTTATGAAAAGTACAGTTCAGGCTATATATGTCACGCGACAAACCTGGCCACATGGCATACTAGGTCGCGCGACATAGTAAGTCACCACCAGACATCAGCAACCTGCAGTATACTGCATTCCCCAGGGCACTCCCCGACTTGTCAAAAGCTGCAAATACCACCCATCCACTTCTCGAATACATGGGAGAGGGTTCATTTACCCCATGTACACCCATGCATCCATCCACCTGGTACATATACAAGCCAGAAATCCATTCAAGCCATCTACCATACCATCATCCTTTCATAAACTCATGTAACAGAAGGAGCTAACAATGTACATACAAAATAAAAGAGACCAAGTCTGATCTTGTACAAAGGATGTGCATAGCAAAATAGCATGATTTAGGGTATATGTTTTCCCCAAAAGGGTACAATAACCAAAAAAGTCATAATAAATCTAGGGGGGAAGGGGATACTCTGAATCATCTCCATCATCCTTTGAACCATCTTCATCATCCTCCAAACCATCTTCATCATCTTCATCCTCGCCGTCATCCTCAGCCTCCTCAAGCTCGTCATCAGGGTCATCAGAGGGTGCCTCGTAGGCTACGATCCCCATGCTATAATAATCATCAAGCTCAGTGATAACAGCAGAATCAAGCTCGTAGTTGAAATTACCCGGGAACCGGCTCGCGCGCGGAGCCCCGGCATCTCGCATTTTGTCCGCTTTTTGGGAAAGTCGCCCGGATCCGAGAGGCAGCGCGTTTGCGCCCCGACATCTGGATTTATTCCGCTTCAGCGTTAGTTGAAGGTGTCTCGCCGTGTTTTGCTTTGTAGAGTCGCCACGCCGTTTTTATTATTAAGCCCAAAACATTGAAAAAGGGCATCAGTTTAAAAAATAATAATAAACTGTTTTTGTGTGATGAGATTTTGAGTTCGGAGGTCAGATGACTCCTCGAGAAGAGAATATTAGAATCTTAGAGCTCACCCGAGTCGCCTCGTAAAAACGAGTCTTTCGGATACCCCTAATATTCTTTAAATGTTGTGTGTGTGTGTGTGTGCTTTTAAAAATGCATGCTGTGTCGGATGTCTACATTGTACACTATGTATTGAAATGTATTGAAATAGTAATGGAAGGAAGCCTTACCAATGTTGGTTCGTGTCTGTCTTCCGCTGGGGAATAGTGTTTGAGGATGGAATAGTGTTCCGGCACGGACCGGGATTGCTTTGGGAGGGGCCGGTTGTCTCATGGACGAGTTTCGGCGTGAGTTGAGATTGTAGGCTGCGTTTGGGCGAGTTTCGGCGTGCGTTGGGATCGCAGGGATCACTCGGGCAGAGGTTCGGCGTGAGTTGGGATGGCAGGAGTCACTCGGGCAGAGTTTCGGCGTGGTTTGGGATCACCAGTTTGACTCGGAAAGAGCCGGGACACCTCGGGAAAGACCAGGCAAGGCCTCGGAGTACCACGAGGGGCCTCAGAGTACCTCGAGAGTGCCTCGGGGCAGCGCGGAAGCATCACGGGAGCGCTCGGGGAGGCTTCGGAGCACCACGAGGGGGCTCGGAAGGCCTCGGAAGGATCCGAAAGGGGCCGGGAGTGCCTCGAGAGGACTTAGAGGGGAGCCAGAAGGCTAAGGGAGGAAGAGAGAAGAGGGAGGTTGTGTCAAATGAGGGAGGGGGAGCCCTCTATTTATAGTAGGAAAAATCTGCAAAGAGGTCCGTACGGACCTTCCTGGTTATCCAGAATTTTGGTTTTCCTCGATTTGAGGGAATATGTGATGATGGTGAATATTCTGGAATTATGATGTCCCCTATGCAATAAGGTCCGTACGGACCATCTTGACATGCAAAGAGGTCCGTACGGACCAACTATGCATGAGGGTAATCATTTTCCCCGGGATTTGAGGGAATATTGTGGACTTTAAGAGGATTCAGTAATTATTAAAGCAAAGAGGTCCGTACGGACTACTTTTGCTTTTCCAATTTCCTGAAAATTCCTAAAAGGTCCTTCTGTCCCTTTTTATCCCAGAAAGGCCCCTCCCTTGGTTTGGTTGAGGGTTTGGAGAGGGTTTTGAGTGCCATAGGTCTTCGAGACTGTGTTTGTTAGTCTGCGGTGTTTCCTGTGTGTTCGGCAGAGGGTGATCCAGATTGGGGTACTTACAGAAGCCCCTCAACGACGTCACTTTCGGAGGAAGTGGGGTCGTTGAAAAGATAAGGGTCCTAATCTGGATCGCGTGCTGGGAGAGGAAGTAACCGTGGAGGTTGGTGGGAGGACGTGGCGGTGTCCTGTTGTGTGACCGTTTAGGTCAATTGGCTGGACCCTGTGATAGGATTCCTACGTATCCCTGGCGGGAATCAAGCCTGATCGTAGTTCGTGTGTGAGTGTTGTAGTGCAAGAGGACGGGAGATGTCCTCTGACTAAGACTCTATGGGTGGACGTGGTGGTGTCCTGGGTGACCGTATAGGTTGATGGCTGGACCCTGTGATAGGATTCCTACGTATCCCTGGCGGGAATCAAGCCTGGTCGTAGTTCAGAGGTCGTGAATTTGTGAGTGTATGTGGGCGTGGTGGTGCCCTAAAGTATCGTGTGACCACCGAGGTTAGTGGTAAGGACAGGGTGGTGTCCTAAGATGTGGTGACCGCCTAGGTCAACTATGAGGACGTGGTGGTGTCCTGGGGTGGAAATTTTACGATTTTCCTAATCGGGTGGTTTAAGGCCTTTCGGGCCGGAGATAGTGATTTGGGAGGTTTATACGGTCTTCCGGACCGAGTGATTTAAAGCCTTCCGGGCTGGAGATAGTGATGGAGGTTTGAGTCATCTTCTGGTTGCAGTTTGCCATGCGTAAGGACTTTGAATCGTCTTCTGGCTGCGGTTTGCCATGTGTGAGGACTTTGAATCGTCTTCTGGCTGCAGTTTGCCATGTGTGAGGACTTTGAATCGTCTTCTGGCTTCGGTTTGCCATGCGTGAGGACTTTGAATCGTCTTCTGGCTGCGGTTTGCCATGCATGAGGACTTTGAATCGTCTTCTGGCTGCGGTTTGCCATGCGTGAGGACTTTGAATCGTCTTCTGCCTGTGGTTTGCCATGCGTGAGGACTTTGAATCGTCTTCTGGCTTGCAGTTTGCCATGCGCGAGGACTTTGAATCGTCTTCTGGCTGTGGTTTGCCATGCGTGAGGACTTTGAATCATCTTCTGGCTGCAGTTTGCCATGCGTGAGGACTTTGAATCGTCTCCTGGCTGCGGTTTGCCATGCGTGAGGACTTTGAATCGTCTTCTGGCTGCGGTTGTGTCATGTATGAAGACTTGAGTCATCTTCTGACTGCGGGCGTGTCATGTATGAGGACTTTGAATCGTCTTCTGACTGCGGGATGTGGAGGCATGGCTGCCTTGTGCTTTGATTGAGAGAGGTGTGAATGCCTTGCGCTTTGCCTGCTGGGGAGAAGGTTGGACTTACGATGACTGCCGGTGTTCGTCCGTTGGGGATTTATCGTGGCCTTGTAGGGGCCTTCATGCTGAGAGGGTGACTTCGAGCTTACTTTGATGGCCGGTGTTTGAGTTGCCGTTGAGCGGGCAAGGATGATGGCCGGTGATTGCTTCACCATTTGGCGTTTTAGAGGCGTTTCGTGCCTTGTGATTTGTTCTTGGAGGTGTTGGCTCCTTCTTGCGCTTGTTTTGCCGTTGAGTAGGCGAGGTCCGGGCTTACGCTGACGGCCGGTTGTTGAACTACCGTTGAGTGGGCGAGGTCCGGGCTTACGTTGACGGCCGGTTCTTGAATTGCCGTTGAGTGGGCGAAGTCCGGGCTTACACTGACGGCCGGTGTTTGAGTTGCCGTTGAGCGGGCAAGGATGATGGCCGGTGATTGCTTCACCATTTGGCATTTTGGAGGCGTTTCGTGCCTTGGGATTTGTTCTTGGAGGTGTTGGCTCCTTCTTGCGCTTGTTTTGCCGTTGAGTGGGCGAGGTCCGGGCTTACGTTGACGGCCGGTTCTTGAATTGCCGTTGGAGTGGGCGAAGTTCGGGCTTACGCTGACGGCCGGTGGTTGAACTGCCGTTGAGTGGGCGAAGTCCGGGCTTACACTGACGGCCGGTGCTGGGGATATGTAGTCTTGTACGACTTCCCTTTGACTTGTTGGGGAAGGAGCTCGGGCTTACTTTGATGGCCGGTGCTTGCGTTGTCGTTGAGTGTTTTGGACGCGTTTTGTGCCTTGAGATTTGTACTGGGAGGTGTTGGCTCCTTATTGCGCTTGTTTTGACTTTGCTTTGGAGGTATGAGTTTATTGCTGTTTTTGATTTAGCAACTTGTCGTTTCTCCATTTTCTTTTGCACTGAGCCTTTTCTGTTTTTGTCACAGGTGTGGTTCTATGAGATTTTCCAGTGCTTCCCGTGGGATAGAGATCCTGGGGCTGTAGCGGCGTATCCCGCTATGTTAGGCTGGGCCCGCCCGGCGAGGAGGAGGAGGACCAGTAGGGGGAAGCTCACCATCGCCTACGAGGATGTGCAGGAGCATTTGGAGAGAGATAGCCCGGAAAGGTTTGTTTTGTATCCTTGGGCTTGTTATGAGGATGATGACTTCGAGGGGGCTCCCCTGGTGACGGTGCAGCGGAAGATGCTGCGGGGCCTGACTTGTGACGTCATGTACCTGGGGGAGCGGGTCTTCTGGCAGCATGGCCCGGGTATGCTTCCCTTGGCTCCGAGGGACCCTCCTTTTGGGATGCTTGATTCTTGGGATATGGATGTGTTAGATTTTGAGAGGTATTTGGGCGGCGTGAGTGCCGATGAGTTTGTTTTGTATAGAGAGGAGTATGGGGCCTTCGTGAGGAGGAAGTTGAGGATGCCACAGGTGTTGTCGAGGGAGAGGGAGGCTGGTCCGCAGGGTACCCCAGAGGTTCCGGTGCCTGGGCCGGACTTTACGTATGTTCGTGGGGATTCCTCGAGGAGGAGGGTGTCTGTACCCGTCCCTGCGAAGGCTCCTGCTGCCTACCGCGTTGTTGGTGTAATGCCCTAGGCTTTAGTTATGTTTAACTGAAAACCGTTATGTATCATCTTTATCGTTTATGTTTATTATTTGATTGTTATATAGTTTGCATATTTATTATAATAATCACTGTCCCTAATTATTAAGAGAATAATTAGTATAATTGTCAATGGATAATCATGTGATGATTATATGCATAAGAGATGCACATTGAAATTATGGGTACTTGTTAGAGAACAAGTGACTGGACATGACCCGCATGAGATTTATGTAATGGTCAAATGTCATACTTAAATCTCATACGGTTACTTCATTTATTTCCTAGACCTGAGACTATCATAACCTTACATATGATGAAAGCCATGTTTGATTTTAGTCAAACGATATCTTAACACGATATCTATAAAGGCTATCATTGGCATGATCGGATTCATGATGGGAAGGATGATAAGTCAAGAAGGAGTTTGTCCCTCGGAAGAGAGATGTTATGCTTGGGCCCCTCGATGAGTGATAATGATGAAAGTGTATGGCCGTACCCCAATATGATTGGAATTATCATTATACTCAAGAATCGAGAAAGCATTGAACAATAACAAGTTGACAAGGACCATGACTTGTGTTCAATATAACATCGTGAGACAAAAAGGGATAAATGGAAGTACACCGTTGGAAACGTGAACTCTTACGTTACATCATTTGGGTAGACATAATGGCTTGCTAGAGTCCGCTTATGTCTTATGAGGTTCGATATGATCGAACTCATTGCCAACATGATGTAATCCTATTGGGTCACACACAACTAGAATGACTTGGTTAAACCGGAGGAAGAATGATTGAGAGGCACGTAATCGGCTACTTATGTCACGCGACATATCAAGCCAATGGCTTGATATACCGCGCGACATAATAGGCCAATACGCGTCTTTGACAGCCTGTCTCTCCTAATTCGATTAGAAGAGGTATTTACACTATTGTAGTATAAATACAAGGGTACTGTCAAACCTAAAAGCCTAGCCGAAATTTTAAAGCAAATTCACAATCAAATTCTCTCAATATTCTTCAAGGTTTAGATCTAGCAATCGACAAGAAATTGTTCTTGGATTCATTCGAAGGTGTGGATACCAAAAGAGGGTCTTCGCTCGTTCATCGATCAAGACCTAAAGTTCAAGCAAGTTGAAGAACGAAGTTTGTGATTCAATATCACATAATCAAATCGTTCGATAGCTCAAGACCGGAAAGCGTTTCAAGGTTGGTTTAATTCTATTTCATTGATATTCAAATTAATTGTATAGAACGGATCCTAGGGCTTCTTGGGTTTTATGTTTTAATGCTTAATTCCGCTGCGCATGGACCCGTAAAACCCAACAGTGGTATCAGAGCCCCGTTCGTATGGTTAAGTTTGAATTAACATGCTAGATTTAAGATATAAATTGTTTATATGCTTATTGCATGTTTTGTATGCGATAGAATTTTTAATTGTTTATGTGAAACAATGTGAAAATCGTTTTCGGAGTATGCTTAATTAAATCTGTAAAAAGGCTGTTTTATGTGATTTAATTGGCTGTAATCCTGTATTGGTTCGAATCGGAAATCCCGTAACCTCGGGCCGCCTATGTCGTGCGACATATCGAGCCATGTGGAATTCAGGTTATCTCGGCCCGTTACGTCGCGCGACATATCAAGCCTCCGGGCTGATTATGTCACGCGACATAATAAGCCAAAACCGGCGTAATCTGTTTGTTCAAATTTTCTGCTATTACGTGATTGTGTTTACAATCTGATATGTTCATATGAAAATCTGGATGTTATAAAATTGATTTTATAAGTCCGCGATAGATTGATTCATTGATATACATGATTAATTGATTAAAATGTGATTTTAATAATTATTGCAATGTATATGAAAATCTGGATGTTATAAAATTGAGTTTATAAGTCCATGCTAGATTAATTCATTGTTATGCATGATTAATTGATTAAAATATGATTTTAATAATTATTGCGATGCATGAATTATTTGTTCTTAAGTGTTAAGAATTTTATTAGATGTTTAGTTGAAACATTGAATTGTGATTTCCTAAAATGTTTAGTTGAAACATGATATTTAGTTTCCTAATATGTTTAGATTTAGACATTGTAAATTTTGGATTTTATGATTGTTTATGGAAACAAGTCATAATTACGCGAAATTTTAAAAGGAAACTAATTGTTTATAAAAGGTAGTGATTATGTTGCCAAATCATAGTTGATTTCTAATTGTGCATGACTAGGAGAGTTCTGTCTACGGAAGAGTTGGTACTTAAGTAGTCCTTGTGGCTCACCTATCTTCCCGGGAACTTACCTGGTGCATGATGATGACTATCTTTGCTGATATGCTTATAATCTACCTTAAAGAACCTTCATTTAACTTTTAAGTTCTTTATGCCAATCCATGATTTAAACACTTGAGACCACTCGGATAGTTTTGAGTGGGCTTGCCATAGCAAGGTGCTTTGATTCTATTCCGTTTGCGAGCAAGATGAGGAAATGGTGGTTCCTATACGTTTAAAATGGATGAACTTAATTGGGTTATCAAAATGGTTTTGGACCCAAGGCATAAGATGAGATTAAAATATGCTTAGACATATGATGTCTTAAATAAATCTCATAAAAGATCCTAAGAGTCATATATGATATGATTGATGTTTTCTACCTAATTAGTTTGATCTTGAGCGGTGCGCCATAGCGTACTTGAGATCAAATTAAAGATGGATCTTAGTCCTAAGAGTCATATACGATATGATTGATGTTTTTCTACCTAATTAGTTTAATCTTGAGCGGTGCGCCATAGCGTACTTGAGATTAAATTAAAGTTGGATCTTAGCCCATTAAATACATATTATGCTTATTAGCATTGGAAGGTGTATGATTTAGTGGGAGTATTTGTAAAAATACATTATTTGCTCTTAAATAATAAATGTGTTGATATTGATATGTGTTCATATAATTTGTATATTTTGTTGTAGAAATAGCATTACATAATGATAATTGCGATTCGTCCTTATGAAGGACAAAGTTCGAAAGGAACGATACATATAATTCTGATTGGATCAGAAGCCTAAAGAATGGTTCTTGGGTAAATGTGTACGTTCTTGACGAATCCGTTCCTACTGAACCCATTGCAAATGTTGCAAAGGGCAAATAAGGAAGCAACATTAGAAACATATTGATGATTCTGACAATATTGCTTGCCTTGTAATTGCCATTATGTTTAAAGGCTCTTGTGAAGAACCTTGAGTACATGATAACTATTCTTCTGTTCTAGCATAACGCATAAAGGAAATGTTCCAAGTGCAAGCTAGGCAAAAGATATATGTTGTGGTGAAGGCTCTTAATTCATGAGATGAAAGAAGGAGCAATCCGCAAATTGTGTTAATGGTTGACACAAGAAAAGGGTTCATAAAGGAAGGAAAAGAAGGTAAAGCAAAAGTTGCTAAACCTAGGACAAATGTTGTCAAAGCCGAAGAGGCTAAACCCAAAGTGTCTCAAAAGGATGCATTTTGCTATCATTGCAATAAGATTGTCTTGGAAGCAAAGTTGCAAGGCTTATTAGGAAGGCCTAAAAGGTGAAGAAGGACAATATGATTGCTACTACTTCAAGTATCTATATGATAGATATTTTCCTTTCGACTTCTTGTTCTTGGGTATATGATACCGGATTGGATCCCACATTTGTCTAAATGTGCAAGGAACAAAGAATAGAAAGCTACTCAAATAAGGTAAATTAAACCTAAGCATGGGAATGGAGCAAGAGTTGCAACATTAGCCATAAGGGACTTATGAAGTCACTTTGCCTTGTGAAGTAGTACTTGTTTTGAACAAGTATGACTACGTTCCGATTTGAGTAGGAGTATTATTTCCGTTTCTTAAATGGATGATGAAGGATATAATTTTCTTATTTTTCAATAAGAAGTTTTATATTTATTTAATAATATGCCTTATTGTAATGCATATGTCATTAAATAGTCTTCATATCCTTGAAGATGAGAAACAAAATAACATTGAAGATATCTATAATATAAATGGGAAATCTAAACCGAACAATATGAACAACGCGTTCATATGGCATTGCCGGCTTGGTCAAATAAATAAGAAACATATATCTAAACTCCATTAACATGGACTTTTAGACTCATATGACCATGAATCATTTGAGGATTTTGGATCTTATTTATTGAGATTATCGACCAAACCACCCTACACTAAAGTAGTGGGAGGGCTAGTGACTTATTAGTCATTATACATAAGATGTATGTGAACTATTAAGCAGCATTGCTAGGGGAGGATTTTGGTATTTCATCATATTTCACTAAAAACTTATCTAGATATGATTATGTCTATCTGATGAAGTCCAAAGGTGAATTGTTTGAGATGTTTCGAACATTTCAAAGATGAAGTACAAAGCAACTTGGTAAAACTGTTAAGTACTTCGATTAGATCGAGGTGATGAATATTTGAGCCAAGAGTTTGACAATCATCTCAAAACTATGAAATCGTTTCAAAGTTGACTCCAACCGGAACACCACATTGTATGGTGTGTCTGAAAGGAGGAATTGAACCTTGTAGGACATGGTTCGTTCGATGATGTGTCAATTAGACTTTCCTATTTCCTATTTCCTTTTGAGGATATACTTTAGAAATAATGCGGTTACACTGAATCGAGTCCCTACTAAATCGGTTCCTAAGGCCCCACATGAAATGTGGCATGGAAGAAAAATTAGTTTGACTTTCATGAAGATTTGGGGTTGCGAATCTTATGTAAAGAGACTTGTCTCTTATAAGTTAGCACCAAATCTGACAAGGTTATTTTCGGATATTGATTTTACAATCACAAAGAGAACAAAATGTTTGTTGCTCTACACGATTTGTTTCTTGAGAAATAGTTTCTCGATAAAGAATCTAGTGGGAGTAAAATTAATCTTGAAAGAAGTTCAAGAACCCGAAAATAATATGGAACCAAGAGTAGAGACAGAACCAAGTTCACAAAGGAGTTGTGAAACCGGTTCAAGATGCACAAGTCCATCGTAGATTGGATAGGTTACGATCCGAACTCAAGAAATAGTGATTTCTCGTTGCGGAAAGTGATGAAGTGGAAGTCATTGAGAATGACGATCCTACTTGCTATCAAGAAGCGATGTCCTCTCCTAATTTGGATAAATGGTTAGGAACCATGGAATCCAAATTACAATCCATGTTTAACAATCAAGTTTGGAACTTGATTGGGCTACCTAAAAGTGTAAAAACTAAAGGGTGCAAGTAGGTCTTCAAAGACCAACATGGATATGAAGGTGTATACTTTTATGACAAAGGATTGTAGCAAAAGGACTTAGGTTAATTCATAGTATTGACTATGTTGAAACCTTTTCCGCCAGTTACAATGTCGATGTCTGTTAGAATTTCAATTGCCATGATCGCATATTGTGACTATGTGATATGACAAATGGATGACAAACGACTTTCTTTAAATGGAAAAAAATTATTAAGGATGTGTAATGTACACAACCCGAATAGTTTGTCGATCCAAGAAACTCTAATAGAGTATGCATGTTGCAAAAATCCATGAGATGGGTTGAAGCAAGCTTAAAGGAATTGGAATCTTCGTTTTGATGAATTGGTCAAAGAGTTTGATTTTATCAAGTACAAAGATGAATCTTGTGTATGCATGAAATTCAGTGGGAGCATGGTATTATTTCTATTGTTTATTACAATGATATCTTACTCATTGGAAAAACAAGTTCCGACACTTAAGACTGTTAAGTCTTGGTCAAGGAAAGGTTTCTCAATGAAAGATATGGGTGAAGCCGATTACAACCTTGGCATCAAGATCTATAAAGATGGATCTAGAAGGATAAATTGGTTTGAGTCAAAGTGTTCACATTGACAAGATTCTTAGAAGGATCTAAGAAGAGTAGCTTGTCAATGGGTCATGGTATTTCTCTTAGCAATTTTCATTGTCTTATGACAAGTGATGAGCAAAAGGGAATGAATGAAGTTCCATATGCTGCGGCACTTGGATCTGTCATGTATGCCATGATTTGTACTAGACTCGACGTCTCGTATGCTATAAGCATGATGAGTCGATACCAATCTGATCCTGTTGAGAACCAATGGATGGCGCCAAGATGATCCTAAGTACTTAAGAAGAACTAAGGATACGTTCTTGGGATTTGAAAGATTGGAAGTTAATCTTGTTGTAAGGGTTACAAAGATGCTAGCTTCCAAACTGACAAAGTTATTTTAAAATCGCAATTAGAATTTGTGTTTGTGCTTATTAGAGGTGCAGTTTTGATTGGAAGAGTTCCAAGCAGAAATTGTAGCCGATTCTACTACTAAGGCCCATATTTAGCAAACATATGATGTAGCTGAAAGAGGCAGTTTGGATCAAAAGTTCATTTAGTATTTTGGAAATACTTCAAGTGTTTTTCCAAGTATCACTAATCGGTGAAACTTTTGTTATGACAATAGTGGTGCCACTTGTGCAAACAATGGAACCAAGGTCACAACAGTGATCCAAACACTCACTTAGACGTTCTTCGAGGAATTCATAAAGAATGAGAAGACGTTAAAATATACAAAGTATCAGCCGATGATGACATAAAGGGATTCACTTACAAAGACACTCGCATAGGCAGAAGCATGATGGGCATGTTAGATCCATGAGTATTCGATACATAAATGGAGCCTAGTGCAAGTGGGAGACTGTTGGTGTAATGCCCTAGGCTTTAGTTATGTTTAAGCGAAAACCGTTATGTATCATCTTTATCGTTTATGTTTATTATTTGATTGTTATATAGTTTGCATATTTATTATAATAATCACTGTCCCTAATTATTAAGAGAATAATTAGTATAATTGTCAATGGATAATCATGTGATGATTATATGCATAAGAGATGCACATTGAAATTATGGGTACTTGTTAGAGAACAAGTATTTGGACATGACCCGCATGAGATTTATGTAATGGTCAAATGTCATACTTAAATCTCATACGGTTACTTCATTTATTTCCTAGACTGAGACTATCATAACCTTACATATGATGAAAGCCATGTTTGATTTTAGTCAAACGATATCTTAACACGATATCTATAAAGGCTATCATTGGCATGATCGGATTCATGATGGGAAGGATGATAAGTCAAGAAGGAGTTTGTCCCTCGGAAGAGAGATGTTATGCTTGGGCCCTCGATGAGTGATAATGATGAAAGTGTATGGCCGTACCCCAATATGATTGGAATTATCATTATACTCAAGAATCGAGAAAGCATTGAACAATAACAAGTTGACAAGGACCATGACTTGTGTTCAATATAACATCGTGAGACAAAAAGGGATAAATGGAAGTACACCGTTGGAAACGTGAACTCTTACGTTACATCATTTGGGTAGACATAATGGCTTGCTAGAGTCCGCTTATGTCTTATGAGGTTCGATATGATCGAACTCATTGCCAACATGATGTAATCCTATTGGGTCACACACAACTAGAATGAATTGGTTAAACCGGAGGAAGAATGATTGAGAGGCACGAGCGCTACTTATGTCACGCGACATATCAAGCCAATGGCTTGATATACCGCGCGACATAATAGGCCAATACAGCGTCTTTGACGGCTGTCTCTCCTAATTCGATTAGAAGAGGTATTTACACTATTGTAGTATAAATACAAGGGTACTGTCAAACCTAAAAGCCTAGCCGAAATTTTAAAGCAAATTCACAATCAAATTCTCTCAATATTCTTCAAGGTTTAGATCTAGCAATCGACAAGAAATTGTTCTTGGATTCATTCGAAGGTGTGGATACCAAAAGAGGGTCTTCGCTCGTTCATCGATCAAGACCTAAAGTTCAAGCAAGTTGAAGAACGAAGTTTGTGATTCAATATCACATAATCAAATCGTTCGATAGCTCAAGACCGGAAAGCGTTTCAAGGTTGGTTTAATTCTATTTCATTGATATTCAAATTAATTGTATAGAACGGATCCTAGGGCTTCTTGGGTTTTATGTTTTAATGCTTAATTCCGCTGCGCATGGACCCGTAAAACCCAACACGCGTGGATCCTGATAGACCGGTGAGTGTGCTTACTCTTTTCCATCTTGGCATCTTTTCTGTATTTTTCTCTTTTTGTTGTTGAGTATGACTGTATTGCTGAGCGTTTCTTTGGCTGCTTGCTTGTGCAGGTCCCGGGGAGGGCTTTTGACATGCTGACCCGCCATTACGTGGCGATGCGGTCTTTCGCGAAGAAGATGGCGTCGAAGCTGTCTTGCCGGTCCTCGCGGCTTGTGCCGGCGTACGAGCCGATGCCTTCGAGGCATTCTGTAGATGTTCCTCCACCGAGAGCCGAGCCGGAGCCACAGCAGGAGAGACCTTCGAGGGGGCGGCATAGCATGGATGCCGGGACGTCTTCGGGAGCTCCGAGGCCGCAGACCCTTTACCAGTTCTTCCCTCAGCAGGATGCACAGGGTGAGGGTTCGTCAGAGCCTTCTTTCTTTGATCCTTTCGCCGGATTTGATCCTTCTGAGTACTTTGAGTACCAGCCTCCGGAGGGGGCTCGGTATTCTGATGACGAGGATATGACGGGCGAGTTCACCGGGATGCCCGACTTCTCTCTTGATGATCTTGGCGAGGATGATGATGCCGAAGAGTCGGACTAGGGGTTTATTTGCTTTCCCTCTTTCCATATCTTCTTTTTTTTTTCTTTTAGCAACAGACATTTGATGTACCTGTAATAAAACACTCGTATTTGCATGGCAAACAGCATTTTATTTTAAGATGTAATGTCATTTTTGTGATTCCCGGGAATTGTCCTAGAAATTGTTGCTATTATTTTTTTTTTATTTTGTGCATGCCACGTGAGCTGAGAGTGCGTTTGTGGGTAGTGTATGTTTGCCGGGAATGGCTTTGGCCAGTGTTTGGGCAGTTTGGAGCAAGGTCCTGCTGAGAACAGTGGTTGTTGTACCGTTTGCTGGGGAAATGGGTCATGGTTACAAGGAGGTCCGTACGGACATACTTAGCATGCAAAGAGGTCCGTACGGACCAACCTTGCTTTTGGGAAGGAAATAAATGCTTTCCAGTGTCTGGTTCTTCCCCATTTCCCCATTTGCAGCCATTTTCGAGCTTTCTTCCCCATTTTCTCTAGGAACCTCCATTTTCGCCATGGATTCTTCGTACGTCCCTAGAATTTTGCCGAGGCTTTCGCAGGAGAGGCAAGCACACTTCCTTGAGCAGCTGAAAATGTGGATGCGGCGCCGTATGAGGCATCAGAGACGGGTTTTCGAGGTAAGGTTTCGTCTTCGCTCGATTTGGTCTTTTAAAGAGTTGGTTCCTGATTGGGATTTGTTGCGGGCTGCCGCGAAGTTCTGGGATGTTAGGAGGCATGTGTATTGTTTCTCCTACAATGAAATGGCGCCCACCTTTGAGGATTTTCGGGCTTTGATTGGAGGATCGGAGGTGGAGGCCATCTCGCTTCCTTTGATGGGTGGTACTGCGGTGAGCGTGAAGCTTGCAGGATTTCTTCGTACTTCGTTGGAAGAAGTGCAGGGCATGATCCTTGATTCGGGTCATATCGACATTTCTGAGCTGCCGGAGCGGTTCATGGTTGATGATGAGAGTGATGTCTCTTGGGACGCATTTGCCTTGTGCGTGATGGCGACGCTTTTCCTGGTCAGCTCCCTTGGCATTTGCGATGGTGCTTTGCTAGATGTGGTTGGGCACTGCAGAGCTGGAGAGGATATTGTCCCATTGGTGCTGGGGGAGACTCTTCATGGTATCGACCGTCTGGCGACTGGGGATCGTTTCATGAGAGGGGGAAGCCCCGCTTTGCTCACCTTGTGGCTGCGAGAGAGACTTCAGGCCATGCCCGAGGCTCCGACGTCGTTTAGCCCGTGGTCATTTGCTCAGTGACCTCTTGTGTAGGATATGGATCAGTCCACTTGGGAGAGATGGATGGCACAACTTGGTACGCATCAGATCCGTTGGTGGGTTCCTCACTGGAGGATTGAGACTAGGAGGGTCTTGCAGGAAGGGTCCTACGTTGTTAGAGTTCCAGGTTTGTCTTGGTCCTCCTTCTATATTCCGTCGCTTGTTTCCCGGCAGTTTGGGATGAAGCAGGAGCCTTTGTTGGGCTGGGATGACCTTGCTACTGCGGAGATAGTTCCTCTTTGTATGGCAGCTTCAGGTGCTTTCTTGTATTTTCTGAGGGTATGGAAGTATTCCGCTTTCCCTCCTGTGGTGCTCCTTAGACGTCGGGAGAGTGTCGTATTGACGAATCAGTACCTGGCCTGGTATGAGCAGCGTGTTGGGCAGTCCCAAGTGGCTTTGGAGAGCAGGCGTGTAGCGATTCTGGGACCCGGTTGCCGTAGTAGCTATTGCCTTAGGAGTGCCGAAGCCTGGTCTGACCCTCAGGATGTGACGGGAGACACTTTGTTTGACTACGAGACTAGAGTTGACCGACTGACAGGGAGAGGTCCTCTTTTACAGACTCGCAGGGAGGAGATCCGAGCCGAAGCACGGGCGAATGAAGCCCTGAGAGCTACTGGATTGTTTGACTCTACGGGGAGGACCCCTGATCTCGGACTGAGAGACGCAGAGTTGGTTCGCGTGGAGCGAAAGAAGACTCGCCGGGGACGAGGGAAGAAAGGGAAGAATGGCGAGGGGACAAACGCAGATGGCGCGGAATGACCTCCTAGGTATCCATTCATTGCATTGTAAACACATTATTTGTTAAATGTATTAAGCTGTCTTTTAGCATGTTGTGAACTTGAGAGTAGACCGTGCTTGAACTCATCAAGAAATGTTGTAACCGTTAGTGATTTGTGATTTACTTTTAAAGCTTTGTCGAGACGCAAGATCTTTTGTTTGCCTTTGTTTCTTTTGTGCACCTTGTCGGCGTCCGTCTTTGGACTTTTCTGTTGCATTTGCGGACTGAAGCAGTCTGGGCCATGACGGCAATCCCCTTTGCTTAGGCTTTGTGCTTGGCTGAGAGGTTGAATGATCCCCTGACAAGTCGTTTTGACGGTCATTTTCGTAGCTTCCTAGCCCTTTGTTGGCGTCGGGCTCTTGACCTCAATTTCGCAGCTTCTGCTTGAGCTTCTTTTATTTTTATTTTTGTTTATTTTTATTTTTTTGTGAGCCCTTGCTCGAGCTCTCTCTCTCTTTTTTTTTTGAAGCGCGTGAGGGCGAAGACAAGCCCCTGGCTTGGAAGCAGACATGAGTCAGTCGTTTGATGCTGAGTGACCCTCGGATGTCCTTTGATGTTGCCGCCGTCGTTTGACTTGGTCAAGGTGACGTTGGGGCGTGCTCTTGAAAAGTGCGTAGCTTGATGGAGGTCTTGATTGACATTCAAACTTTTGACTTTTTTGTGTATTTTTAGACCGGACCAATTAAGGTTGCCTACGTTCCCCCGGACTAGAGGGCTCAGGTCTGCGTAGTTCGACACTACATGGAGTGCCAAGAGATGCACAGTTGTTCTTCTTCAGGCGAAGTATCTGCGAAGTTTGCTTCCGTTGACTGGATTCATGAAGGGATTGCCGTCTAGGTCTGTCAGCTTCATGGCACCTCCGGAGAAGATCTTTTGAACCACGAAAGGGCCGATCCATGTGGGTTCCCATTTTCCCAGTGGGTTGGTTCGAGTGGGAGGCTTTTCTTTGAGTACAAGGTCTCCTTTCCTTATGTCTCGGGATTTGACTTTCTTGTCGAAAGCTTTAGCCATCTTGCTTTGATAGGCTCGGACGTGTTCCATGGCCTTTAGTCGTCGCTCGTCTAGCAGAGCCAATTCGTCATGTCGGCTTCGGAGCCATTCAACTTCGTTGATGTCATTTTCCAGCAGCACTCGGAGTGAGGGAATTTCCAGTTCAATGGGAAGGACTGCTTCCATCCCGTATGTCAGGGCGAATGGGGTTTCTCCCGTGGCTGTTCTGACTGATGTGCGGTAGCCCCAAAGTGCAAGGTGCAGCTTTTCGGGCCAATCTCGTCCTCGGGTGGTCATTTTTCGGATGATCCGTTCGAGGGTTTTGTTTGCTGCTTCTACGGCGCCATTTGTTTGTGGCCGGTAGGGAGAAGATTTGTGGCGTGTGATCTTGAATTCAGCCAACAGTCTGTCGAATTCCCCCTCGAAGTGTGAGCCATTGTCTGATATGACCTCATTTGGGATGCCGTATCGGCAGATGATGTTTTCCTTGAGGAAATGCGCGACCTTCTTGGAGGTGAGTACCTTGTAGGACTTGGCTTCGACCCATTTGGTGAAGTAGTCGATGGCTACTAAGATGAACTCGTGACCGTTGCTGCCTGGCGGAGCAATTTTCTCGATGACGTCAATTCCCCAAGTGGCAAATGGCTAGGGTGTAGTCATGCAGTAGAGATCGTGAGGGGGTAGATGATTGAGGTTGGAGAATCGTTGACACTTGTCGCAGCTTCGGACAAAGTGGATGCAATCTGCCTCCATGGAGATCCAGTAGTAGCCCATCCTGAGAATGATTTGCATCAGGGCTCTGGCGTTCATGTGGGGACCGCAAGCCCCATTGTGGACTTCGTTCATGAACTTGTTTGCCTCTTCCTGGTTGATGCAGCGTAGGAGTGGTCCATGGCAGCGTTTCTTGTATAGCATGTCCCCGAGGATGACGAAGTGAGAGGCGAGGCATTTTAGGGCCATGATGATCTTGGTTTTGACCCCTTCTGTGCGTGGGTCTTCCTTGTTCATGAAGGTAGTTTCCCCGTTCTTGAGGTATTGGAAGATCTGGTTATACCATGGCTCATTGATGGGCTTAAGTTCTGGTTCGATCTCACAACAGTAGGCCGGAATTTCCTTTCGTCCGACTTTGAAGGGTTTGATTGCTTTTCCTTCAGGAATTTCCACAAGTGAAGCCAAGTTGGCTAAGGCATCTGCAAACCTGTTTCGGTCTCTTGGCAAGTAGTGGAAGGTGACCTCTTCGAATTGTGTGATGAGGTCCTCCATGCAGGCATGGTATTTTTGCAAGCCTGGGTCTATGGTTTTCCACTTGTTGGAGACTTGGTTGATGATCAAGGCTGAGTCCCCATAAACTTCAAGTTTCTGGACATTCCTCTCGAGTGCGGCTTGTAGTCCGGCAGCGCAGGCTTCATATTCGGCGGCATTGTTGGTTACCTCGAAATTGAGCTTTATGGCGATTGGGGAATGCTCGTCCTTGGAATCGACCAAAAGCATACCAATGCCGTTTCCTTTTTTGTTGGCTACTCCATCGAAGAACAGTTGCCATCGGTTTTCGCCTTCGAGTGCAAAGATTCCCTCGTCTGGAAATTGTGGTTCGGGGCCTCGAGCCTCGTCGGTTGGGAAATTAGCCAGTTGTTCAGCCATTGCCCGTCCCTTGATTGACTTTTGGTTCACGTACTTGATGTCAAATTCCGCTAGGAAGAAAGACCATTTGGCGAGCCTCATTGACAGAGATGGTTTGTCGAAGAGGTATTTGACTGGGTCCATTTTGGAAACTAAGTGTACCGTGTGCGACTGCATGTAGTGCCGTAATTTTCCGACAACCCATACCAGAGCTGCACAAGTTTTCTCGAGGGCTGAGTAATTGAGTTCGCTGCCTTGAAACTTTCGACTGACGAAGTAGATGGCGTTCTCGACTCGTGACTCTTTCTTTTCCTGACAGAGCATGGCTCCAACCGCGGTGTCGGTCACAGTTAGGTATAGCAACAGTGGCTTCTCCTCGTGGGGAGGACAGAGAATAGGAGGATTCACAAGGTATGCCTTTATTTCCTCAAAGGCATCTTGGCATTCTGAGTTTCATTCGATGTCGGCGTTCTTCTTCATCAGTTTGAAGATTGGCTCGCACATAGAGGTCAATTGGTTGACGAAGCGACTGATATACTGCAGGCGGCCCATGAAGCTTTTCACCTCTGTCTGAGTTTGCGGTGGTCTCATTTCGATGATGGCCTTGATCTTTTGAGGGTCAACCTCGATGCCTCTCTCGGTGACCATGTATCCTAAGACCTTGCCTCGGATAACCCCAAATGTGCATTTGGCAGGGTTTAACCTCATTGAGTGTTTTCGGAGGCGATTGAAGAATTTTCTCAGGTCTGTGAGGTGTTGTCCGTCTGATCCCTTTGAGTGGATGATCATGTCATCGACGTACACTTCGATCTCTTTGTGGATCATATCGTGGAAGAGGGCGGTTGCTGCCCGTTGATAGGTAGCCCCAGCGTTCTTTAGTCCGAACGGCATTACTGTGTAGCAGTAGGTTCCCCAGGGGGTTGTGAAAGCTGTCTTTTCTTGGTCCTCTTCGGCCATCTTGATTTGATTGTAGCCGGCAAACCCGTCCACGAAGGACTTGACTTCGAAATTGGCTGTAGTGTCTACCAACATGTCGATGTTGGGTAGTGGAAAATCGTCCTTGGGACTTGCTTTGTTGAGATCTCGGAAGTCCACGCAGCAACGCACTTTTCCATTGGCCTTGGTGACCGTGACGATATTGGAGAGCCATGTGGGGTACTCGATTACCCTGATGAAGCCGACGCGGAGCATTTTTTCGATCTCTTCTTTGACTTGTAAAGACCATTCTGGCTTGATTCGGCGTAGCTTTTGCTTGATGGGCTTAGCCTCGGGATTCAAGGGAATCCGGTTCTACAATGTTTGGATCTAATCCGGGCATGTCTTGGTAAGACCCGCGAACACGTCCACGAATTCTTTGAGCAAGGTGCCAATGCGTCTTGCTCTGTGCCGGTGAAGAAACTTCCGATTTGCGTCTCTTTTCGCTCTTCAGCCAGCCTCCCAAATTCACTTTGGTTAAAACCTCCTCGGCAGCTTGGGCCCGGTTTTTCTCTCGTTTGACAACATGCTTAAAGATGTGCTTAATGTATTGTTCGTTTAATGTGTCTGCTTCTTTATCAAGTGAATCGTTATTAACTGTTTGTGTGTTAGTTAATTTATCAGTTGTTAAAGATGCAATGAGAGGATACTCTAAAGATCGAAGCATTCATTAAGAGCATACGGGAATACATTATTGGCAATGAGTTCGTAATCTTCCGGCGTGAGGCCATCGGATGACTCGAGAGACTCAAATTCAAAGATAATGGACTCGGGATGAGTTTTGACACTAGACTCTAGGACTCGAGGGGTCGACCAAGTTGTTCGATCATGTCCTTTTTCTTTGAAGTGGGTCCGGAGAAGGTGGCCCAGTTATTGAGTGGCAATGAGCTTGATAGGAGACGGGGGTTGAAAGCCTTTGTGTCACCGTTCCCAATCACGGCTATCACAGAGTTATCAGAAACAAAATCAATCAGGTCTGGCATCTCGATTTCTTCATTGAAGAGCAGGTGGAGCAGTGGCTCGTTCCAAGCATCGTCTCGCGGAGTCTTTTGCTTTTGTCTTAGGCATTACTAGCTCGAATGCACTCGTCCCGCTTGTTGAAGGCGGTGTGAATGTTGACAGAGAGTTTTTCGAGTTCTTCGCCAAAGAGGGGGTTTTCCCGAACCAAAACTCGTTGTGAATAGTAGTGGTCATGGATCCGGTAGAGGCGGTGTGTCGAGAAATGCTCTTCGGACGGGATTTGGCTTGAGGCCTCCGAATCTTGCCAGTTCTGCTGAGCTTGTCCATGGTTGTCGGCC
The DNA here is from genome assembly GCA_022495995.1 of Adenophora triphylla var. japonica. NCBI lineage: Eukaryota > Viridiplantae > Streptophyta > Magnoliopsida > Asterales > Campanulaceae > Adenophora > Adenophora triphylla. The sequence goes on from JAFEMH010002730.1 coordinate 239,463, forward strand.
GGCTTTGTTTGGCATTGATCGCTCTGTTCCCTTTCCCGGATCTTCTTCCAAGTTGCCGGCCTTCTTTGTGAAGTACTTGGTCATGTCGAAGCTGTAAGGACGAAGCTCGAAGATTGCGTGCAAGCCTCTTTTGCTATCTGCGGAGCGTTTCCGTGCAGCTCGCTTGTCCTCCGCAATGTGTTCGGGAGTAGGAAAGTATCCCAAGCCATGGAGGGTATTCTGTTCTTTGATATGGATGATTTGTTGGGTACCCTGATGGCGTTTTCCCAAACCGAGCCCCGGATGTAGTTCATGTGCTTCATCATTTTCATCGGGGAGGGATCTTGTCCCAAATCAAAGGCATGTCTATGTGGCATACCTGGGCCTTTGGGCTTTCGATGGTGAACCCTGTTAGCATCATGCCATCATCGTCGTGTTTGATCTCTAAGACCGGGACGCCGTTTGTGTCGGTCCTTTCGGTGACTACGCTATCACCGTAGATGATGGTTAGATCTGTTCCTTGGACGAACTTTACGCACTGATGGAGAGTGGATGCCACCCCATTGATCTGGTGTAGCCAAGGGCGTCCCAAAATGGCAGTGAATGTGATCGGGATGTCGATGACTTGGAAATCCGTCGGGACCATTTGTTTTCCGAACCACAGGTTCAAAGTGGTTATTCCCAAGACTGGGCGGGACGTTGAGTCGTATGCCTTGATTGCCTGAGTTGAGGGCTTTAGATCAGTCACTTTGATCCCTAGCAGATCCATCATTTTGGATGCCAGGACGTTCATGGATGAACCCCCATCTACCAAAACCCGTAGGAGACGACGCTCGTCCAGTTGGACTGTTATGTAGAGAGGCTCATTATGGTCAGCCCCAAATTTTGGAAGGTCGAGCTCTGTGAAAGTGATGATATTGCTGTAATTAACGTTGCCAATCATCTGAACTGCTTTTATCGTGTGTCACCGTGATGGGAACCATGGTCCGGCCAGCTTTCTTCCAACTTGAGCTTGTGCGGGTAAGATGAAGTGAGTAAGGACCAAAGCGAGATGTTAGCCCGAGTGCGCTTGAGCCGTGTTAAGACAGATCCTCACCTTTGGGTCCAAGGTTTCATCTTCTTTGGCGTAGGGCCCCTTTTCGCCTCGTGGCTCGTGTATGGCCGGCCTTTTGTCCGTCCGTGGAGGATTCACTGGGATTTGACCGGAACGTGTCAGAACGTTCACTTCTGGACTTATGGTTTTGCTTGTCTCTCCTATTTCTGTAGTGGGAGGACCCTGATTGGCGTAAGGCCAGACTGCACATTTCAATTCGTTCACTGTCATAGCTTTTACTGAAGCATCAATAGTGGCTTTGAGATCTTCCCAAGACAGGGGTTGGATTATCTGGACCTTCGGGCCTTCGTTGGCGGTGCGAAGCTCGTCCCAGCTGATCATGGAGCAGACATTGCCGTGGCCTTGTGCAGAGCTAGACTTGCTGGAGTAGATGACATAGTAGTCAAACTTTCCTGAGGGTTCTCCAAGGGTTCCGACTGTGGGATCACCGGATTCATACCTCTTTTTCAGTTTTTGCTGAGAAGATGGCTTCTTCTTTCTTCGAGGACGGCCCTCGTTCATTTCATCCTGGAATTCCATTTCCAGACAAGCACTGCAATCGCAGACGTCCCACCAGATGTGTTCGTTGTTCGGCGGTGGTACCGGGACCTCAGGAGACTGAATGGGCAGGCCTTCCCCCGGAGGGTCCTGCGGCCTTATGTCATAACTGCATGGCTCGTACGAGGGTAACAGGTTGACCTCCGGGAGACAATGAGAGGCGTTAGAAACCGCAGGAGCAGTCACGGCTTTGGAAGCCCCAGGTAGTTGGGTGGCTAATGTCCCGAAGTGGTGCATAGCATCTTCGATCCAGGCTTGTTGTTCACCTTGGCGTTTCTCAATAGCCATGAGGACCTGCCAAACTTCTTCCAATGTTGGGAAATTTCTCGGGGGTAAGGTCCCATTCTCATCGTTGTTATCCACTGACTTGGCCATGGGGAATTAACGGACTGTCCTGGTGACAGAGCTAGGAAGGAAGTTGGACCTTGCGGCTTTGACACAGGGAGACGGGTTCCCGGGTACTCTCGATCACTCTCTGTTTGCTGGAGGGGGTGACGGGCAAGGTTTAGACACAGGAATGGCCTCACGGGATAAAAGGGGGAAAGCTCACGTGGCATGCGGTTTCCGTTTCTTTTATTTATGATTTTTTTTTTTTGTTGTTTTAATTTACTTAAAACATGTTTTCTCAGAGTCCTAGGTAGGTTGGAAAAGATTGCTCTTCTTTTTCGCAACTATGCTAGATCCTGGGTCAGTGGAGACCATCTGTGCGGCTATAAGCCCCTCGTTTTGCACCTGTATTTCGACATCCCAGGGTGGACAGCCCCGGGCGAGGGTCCTATAGGGCAAGCGGTTTCCACCGGCCTAAAAGAAAAATCGAACCTAAGGACCGAGCCTGTCATGTTCGTTTTGATGCGTTAGCCATGTGAATAGTGAACCGAGCCGGCCATTGAGTCAAGATCAGGTCAAGAGTTCGGCATGACCTCTCTTTACCTTGCTTACGCAAGGGATCTGTGACGTTAGGTGTTGGCTGGGTCATATTGTCATGGCTGACGTATCAAAGGGGTGATGACATGGTGTCATGTGAGCATGGATGTATATCCGGGACGGAACATCGTCTGGGTGTAGCTTCGGAAATCAAGATCAGGTCAAGATTTTAGCATGACTTTTCATCGCTTTGCTTGCGCAAGGGATCTTGAGTTCCGAGCCTTGACTCAGAAAATGGCCGGCATGGTATATGTATCCAGGCTGTATGACATGGACTGGGTAAAAACCAACCGAGTCTGGACAGAGTGTGACTCAAGACTCAAACGTGCAGGGTTGACGCTTGGCTAGGATGGGATGTTTGGAATGATCCCGTGCGCATTCGAGAGGCCTAGGAAGACCAAACGGACTGCAACTGAGACCACTCCGGGTTAAGGGTTGTAGTGTGCAGTGTATCCGAGGCAGCAGTGCGCGTAGCGTGCGGTGTAACCGAGGCAAAGAAGCTGTGTAGTGTGCGGTGTAACCGAGGCAAAGAAGGTGCGCGTAGTGTGCGGTCTCTAAAATTCTTTTTCTGAGTAAAACAGAAGTTTTTGAAGAATTTTAAATGTATGCACAGATGTATATTGATGCATTTTTTTGTATTTTTATTTTTTTTTGTAAAATAAAAAGTAAAGCACGTGCACACACACACAACAGTTAAAGAAGGGGTAAAATGAAAGTTTGACCCTCATCATCATTTTAAAAATATTTTGTTTTGTTTAAAAAGATTTTAAAACAAAATATCCCCAGCAGATTCGCCAACTGAAATTACCCGGGATCCGGCTCGCGCGCGGAGCCCCGACATCTCGCATTTTGTCCGCTTTTCGGGAAAGTCGTCCGGATCCGAGAGGCAGCGCGTTCGCGCCCCGGCATCTAGCTTTATTCCGCTTCAGCGTTAGTTGGAAGTGTCTCGCCGTGTTTTGCTTTGTAGAGTCGCCACGCCGTTTTTATTATTAAGCCCAAAACATTGAAAAAGGGCATCAGTTTAAAAAATAATAATAAACTGTTTTTGTGTGATGAGATTTTGAGTTCGGAGGTCAGATGACTCCTCGGGAAGAGAATATTAGAATCTTAGAGCTCACCCGAGTCGCCTCGTAAAAATGAGTCTTTCGGATACCCCTAATATTCTTTAAATGTTGTGTGTGTGTGTGCTTTTAAAAATGCATGCTGTGTCGGATGTCTACATTGTACACTACGTATTGAAATGTATTGAAATAGTAATGGAAGGAAGCCTTACCAATGTTGGTTCGTGTCTGTCTTCCACTGGGGAATAGTGTTTGAGGATGGAATAGTGTTCCGGCACGAACCGGGATTGCTTCGGGAGGGGCCGGTTGTCTGCGGACAGAGTTTCGGCGTGAGTTGAGATTGTAGGCTGCGTTCGGGCAGAGTTTCGGCGTGCGTTGGGATCGCAGGGATCACTCGGGCAGAGGTTCGGCGTGAGTTGGGATGGCAGGAGTCACTCGGGCAGAGTTTCGGCGTGGTTTGGGATCGCCGGTTTGACTCGAAAAGAGCCGGGACACCTCGGGAAAGACCAGGCAAGGCCTCGGAGTACCACGAGGGGACTCAGAGTACCTCGAGAGTGCCTCGGGGCAGCGCGGGAGCGTCGCGGGAGCGCTCGGGGAGGCTTCGGAGCACCACGAGGGGGCTCGGAAGGCCTCGGAAGGATCCGAAAGGGGCTGGGAGTGCCTCGAGAGGACTTAGAGGGGAGCCAGAAGGCTAAGGGAGGAAGAGAGAAGAGGGAGGTTGTGTGAAATGAGGGAGGGGGAGCCCTCTATTTATAGTAGGAAAAATCTGTAAAGAGGTCCGTACGAACCTCCATGGTTATCCAGAATTTTGGTTTTCCTCGATTTGAGGGAATATGTGATGATGGTGAATATTCTGGAATTATGATGTCCCCTATGCAATAAGGTCCGTACGGACCATCTTGACATGCAAAGAGGTCCGTACGGACCAACTATGCATGAGGGTAATCATTTTCCCCGGGATTTGAGGGAATATTGTGGACTTTAAGAGGATTCAGTAATTATTAAAGCAAAGAGGTCCGTACGGACTACTTTTGCTTTTCCAATTTCCTGAAAATTCTCAAAAGGCCCTTCTGTCCCTTTTTATCCCAGAAAGGCCCCTCCCTTGGTTTGGTTGAGGGTTTGGAGAGGGTTTTGAGTGCCATAGGTCTTCGAGACTGTGTTTGTGAGTCTGCGGTGTTTCCTGTGTGTTCGGCAGAGGGTGATCCAGATTGGGGTACTTACAGTAGTCCGTGGCGGTCTCAACCTCACCATCATCATCATCATCATTGTCACTCTCGATGGGTCCGTGAAGAGGCACATTTTCATTCTTTTTCCGAAGCCTTGATCTACTAGAGCCCCCGCTGGTGCCCACGTCATCAAAGCGGCTCTTCTTCTTTCTCGGTTGGCCAGGTGGGGAGATATGGATCGAATCTTGTGACCGACACTGGTTCTTCCAAAAGCTCACGCCTTTCTGGAGCTTGCCAATCATGCCCACGCGCCGCAGAAAGCCCTGGTCAAATGCCTGTAAGCCTGGGCCGACACCTGTTACAAGCAGACATAATAAATGTCAAAATGCAGTTATTGATAACAGAAAGGGATGCAAGCAATCCAAAAGACGCAAAGGGCAGTACTTACGGATTTAGAACCTCGCGGGAGCAGCAGACGAGGATGAGTCTGTGACATGTCAATATGAGCTCGCCGCATACGACCGCCACCCTGGTAATCAATGAAAGTCGGGGGCAAAGGAGGTCTAGCCACATGACTAGTCGAGGGTCCCGCACTCTGAGCGTCGTAGCCAGCTCTGACATGTGGGGACTGAAGATTCCTAGCCACATACAAGGTGTAATCTCCATCCCGTGTAAAGAGATGTGCCGCCACACCTACAATCAAAGCATCTACATTCGCCAGCTGGCAAGGCAGCCACATCCTAGCTGGAGGATCATCAGGGATTCAAGCATGCATATTGGGCCCATGCTGTCTGAACACCCTCTCTGCTAAGTATAGGGCATATCTGGACAAACCCACCAGCAGCTTGCGACATTCTGTCAAGTGCGCAGCATGATCCAAATCCAAATTGTCATAACGGCCAATCCAAGGGAATAAACTCAACCTCTGGGGAGTCCTTCTCAAGCATGTCAGCATATCATGATACGAGGCCATAATCCTGCACCTCACACTCTCCATCCTGGTCTGTCTCCTAGCATTCTTCGCCCATCGTCTGAGAGCAGGAAAAGTGGTGGCAGGAAACTCATCCCAGATCTACCATGCATAACAGCCAAAAACCTCGTAGGCCCAAGCCTGAAAAGAAGAAGAAGAAGTCAAAACAGGGAAAATAATGATAGAGTGAACTGTGCAAAAAAAAAGAAGTCAAGATAAGAGAATACCTCGAAAGCCAGGTGACAACAGGTGAAATACTTCGCCTCCCCTCTACTGATGTCATCTAGAGCCAAGTATATCTCGGCTAAACCTGCCTCACCCTAGGACAGATTCCCCACGGCATCCCAAGCTCTCAGAAGCTCCAGCAGTGAAATCAGGGCAGTAGATGCGCTGTTGATAAACAGCATGTCAGAAAAACCCACCCATACAAAGGCTCTCGCCAATCTCTCGGCTCTTAGTCGGCTCTCAGCAGAATCATCAACAGCAGGGTAGTCCCTACTCTGCTCCCCAATCAAACCATGTAGCTCACCCAGCTCGTATCCATTCCCCTTCTTGACCTGGGGAACGAAACCAAGTAAGCTCATAAGGTCGGCATCAGCAATAGGCTGGGGCTCAGCTACCTGTGCAGGCTCGTCCATATAGAGTGGCTCAGCCATAAAGGGCAATCCCGTGATGATCGCAAAATCATACGATGTGACTGTCGTCTCACCCCAGGAGAAATAGAATGAGTGAGTGGTCTCCCACCAAAACTCCCTAAACGCCTTCACCAAATCCACACTCCTCTGGGTGTCTCCGGTGGCCTTTTCCATCTCAAAAAATCGCCCCAGCCCAACGACGTAGACCATGCCCTTAGGCAAATGTATCTGCTCCTGACTGCCCGACAAGATCTGCCATAGCCTACCAATCACCTCCGGAGAACCTCGGGTGCGGAATCCCTGCAGGTAAACATAGCACAGGTATAAATATCTCATGCTGTTTCTTGAAATCATCTCAAGTGAAAATAGGTCAAAACCTATCAATGTAGAACGTGCATTTAGCATCACATTTCCTAGTTCAATCCATGTTCACATGCAAATTCATATTAACTCATTGCAGTCTGGAAAATCAAGTTCCAATCAATTTCACCCAAATCAAAATTTTTTTTTTTAAACCTAGCAAAGGTTACGTACCACAGTTTTCTTCCCGACATCCGAGGTGTGTTCATTAAGCTGTGGATAGAAATCCCCTCTTTGAGCTTGCGGAATGAATGGCCTTTGGTTCCTCTAAACCCCCTTCCGTCGAGTAGCCAACTCGGCGTGTTGTGGAGCCCTCTTGGTAGGACACAATCTAGGAGGCATTTCCCCAACTAAATCGGATTCGAAATGTTTGGTTTCTCTCGATTCCTCTCAATTTCCCTCTGATGGCCACTCTCTCCTGCTTCTCGTTTTCGTCTCCCTCTCAATTTCAATTTTGATTAAGTTTCAAATGACGACTGTGCAAATTTTTAAAGAGTCTGTCCACATGGCGTCTTATGTCGTACGACATACTTAGCCCATGTGGCTTGTTTTTACAATTTTGCCCCTGAAGGCTCAATTTTACAATTTCATCCCCCATAGGCCTGTTTTACCCTTTGTGCCCCTGGCATTTCCAATCATATCAATCCAGTTTTCCCTCCAGTGCCCCCGTGGCCTATTTTACAAATTTACCCCTGTGGCTCATTTTATTTGCCCCTGGCATTTTCAATTCTACTCTCAAATAATTAAATTATCGTGTATGTCCCATTTCTTTACAAAAATTATCGGGTCCTTCCCACTTCTTTACAAAATACATTCTTTCTCGCGATCTCCGTTATTCCCGAACGAAGGAATAACATTTCGCTCCCTCGCGATCTCCATTATTCCCGAATGAAGGAATAACATTTCGCTCTCTCGCGATCTCCGTTATTCCAGAATGAAGGAATAACATTTCACCCTCTTTCGATCTCTGTTATTCCAGGATGAAGGAATAACATTTCGACCTCTCTCGCGATCTCCGTTATTCCAGAATGAAGGAATAACATTTCGCTCTCTCACGATCTCCGTTATTCCAGAATGAAGGAATAACATTTCGCTCTCTTTCAATCTCCGTTATTCCAGGATGAAGGAATAACATTTCGACCTCTCTCGCGATCTCCGTTATTCCAGAATGAAGGAATAACATTTCGCTCTCTCACGATCTCCGTTATTCCAGAATGAAGGAATAACATTTCGCTCTCTTTCGATCTCCGTTATTCCAAGATGAAGGAATAACATTTCGACCTCTCTCGCGATCTCCGTTATTCCAGAATGAAGGAATAACATTTCGCTCTCTCGCGATCTCCGTTATTCCAGAATGAAGGAATAACATTTTGTTCTCTTTCGATCTCCGTTATTCCAAGATGAAGGAATAACATTTCAACCTCTCTCGCGATCTCCGTTATTCTAGAATGAAGGAATAACATTTCGCTCTCTCGCGATCTCCGTTATTCCAGAATGAAGGAATAACATTTCGACCTCTCTCGCGATCTCCGTTATTCCAGAATGAAGGAATAACATTTCGCTCTCTTTCGATCTCCGTTATTCCAAGATGAAGGAATAACATTTCAACCTCTCTCGCGATCTCCGTTATTCCAGAATAAAGGAATAACATTTTGCTCTCTTTCGATCTCCGTTATTCCAGGATAAAGGAATAACATTTCGACCTCTCTCGCGATCTCCGTTATTCCAGAATAAAGGAATAACATTTCGCTCTCTCGCGATCTCTGTTATTCCAGAATGAAGGAATAACATTTCGCTCTCTCGCGATCTCCGTTATTCCAGAATGAAGGAATAAAATTTCGCTCTCTTTCGATCTCCGTTATTCCAGGATGAAGGAATAACATTTCGACCTCTCTCGCGATCTCCGTTATTCCAGAATGAAGGAATAAAATTTCGCTCTCTCGCGATCTCCGAATGAAGGAATAACATTTCACTCTCTTTCGATCTCCGTTATTCCAAGATGAAGAAATAACATTTCGACCTCTCTCGCGATCTCCGTTATTCCAGAATGAAGGAATAACATGTCGCTCTCTCGAGATCTCCGTTATTCCAGAATGAAGGAATAACATTTCGCTCTCTTTCGATCTCCGTTATTCCCGGATGAAGGAATAACATTTCGACTCAGTAAAAGTTTGAACTACGACCTGGCTTGATTCCTCCGGGATACATAGGTAGCCTACTGTAGGTTCAGCCAATTCGTCACATATGACACCCCTTTCCCCAGTGGATCTTTTTCGAACTACGATCTGGCTTGATTCCTCCGGGATACGTAGGTAGCCTTCCAAAGGTCCAGCCACTCTACCACTTTGGTCACCCAATCCGTCTCGGCATTCGCCAGATCGGATCCTTTTCTATCGACAACCCCACTCGTCCTGCAAGTGACGTTGCCGAGGGGCTTCTGTAAGTATCCAAATCTGGCTCATGTCTTCCGGTTAAGTTTCCCGGCAATTTCCCGGACTTTCCTAAAGTTCAGGAACAATTCGGGAACTGTTCCGAACCTTTCGAGGGGTGAAGGAATTACTTGGAATTAAAAATCCACGTTTTCCTTTTGGCATAAAAGCCCTTCTAGAAGCTGCCACCTTGCAGGCTTATAGAAGGTAAATGGATAAGGCTTACTATGTCGTGCGACATACCCTGCCATGGAGAATTCTAGAAGCTGCCACCTTGCATGTTTCTAGAAGGAAAGCGATTATGGCTTGTAATGTCGTGCGACATACTAAGCCACTGTCATGCAACCTATAAATAGAGGCCTGCACCTCTCATTTTAGGGGAGCCTTTTTCACTCCTTAGTGTCACTCTATCAAGAATACGCCCAGGAGCCTAGTCTCTCCTCACTTACCCTCTAAAACACATACTAATCCTCTCAAATTACTCACCATTCAATCAATCCAACACCACTTCATATACACACAAAGAACCAACGGTTCTCATTGAACCAAGGCTTGATATCAGCTCCAGAGGCTGATGTTTGAAGGCTCCTATATCTAACTTGATATAGGAAGTCGTGGTCTTCAAGGGTAACGATTCTCTATCCTTTTCTCCTCCCCTATCTTCCTTATACATGAGATCTATGTATTAAATGTGTTGACTTTGATGCATCCAGAGTAATATCACATGTTTTAGTCTCATATTGCTTAGATCCGTATCTGTTTGCATATCATTTCATGTAGTCGCATTGGCTTGACATTGTTTTGCATGAACATCCGAGGTGAGTGTGGACCTCTCATATCCACACTCTCTTGAAGTGTTCATTATAGACATACATGCTTTTTGAGATCTATCAGTGAAGTAACTTGGCTCTATTAATGCCTTGCTGCCTCTGTAAATCTCAGTTTGTTAAAGTCTCTGCAAATGGCTAAGTATGTCACGCGACATACCTTGCCAGGCAACCTATGTCATGCGACAACTTTGGCCAGTTTGCAGAGCCTTCATCTTTTCAGTTTGTAATCTGATTTCAACCTTTACCATGTTGTAATCTAATGTCAATCTGCAATTTAAATAGTATCTTTGTACATAAAAATGTCATCTTTTCATTAAAATGTCATCTTCATACATCAAAGTGGCATCCTTTGCATTAAAATAGCATCCTTTGCTCTTAAAATGATATTTTTATGCATAAAGTAGCATCCTTTGCACTTAAAATGCCATTTTTACACACAAAGTTGCATCCTTTGCACTTGAAACTTCATTTTTACACATAAAGATGCATCCTTTGCATTAAAAATCATTCTTTACATCAAAAAGCATCATTTGCAAACAAATAGCATCCTTTGCACTTAAAATTTCATCTTTTCATTAAAAATGTCATTTTTATCTTAAACATGCATTCCCTAGTCCCCATTGGTACTTGGAGCATCCTTTGGAGCGGACCGGTGTAAAGATCCTATCTTTACATCGTTTCTTCCATTAAAGGTGCCACAATCTCTTTAGAAAAGGATGAACCTTAGCCACATATCTCCGATCATCACTTGAGACGAGCATAAATGCCTCGAAAGAGTCCGAATCGTCTCAAGATGTAGGATTGATAGGCAAAGGCCTTTCCTTTCTAAAGGACCTCATCCTTGGACTCTAAAGCGGTGTCCCTATCTCGATCACGCAAGGCCCAAGGTCAAATAGCGATGATCACAAGTCCAAGATGAGGAAGGGATCAAAGTCCCGAACACATAAAATCCAAGGAATCCCGAGCGATAACCAACTAAATGGTTTATACGTCCGGAAGATAACTTGGAACACCCCCCCTCTTTTCAACACATGCACACAAGAAAGCACGCAAGCAAGCACGAAAATTGGAATCTTGGGAGACTTGCTTCGGCAAGGCACCTTGGGTGAACGACGATCCGTTCTTCCCAAGGGGTAACTTAACCTCTGAACCCTAATTCCTTTTTTTTCAAAGTTTTGAGGAAATCAAAATGGCGTGGCGACTCCATTTTTCAAATTAAACCGGATGTTTTCAAACTCAAGTGAATCCAAAAATAAACACAAAAAAGATTTTGGGCACCACATTCATAACAAGATGTAATTCCATCTGTTCATCAATAAAGCAAAGCATTAATATGCATTTTATACATATTTTGTCTCACACAATCACACACACTTTTGAATATTTTGGATGTTGAACATAGAAAGACTCGTTTACGGACGAGGCGTGTTGGGTGAACTCTCGGTTCTTCCCAACACGTAACCTGACCCCCGAACCCATTTTCTCTTTCAAAAGATTTTCAATGTTTCCTTTAAAATGGCGTGGTGACTCTCAAAAATATTTTATTTTTCGGCGAGCGTACATTCAGCTTCCGGCTGGCGGTAAGGTTGCCAAGATTTGAGGTATTTCGGTGTCCTGAGGCCTGAACTTTGGTGTCAGCAGGATTTTTCGACTTTACCACCCCTGTCTATTCTGAAGCTGCGTGGCTTGAAGGAAGGGAGGACTGGCTGGAGTAGAGTACATATTAATCAAACTTCCCGAATGGCTCTCCGAGTGTACCCACGCTGGTGTCTCCAGCTTCATATCTCTCTTTCGGTTCTGCCTGAGAAGGCCCATTTCTTACGCTTCGGGGAATTGCCCCTGATCATGTCTTGGAACTCGTACTCAAGGCATTCGAAGCTGTCACAAACATCGTAACTGATGTGGACGTTTGATGAGGACATGGCCGGAAGAGGCGGAGAAACTGGCTCTGCGGCAATCTTCTTTGGCACCCACTCGATGGAGTTCATTCTGTTGTTGTTCGAAAAAGGGTTTTTGACTGTATTAGGTCCACGGGGACGCTCCAATTTTCCTTCCTCTATCAGATTCTGGATCTCATACCGTAACCCCACACAGTTGTCAGTTGTATGCCCATGATACTGGTGGAAGGCGCAGTATTTGATTTTGTCGGCATTAACTACAGGATTCCTTGGTTTGTAGTTTTCAACAGGCTTGAGGAGGCCTTCTTTGACCAACCCTTCTAGCATCTTGCTCAGAGGCATATCCAACTTGTCGAAGTGTATGGAAGGCTGCTTCGTGGAGGAGTTGTTGCTTTGCGGGGCTGGGTTTCTGTTGCCCGACTGTTGTCCCTGATGGATGTAGTTGACAGAAGTATCTTTCCCTTTGCCGGGGCCGGTGCGGGATTGAATGTAGCCGCTGATCAGATCTGCATGCGGCCGCACTATAGCCAGTTTTTCTTTGAGATCCTTTTCGAACTGTGAGCCGGCATTGACCATGGCTCGGAGATCTGGGAAGAAGTGATGGCTGATGAGTGTTCTGATGGACGGCCTCAAGCAGGACTTGAAGATCCGCATCTATTCATTTTTGGAGAGTGGCTCCATAATCTCGGAGAGTTTCCAACTCCACCTCTTGTAGAATTCTCCAATGCTTTCATCTGTTTTCTGCTCGGTGGTAATTAAGTCCTCATGACTTGTTTCCCACTCCAGGTTGGATCTGTACCGTTCTAGGAAGATATTGCTGATCTGGTCCCAGGTATGGCGATCTGCATGTTTGACCCTTAGGAACCATCGTAACGCTGAACTCTTGAGCGTATGCTGGAAATGATCGACCATTTGCTGGAGGGTTGCTCCTTTTGCTCTCATGCCGAGAACGTAGGTGTCAACATGCGTCTGTGGACATTCGGTCCCGTCGAATCGGTCCATTTTCAGCATTCTGAACTTGGCAGGGAGAGGCGTGACCATTCCCGGATCTTTGGATCTGAGTGTTTCTTGCTTTGAGCTGCCTATGCTGGCTTTCAGGTCTTTCATCTGTTCGACCATCTAGGCCAGGGCGGGGTCTAGTGGTGGACTTTGAGGCTCGGTGCCGGGTGCTGTCATTTGAGCGGCAGTAATTGGAGGTGGGAGGCTTGATATATGTGGATATATGGGGGCCTTTTCTTGACTGTATCGGGGTTTGTCCCCGGTGTTTTGAGGTTCGTGTATAGGTAACGGGTTGAACCCGGGAGGATATTGGAGGATATTGACATCTGTTTGAGATGGTCCAGCGGTGCGCTGGTTACACTGTGATGGGAGTAGTACTGGCTTGGCCGTATATGATAGGGGTGCCTTGAGAGGTGGCAACCTGAAGCCTTGGTCGGCTGTTTCCTTAGTTCGAAGAATCCCGTAATTTGGCGGGGGAGGAACCTGGTTGAAGGTTTGAGAAGTTGATTGGGAGGGCTCGTCATCCTTGACCAGAACAAAAGTACTGTCTGGCTGGGGGATAGCTGCTATACCTCGCTCATTCAGAAGCTGTACTACGAAATTCTGCTGATCTTCATTCTGCCTTTTGTGAACCTCACAGGCCCGGATGTCTTCTTCCAATGTCATATCTGTTACCGGTGGCGGGGTTCCGTTCCCGTCACGATTTCTCGATGAGCTTGACATGTCGGAGAGTCCATTTGAAGGAACCGAGGGAATCAAAGAACTGTACGATGCGGCGTAGAATCGGTGACTCTAGCGAGGCGGCGACTGAATTCGAACCACTTTCGCTCAGCCTGCAGTGGAACGAAAGGCAGGGTTTAGGTTTCGGAAAGGGTATTTGGCTCAGGGTTTTGGGCTTGTGCAATGTGCAGTTATCGATTAATGTTTACTTAAAATGTATTTTCTCAGAGTCCTAATCGGTTGGAAAAGATCGTGTCTTCTTTTTCGCAACTAACCTAAGGCTCGAATCAGTGGATCTCGTCACTATGTTTATAAGCCCCTCATTTTTCACCTGTAAATCGTCTTCCCGGGATGGACAATCCCGAGCGAGGGTCCTATAAGGAAAGCGAGTTCCACCAACAAAGGAAAAAGTGAACTTAAGGCTAGCTGGTCATGCAAACTTCCAACGTATGTGACACGCGGGCCACGGTCGAAGTCAACATCCTTAAGTTAAGGCAGAAATCTTGCCGAAATTTCGGCATGACCTCTCCTGACTCGCTTGCGCGAGGGGCTTTAGCTTTTGGCGTTGGCCAAGTTGTGGCTGGTACGGTGCATACGTTGAGGGTTTGGTGACACGGTGTCACATTGAACCTTCAGGTATGTTTTTTGGCATGGCTCCGCGTCAAAGTCAAGGCTGAAAAGCTAAGACTTCGGGTCGGGAACGACCTTCGGTCTCAACTGGTAAGTTTGACTTGTGAGGGAGACCGGCGTAAAAAACATACACTTGGGCTTTATGACACGTACTAAGCCAAAAACCAACCGGGGTCTTGGACAAAGTGTGACACAAAGAGTGCATGACTTACACGGGCTAGGATGGGCTATTTGTGACGACCCCGTGCGCGCTCGAAAGGTGTCTGGCATACCAATCAAGCTGCAACTGAACAGTCATCCCGGGTTACGGGTCGTAGTGTGCAGTGTACCGAGGCAGCAAGTGCGCATAACGTGCGGTGTACCGAGGCAGCAGTACAAGTAGTGTGCGGTCACTAAATTCTTTTTTGAGCAAAACAGAGATTTTCAGAATGTGTTTTAAAGAATTTATGCACAGTTCAAAATATAGCATGAAAATCAAATATGAATGGACATGCACGAACATATTATGATTTTGGATGAAAATGCAACACCTTATTTTCTTTTCCTTTCAAAGACCGTTCGATGTTTTGAACAACACACGTACACAAAAATGAGGAAGGGTAAACGAAAGTTTGACCCACGGAATGCTTTTTGAAAATGATGGCAGTTTTGAAAAAGTATCCTTGTCCCCAGCAGAGTCGCCAACTGAAATTACCCAAAACGCGCGCGAAAAGCGCGGCGAGCGGTTCTTTCGCGAGCTTGGGACCTCGCTTCGGGAGAGAGAGAGGAGTCGCCACGCGGTTTTGTATTTTGAGGCCAAACGTTGAGAATGGCTTTGAAAATGTGACGTTTTGTATTATGAGCCCAAGCTTTAGAAATGGCTTTGAAAATGTGACGTTTTGTATTATGAGCCCAAACTTTAGAAATGGCTTTGAAAATGTAACGTTTTGTATTATGAGCCCAAACTTTAGAAATGGCTTTGAAAATGTGACATTTTATATTATGAGCCCAAAATTTAGAAATGGCTTTTAGGACCAGAGATTGTTAGGTTCGGAGGTCACGTTACGTTTCGGGAAGAGTATGTTGAGATCACCCGAAACGCCTCATATGACGAGTCTTTCTACCTTTCTCGAAATTGTGTGCGTGTGTGTGTGTGTTGCATTTTTTAAAAGGGGGGCTTGAATGACAAGATTAATCTTGGTTTGAATGTCAAACGTTGATTTTTGAGTTAAAAACGAGCATTTGGATGCCAAACGTCACTTTTGCGCGTTTTGAAAAGGAGTTCGAATGACGAACTCCGGTTTTGAACCGGGCATTACATTGTTACCAATTTTATGAAAAAAGGCGTTAAATGACATGCGATCGGCGAGTCGTTTTGTGACTCGGACTTTGATAAAAAAATACTATCACAAGCCAAACGGCTCGGACTTGTAAATAACAGTATTTAAAGTACGGTATTAACGGAATCAAACGATCCGGACAGTAAAGGTGCGATCGACGAGCCAAACGGCTCGGAGTTGTAAAGGTACATAATTTAAATGATGGTGTCAACGGATCAAACGATCCGAATTTTGTAAATGACTATCACGAACCAAACGGTTCGGACTGTAAAGATGCGAATCGACGGATCAAACGATCCGGACTGTAAATAACATAAACGTAAAAAAGGGGGCCGAAATGCCGTTTTAACCCGAAATTACTTCTCTTACGGGAGAGAAGATGATTTTGGGGTAAAACATATCGAACCCCATAGACGGTGTTACGTCTACATTTCGAGAACTTTGATCGGAACGATTATGGCATTTGACGCGTAAATCGAGGTGAAACGAGCTTTTAGAGAGAGAGAGTTTTACCTATGGCTAGGGGTTGACTCTTTGACTCGATTGACGTATACGGGATACGGTTTGGTGTTTGAAAGGGTGTTTTGAGTTTGTTTGGTTCGTGTTTGGTCGGAAAATGGGGTTTTCACGCAAATCGAGACAAAATGGGGCTCGAGAGGGGGTAGGACAGGTTTATGCCGTGGGGTTTGTGAAGAGTGTTTATATTTTTTCCTCCTTGAAATGTTTTGACAGCCCTTGTATTTATAGGGTGAAATTGCAAAACAGTTTGGACGGACTTTCCTTCAATTTCAGGAGGCCCTTTGGTATTTTGGAAAGTTGGAGGACTTGTTGGCAATTCTGGTTTTTCAAACAAAACAGTCAGGCCGGACAGTCATTCAAAATAAAGGGTATTTTGGTCGTTTTACCCTCGAATTTGATTGATGTCAATTTGTGGGCTTTGGCATGCGTGCCACATGCCCCTATGACTCACCTAGGCTAGGGTTTTTGTCCCGTTATTCTCGGTTTTATCTGTTTTTTAATAACTGTCCGAAAAATGTCCGAAACGCCCCCGGAAAGTCCCGGAAAGTGCATTTTTTGGGGAAAGATGTACTCTTACGTGTGATAACGTGTGTTGAGTACGCTTTGACGTCGGGATGCATGGGGCAGTCTCGGGATGTCTCGTTGGCTTGAGAACGGGGAGCTTAACGGGTTTCGGTTAACCTGGAAATGGCCAGTTAACGGATTTCGATTAACTTTTAACGAATTTTGACGATCCGGATTTGGGTACTTATAGTAGTCCGTATCCGTCACCCTTTTCTTTTATATACTTTCATTTGCTTAGTTTTTTCTATCTTTTTTTATATAACTTTTTGCAATAAATTTCAGTAATAAAAAAAATTCTAAAACAGTTTTTTCGATTAAAAAAAAACTGTTGAACCGCCGATTTCGAACCGTGAACTGCTGGTTCGAATTCGGAACCGTGAACCGACGGTTCGATCTTGGTTTCCCCTTTTCCGGAATCGAAACCAGCGGTTTCGAATTGGAACCGGAATCGAAACCGTAAATGGCCAACCCTAGTTTTTCTAGGAACACTCACCTTGCTTTTGAAAGCAGGGTGTTCGGTCGAATAAAAAGGGCGGTCAGGCACAAATGAAACCTTATCAGTAGTTTTATCCTCTTAATCTTTTCCTTTTATTTTGGAATTTTTTTCCAAACTGTTTCTTAGGATAGACATAGTGTAAGTTAAGTTTAGACTTTGGTTCCTATCTTTTACTCTTTGAACCAGATTGATTTTCCTTAGTAATTTCATAAGTTTGCTTTGAAAATTACTCATTTTTTTCCACAGCAAGTTACACATTTCAAATTGTCACCAGTTTGGAATCTCAAGCCTTCTTTGTCACCACTAGACTTTTGGGATTTAAGAATTTGATCCATGATAACACGAGATTTGCTCCACTCATCAAATACCTTTTGAAGGTCATTATTTTGAGCAACCAAGTCTTCATTCCTAATTTGAAGTGCAGCAACCTTGGTTTCCAGAGTGAGGTTTAGTTTAGTAAGAGGAAACATGCTTTTGATTTGGTCCTTTAGAATTGCAACTTCAGAACTCAATACACTTTTCTCCGTCTTAATCTGAGTAATTTCATCAGTTGCTAAAGACAAAGTTTTCTTTACATTTTCAAATTTTCGGATCATCACTTCAGCTTTCTTAAACATCTCTTCATGTTTCATGGGAGAGACCTCTTGCACCTTTTTCAAAACTTTTGGAGTTGAAATGATTTTTGAAGGCGTTTCATTTTTGGTTGAAAAAATGGGACAAGAGTAAGAACTATTTCCAATCTTGTAACTTGGAGTGAGTTTTAAATCTCCGTAGTCCTCACTACTAGCCCTAATCTTGGTTTTCTTAGAAGCAACCTGCTCTTCCATGTCAAGCGACACTCATTATCTGAATCATCAAAAGAATTCTTGGCAACAAGGCAACGATTTACCTCTTCGTTTCATATTCGCTTAATTCATCAGAATTAGTTTCAATACAAGTAGCTAACTCTTTTGAATTCTCTTCTTCTTCAGCAGCCATTCCCTTACGACGAAAAATTTTTGCAGGAGAGGTTTTCTTTTTCAAATATTCAAATCTTGGTTGTGGACACTCAGAAGCGAAGTGACCAGGCTTTTTACAATTGTAGCAGACGAGGTCACTCTTTTTCTTTGTATCAGCAGCCTTAGAAAAAGTTGCTGAAGGTTTACCTTTTGAAAATGGTTTTGAGGTTTTACGAAATTTTTGAAACCTTTTCAAAAACATGGAAAATTCATCATCATCCATATTGATGAGTGATGAGGTTGAAATAGAGGGATTTGAGGTTTGCTTAGATGAAGAAGGTTTCTCCACATGTTCAATAACAGACATAGAAAGTGTTTTGACTTTTCCTTCAACCTCTTCAATATAATCCTTATTAAGTTCATGGACTTTAAGATTTGCATACAAGTTACTTAGATTCCAAGTATTCAGATCTTTAGAGTCCTCAAGAGAAGTGGCTTTATGAACCCATCTAGAACCCAAAGCCGCAAGGAATGTCATAATGATTTTTTTATCAGTTAAAATTACTAAGAGATAGACAAGAATTTACTACCTCAACATAGTGGTTATAGGTTTGACGCATGGTTTTTTTGGGTTTCCTATTGAAGTTTTCGTATCTCCTTTCAACAACAAATTTCTTGTTTTCCTTGCAGAGGTCATCTCCTTCAAGGTAGCTTTCTATTACATCCCATATATCCTTTGCGGTTTTGCATTTCAAGACCTTTTGAAGAGTTGAGACAGTCAAAGATCCAGTGATGATATGTCTAGATTTGCTGTCAAAAGCAACCAATCTCTTTTCTTCATCAATCCATTCAGCTTTCAGCTTCTTCACTTTTGGGGTAGCAGTGTTAGTGGCAGGATTTGTGTTGGCCTTTATGGGAACAAAAGGGCCATTGATCACGCAGTCCACCAACATCTTATCAGTGGTCTCCAAATGGATCAACATTCGAGTCTTCCAGATGTCAAAGTGGTCTTCATCCAATAAAGGAATGTGTGAGTAGTTAATCGTTGTCATGGTTTTTGAGTTTGCCATGACGAATTGGCACCCAAGCTGTTATGGTTGAAAAACAAAAAATATTTTTGTAAAGGTGTTTGCTCTAATACCACTTGTTGATCCAAAAGGGGCAACAAGGGTGAAAAACAGCTAGAGGGGGAGGGTGAATAGCTGTTATAAAATCTTCAACCCTTTTTGCAAATAAAACCTCTTTCTTACAAAACCATCCTTGCAATGTATTAAAATCGTAAGTGAGGTTTGTAAAATGCACAACGGAATTTCTAATTAATGAAGTGTGGTTTGATAGTGCGGTTTAGAAAATAATAAAAGTGAGGTTTGACAATGATTAACTTTAAACACAATTCACAAATCTGGTAAACCTATTAAGATCAAATAGACTAGACAAATTAGTTTGAACTATAAACAATAAAGAAAATGCAGAAATTAAAGAACACAAGATTTTGAGTGGTTCAATCGTAAATGATCTACGTGCAATACCAAGATGGTTAGTCTTGTATTTTCTAACTACTAAATTTTGTGTTAGATATTGAGGAGGATTACAAGGTTACAAGAATTAATCTCAAATCTAAAATCAAAACAATAAAGCAAATCCTACACTATAACCGGTGTATCTCAAATGATATAATTTTTATGATTAATCAAGTGAGGTGTGTGTGTGATTATCAAGATTCAAGCCTCTTTAGATATGTGTGATTTAGAGCTCAATAAATCTGTAGTGTTACAAAGGCTTGAATTTCTGGGCTTGGAAATTTGTTTTTGAAGCTATGAAGGTTTGAAGATGAAAATTCAAAGGATTTTAGAAATCTGGAAATTTCTTCAAATCTACTCTCTCAAATGGATATCCTCAAGCAATCTTCAAATGATGAAGATTAGGAATATTTATACCCATCCACCAAAAAGTAGCCATTTGGAATAGTTGTAGCAAGTACAGTGCTGGCACGGTCTGATTGAACCACGTGTCCACTTTTGTCCTTTTGTTCAGAAATTGTTGATAAGGTTGTATGGACCTCATGCGACATTGCGAAATACTGGAATGAAGGACACCTGTCACCTTTTTAAATTCTTTTAAACTCTGAGCGACCGTTAGACACGTTGATTGAACTCATAGTTGACTCAACGTTGCTGACGTGGATCAATCAATCAAGATGGTACAATATATTCAAGTCTTCAATCATTGGATGAGGTTGGTGAGATACGATTTATGAAGTATGGTCTCACAGATGAGGTTTCCACAAGCGGTTTGCTAAGTTCGGTTTCATGTTTGAGGTTTGCACAAGCGGTTTTTCTAAGTGCGGTTTCGTTTATGAGGTTTATACTAGCACTGCGGTTTTGCATGACTTCAAAACCTCTTGACTTGAAACCTCATATCCAATGCATTTGTGCCAGTCTTCAAGCCTAAGTAATCATATTCTATAAATTGGACTTGTACTAAAAAATTGAAGTCTAAGCTTCATTACATATGGGCCTAAAGTCTATAAAATATAGATGGGGTTATGGTATCAATCAAATTAAAGCTAAGGCAAGGAGGGTTATAGTATGCATAACCAACAAACAAACACGTAAACTAAATCGGGACTTTACCGCCGATGGACCTCCGACGTGAGAGTAACTAATGGTTTTTATGATAGCAAATCAATCGACAATAGTTTAGAGTCAAAGAATGCTTC
The DNA here is from genome assembly GCA_022495995.1 of Adenophora triphylla var. japonica. NCBI lineage: Eukaryota > Viridiplantae > Streptophyta > Magnoliopsida > Asterales > Campanulaceae > Adenophora > Adenophora triphylla. The sequence goes on from JAFEMH010002730.1 coordinate 260,270, forward strand.
CCAAAATTATGAAATTTATGCCATGTATTTATAGTGGTTGTAGACGGTTTCCTACCTTGGAAATGAAGTTAGGAGAGAATAAAGATTTGAATCCTACTCAGATTCTAATTCCGTGGTTTCCATATTTGACTAGGATTATAACTGTTCTGGACGTATGTCGAGCAAGTCATGCTTGGTGGTCGACATAGTCCTTATGATGTGGGTCACATGAGAGGACTAAAGGTAAAAAAGCTCACTCCCTTTATCATCTTAAAGTCTAGATGGACTTAAATGTGGGAGATATGGTATTGGTCATTATACCAGGCATACTTAGGCCTTGGTCGACCTAGAATTACTCCATGGTCGTCATAGTCATATGACGAGCTTCCATTATGACTTGGTCGACATATTGTTATGTCGGGATGTTATGATGAGCATAGGTAGGGAGGCTCACTCCCTATGTCGTATTTTGGAGTTATGTATTTGCTCAGGGTTAGACTCATTGGGCCTTGCCCGTCGTATGGGCCGATGGTTGAGCTCGGTTTATACCGTTCAATACACATTTTTAGAATGTCCATTAAAATGAAATTCAGACATACAATTAGGGACGGAGGGAGTATTATAAAATAGAGACCATGGGATTGGAAGTTATTTAGTGAATAAGTTTTTGAATAAATGGGGTTTTTATAATATTAAATGTATAAGCAAAGGAAATGATATATGGTGAGCATTTCGGATCCCTTAGATTATTCAATCAAATGTTTTAAGGGGCAATTACCAAATCATATCTGATCCTAACGAAATCTACCACCTATGACACACATTTTTGGAATTTACCACCTAGTCCTAACATCAAATTGAATGACTCATGCCCTTTTAGAAATTTAGGAAATTACAGCTTTTTCACTTCCTTAAACGCGCGTGAAGAAATCAACTCCCTTTTTTTTTGCGCTTTCTCTCTCTTCTTTTTTTTTTCTTAAAACTTTAAAATGGAATATCTTAATATAGAAGTCAAAAAAATAAATATGAAACCACCGTTGTGCTCGTATCGTCAATACGAATCAAACAAGTATCATCAACATATAACCTGAAGCAAATTTGAGAAGTTTAGAGTTGTTCCAAGTTCACAATTGTTTTTTAAAAGTTCACAGTTATTTTTTTCACATTTTTTCCAATAACAATTAAGAGAAATTCACAGTTGTTTTAGCTAAATTCAAAATTTTTGCATAAAAATAACTATCATTAACATAATTCACAGGTTTTTTTAGTTAAGTTCATAGTTGTTTTAGTTAAGTTCATAATTGCTTTTAGTCTTTTATACCATCTAATTTTGCAATTTTATTAGATTATTTGACATATTTGTTAAGTTCTCAGTTGTTTTAGTTAAGTTTATAGTTGATTTAGTTAAGTTAGTCTTTTATAACCTCTATTTTTGAAATTTTATGATATTATTTGAAATATTTGTTAAGTTCACAGTTGTTTTAGTATTTTATGCCTTCTATTTTTGCTATATTATGAGCATATCTGACAAGTTTTATATGAAAATGTCTTATATTTTATTTAATTCACATTTTTTTTATTAATTTCACAGTTATTTCTAGACTTTTATGGTGTGATCAATTTTTATTTACTTATGCTAATTAATATTTTCAAATCTCAACTTTTGTAATTATTATCTTGAAGCAACATATTGTAATTATTAATCAAATTATCAAAACAAACAACAACCACTCTCACAATTTCAAGAAATCCAAATGAAGTGTGGAATATTTTAAAATTTTATTCAAAAATTTATATAGAAAAAAAAAGAAATAAATTGTTTTGCCAATGATGGAGATCAGATAATAGATCATCATCATGGACCCTGATAAATGATTCATCCTCATCCATATTTACTGCATTTCTTTCATAAGTAATTGTCGAAAGCAAGATAAATATAGACAAAGGGTAAAGCTCCATTTTCCATTAGATCATAGTAGAAAAGATATTCATGCACAATGCTATAGTCTAACAATATTTACAATGAATTTTATACCACAACTACAAAAATGGCAGTAAAAAATGCTTTGATCGGGCTCACACCTATACTTTCAGAATTCCCAATCCAACAATATCATCACACATACAATGAATTTTATACCACAAATAAAAAAATGGTGGTCAAAAATGATTTGATCGGGCTCGCACATATACTTTCAGAATTCCCAATTCAACAATATCATCACATAATCAAAAATCTCAAATACATTGCGATTTTTTTTTCCATCATCTTTGTTATTGATTATCGTATCCCTTCGCCTCTTTCAAAACTGTTGATCTACAAACACGCTGAAGAAATGGATTGGGATTTTTGACCTTTCCGGGAAGTCGATTGGTGGCTCTTCAAGTTTCAGATCTGGGCTTGAGATAAAGGGAAGAGATGGGTTGCCTAAGACGAAATAGAGAGATGGGTTGCCAGAGGTTGGGCCGGAAGATAGATCTGGTCGGCAGTTCATTTGCAGAGGCCTGAGAAGACGAAGGGGAACAAGTGGCAAGATAATGGTGAGGTGCGACACTGCGAGTGGCCGGAGAAGGAACGAGGGTGACCGGAGGAGGGGAGGGTGACTGGAGGGGGTGGGGAGAGGAGAGAGAGTGTGTGGTGAGGATGGAGAGAAAGTAGAGAGAGATACAGGGAGGGTCTGAATGCGTATGGAAGGAGAGGGGAGGGAACGGGGGTTTGTTAATGGTTGCAAGGGTATTATTGTCCTTTTAATGGAACATGGACCCTATGGTAGTTTTGTGATGTAAACAAACCAAGGTTAATAGATTGAACCGAATGAAAATCAACAAGATTCGATAGACAAGAAAGTCGCAGCTGTTCTTTTCTTTAATTCAATTCATAATAAAAAACTAAGTTGTTTAAAACTAAGTGGTTTAAAACTCTAAAACATGTTTAAATACTCCTAAGTAAACCCTAAAAATGTCTTGGAATGGAAAAGGACAAAAATACCCTACTTAATTGATTTTAAAACAGCAGCAATAAAAACATCAACAAACATCAGCAACCCTTCCCGTCAGTGAGGCGCACGCCTGGCTTCTTCTGAGGCACTAACCTCGCTTTCAGTGACTCATGGCCGAGAGTGAGGCGGCTGCATGGCAGGTGGTGAGGTGCCAGCCTCGCGTCCAGTCTTGCTTTGGTCGATCCTCTCCAAGTGAGGCGCCCGCCTGGCCAACATTGAGGCTGCCGCCTGGGTCACAACTTGTTGTTCTGTAGCATCCTCGTCCTGTTTCAATTGCCTGCTGATCTGCATCATTCACCCCCTTGAAAAAGACTCGACCACGAGTCGATACCAACAAGACCCTTCAACAGAAACCCCATCTTGCACAAGTGAACCCAAAGTAATCCTCCCGCCTGAAAAACAAATCTCTTTCGATGTGTACCAACTTGCTGCTTGGGCATACTGTTTCGCTTTGATGTGACATCACCAATAGACCAGCTGAGAAGTTGATGACTAACATGAATAGAAGCCCTACTAGAGTTAAGTTTCTGTCAGAAGTGTGTAGGGTACAACGTAACAGTCACCCCATCTTTCTTAAAGGTATAAGTGTTCTTGTAGCCATCATGCTTAACCCTCCGATCAAACAACCACGGATGACCAAGCAATAAGTGACACACAACCATTGGCTCTACATCACACCATACATTATCCGAGTAACGTTTGCCAATGGAAAATTGTACCAAACACCGCATGTTTACCTTCAATGCACTCCTCTCGCTCAACCAAGATAACTTGTATGGTTTTGGGTGTTCTTCCATCTTCAAACTTAATTTCTCAACCATATTAGTAGAAACGATGTTTTCACAGCTACTGTGAATGTGTGCCCAAATTTCGTTGGAATTCACGCGAGTTTGAAGACATCCGGTTTAATTTGAAAAATGGAGTCGCCACGCCATTTTGATTTCCTCAAAACTTTGAAAAAAAGGATTTATGGGTTCGGAGGTTAAGTTACCCCTTGAGAAGAACGGATCGTCGTTCACCCAAGGTGTCTTGCCGTAGCAAGTCTCCCTAGATTCCGTTCATTTTGCTTGCTTGCGTGCTTTCTTGTGTGCATGTGTTTGAGTGAAAGGGGAGAGAATGTCCCAAGTTATCTTTCGGACGTACAAACCATTTATTGGTTGTCGCTCGGGATTTCTTGGATTTTATGTATTCGGGATTTTGATCCCGTCCTCATCTTGGACTTGTGATCATCGTATTTTGACCTCGGGACTTGCGTGATCGAGAGAAGGACTCTCTTTTATAGCCCAAAAATGAGGTTCTTTAGGAAGGAATGTCCTTAGCCCATCAATCCTACACTTTAAGACGATCGAGCTTATATGAATGCTTCATGCTCGTCTTAAGTGATAATCGGAGATATAGGGTTCAAGGTTGTCCCTTTCTAAAGAGATTATGGAACCTTTAATGGAAGAAACGATATAAACATAGGATCTTTATACCGGTCCGTTCCAAGGTTGCTAATGGGGACATGGGGGAATACATGTAAAAATGACATTTTTAGTGAAAAGATGACATTTTTGGGTTGCAAAGGATGCATTTTGATGTAAAGAAGTGATTTTTATGCAAATGATTCATTTTTATGAAGAAAAGAGTATTAAATATGCAAAGGATGCATAAAGATTGCATTTTGAAAAGCAAAGGATGCATTTTTATGATGAAGGAATGACCTTTAATGCAAAGGATGCATGAAAATGGATTTGATGTGCAAAGGATGCATTTTTAACATAAAGATTGCATTTTTATGAGCAAAGGATGCATAGAGATGACATTTTTATGTAAAAAGGGGATTTTTAGGTGCAAAGGATGAACCTTTGAGTATAAAGATTACATTTTTAATGACAAATGATGCCTAATTTATGCAAGGGGAAAAGGGGTATAATAAAGATATGATCTTTAATGCAAACTACCAAGTCCCAAGCAAAGATAATAACAATATATGAATGCAATGAGCAATCTAATTCACATAGAGCAATTAAAATGCAAGGCAAGGGAGTGAGGGGTTACCAATGGTGGCCTCTTCTTCTTTGGGTTGAGCTAGGTGGAAGGACCAACTTTGGGATCTTCAAGGAGGAGGGAGGTGGCTTCTTGGCTTGCTTCTTCAACCTTCTTGGATTTCCAACAGTATTTGAGTGTATTGGGACTGAATATAGAGTGTCTTGTGTGTGTTTTTCGTATGTAAAATGGGTAAAGGAGGGCTCTATTTATAGGCAGTCTGGATAAGACCAATGAAGCCGTGCGGCCAGAGATCCTTGGCTAATGCAGCCGTGCGGCATTATCCCTTGTGACTCAGCATGTTTCTAGAATCATGCAAGGTGGCAATTCTAGAACCTTTCCCAAATTAAGAAAAACGTGTTTCTTAATTGAGAAGCATTCCCTTCAGCCCTTATATGATTTGGAACAGTTCCGGAATTGTTTCGGAACTCCAGGAAAGTCTGGGGAATTACCGGGAAAATTACCGGAATTGCCGGGAAATTTAACCGGAAGGCATGAGCCAGATTTGGGTACTTACAGAAGCCCCTCGACAACGTCACTTGCAGGGCGAGTGGGGTTGTCGATAGAAAAGGATCCAATCTGGTAAATACCGAGACGGATTGGGTAACCAAGGTGGTCGAGTGGTTGAACCTCTGGAAGGCTACCTACGTATCCCGAGTGGGAATCAAGCCAGGCCGTAGTTCTGAAGAGATCCTCTGAGGAATAGAGAAGAGAAAACTGGTCTCTTGATGGGGAAATATCAGAGAAAATGACCTAAGAGGTCAAGCAATTGATCCTACTGGGGATATGCTAGAAGTGACCAATGTGGTCGTATGTAAAGACCTTTATGAGGGGCTATTTCATCACTGAGGGGTGACGAAAGAATAGGGTGACCAAAGTGGTCGGATGGTTGGACCTTTTATGAAAGGCTACCTACGTATCCCGGAGGAATCAAGCCTTGATCGTAGTTCAAGCATCACTAGATAGGTTAGGAATGATGTCTAGGATCCTTGAAGTGTTGACAATTAATGGAGGTTGTCACCTGATTGACAATTAATGGAGGTTGTCACCTGATTGACAATTAATGGAGGTTGTCACCTGAGGGAACTAGAGCTTACATCACTATCGAGGAGATAGAGGTAGCTAAAGTTTGGAAAACTTGAGCATACTTCACTATCGGTGATAGAGGTAGCTAAAGTTTTAGAGAACTTGAGCATACTTCACTATTCGTGATAGAGGTAGCTTAAGTTTGGAGAACTTGAGCGTACTTCACTATCTGTGATAGAGGTAGCTAAAGTTTAGAGAACTTGAGCATACTTCACTATTCGTGATAGAGGTAGCTTAAGTTTAGAGAACTTGAGCATACTTCACTATTCGTGATAGAGGTAGCTAAAGTTTAGAGTTCTGACAATTCAGAGGTTGTCACCTAACGTTATCCCGTTATAACGGAAGTAACGGAGGCGACTGGGGAAAAAAGCTTATTTGCTTGGAAGATAAAGGATATCTTTTGAAAACGACGTTATCTTGGTTAAAAGATAACGGGAATTACATGCCCAAGTGGAAAGTCCAGGGGCAAAAGGGTAATTTCTGCTCAGAGCGAAAGAAGCCGCCCGGCATGAGATGGGGAAAAAGAAGCCGTACGGCTAGAAGTCTGATTTTTCCAGATTATTTAAAACAAGTTTGAACGGGCATTGGGCATTATTGCCGCCCATTCACTGCCGAGGAAGAGAGAGGAGGGAGAGAAATTTCGAAATTCCTTCAATTCCCTTTGGCTCTACTGATTTGGAATGGATCCGGAGGGGAACCCAATGTCGAGGCAAGCTAGAAGGAACATCTCCGCGGCCGCGAGAAGGAGGAGGAAGGAGCTTGTTCGGACGGAGAGGAAGTATGACTTCCTTACGCCTCCATCGGAGCTCTATCTGGGGAGAAGGGAGCATAAATCAACGAACCCTCGATCGGTTGGGGTAAGCATTCTTAGTTTGCTCAATTCCATCAATTTTGATTGGATTTTGATTGATTTAGGGCTTGACCCGAGTTTAGGAATTTTCTCGAATTTTCCTAGGATTTTTGGATGATTTTGAAATATTGATGATTAACCTATGAGGCTAAAAACATGCAAGTGCAATTTTTTTTTTGACAAAAATAATGAGAATGACTCACTTTTTTCTCGAAAAAATAAAGAAGGAAGGATAATTTTCTAAGAGGTGACGGAGTTCTTGCATGTGCTAGAACTAGGTCAAATCTGAATCATGGATGAGAAAACGGGATTTTGGAAGATGAAAAGGATTCATGCATGCCATTTTTTGAAAAATAACGCTTACGTGCAAATAATTTTGAAAATTGTGATTTTGTGTTTAGGAAAGCAATGTGCTTGACATGATGTGTTTCAAGTGATGAAGCACACGTTTTCTATGCATAGGATGCTAGAAAAATTTTCGTGAATGCTTTTCTTTTGAAAATATGTGCACTTTTGAATATATGCATGCTTTTGAAATGAGATGAAGGACTGACGTATTTCTTTGCTGTGCTTGTCTACAGGAGAACAAGTCTAGAGGGCCTTCGGAGATTGCTGTCAGGCTATGGGAGAGGATGCCCGATTTTGAGAAGAATGGGGCGAACCCTAAGCAGCTGGTGCGGGCTACCGGCTTGGATTTGATTATTGAGGCCATCGGCAGAGGTATCCACATTACCTCGAAGAGCAAGGGCTTAGTCCAGGCCCTATCTGAGTTTTGGTGGGACACCACCCACAGCTTTCATCTTAGCTGGGGGGAGCTGACGGTGACTCCGGCTGATTTTACTGCTATTACGGGCTTACAGTTCACCGGGAGGCCTGTGACTTGGAGGGACCATATCACTGTCGAGGAGTTCAGGGCTTTGGTTGGGTTTGAGCTGATTCCCAAGGGGCTTGGAATGGAGACGAGGAACGTCGAGGTGGAGTCCAGAACTGCATACGGGACTTTGCCGCTAGTGAGGTATTTGCCCGCGGCTTGCTAGAGCTTTTGTGTGGTTGATGCTGTCAGTCACTATCTTTGCAAATTTTGGGACTCTGGCTATGACTTGCCTCCTCGACTCTCTGGAGGATGTTGATGGGATTGGGACGGTCTCCTGGGGCAAGGCCGGATTGGCGGAGCTCTACTTCTCCCTGGATATGTACAGCCAGAACAAGGCTGCCTCCATGGATTGTTTCTCCTTTGCTCTAGAGGTAGTCCCTCTTTCTTTTCTCTTTTACTTTTCTGTCTTTGAGACTTTTATGAAAGAGAAATGACCCTTTTGATGTTTTGAACATGCAGGTCTGGTTTTGTGAGGTGATCAGGTTCTTTCTGTGGAACCAACAGAGCGATGTCACCATCTTTCCCGCTATGATCCGCTGGAGGGGAGATGCGAGGGATAAGTTCACCGGGAAGACCCGGATCACCTTCGACTACAAGATGGTGAGGCCAGTCATCAACAGGGATGGACATGACGGAGTGGACTTCTACCCGTGGGGCAGGTATCCCGAGATTTTGCTAGGAGAGGCCGTGGAGGTGACCAGGCAGAGGCGGTGGTTGACTGGGCTGACATGTGATGTCATCTATTTGGGGGATCGATTTTCCAGGCAGCATGGCCATGTCCCTCCATTGGACGCCATTACTCCCCAGGATCCTCCAGCACGGATGCTACAGCCCAGGGACTGGTCGGAGGACGACATTGCTAGATATCAGGCAGGCGTGGCCGCCGAGGAGTATTTTGATATGGATACCCCATACGCTGTGTTTGTGGAGCAGCGACTGAGGACGCCACAGAAGCTAGTGAAGCTGGCGGTCACTCAGGGATATGGGGAGGTTGAGCCTTCTGACCCGCCGATCCCTCCTGCGCACCTGTCATATGTGGTCCACGGAGTACCGAGGAGGTTGAGGATACCTGTCCCCGACGCTAGGGAGCCCCAGTATACCTTGCCGCCGGACAGCACTGTAAGTACACTTTAGAGTCTTTTCCCTCTTTCAGATTTCTTTGCTTTTTGCAATTCTGAGATTTTCTGAGATTTTCTTCTCTTTTTTTTTTCTCAGGTTCCAGCTCGCACTTACGACAGATTGGTCAGGCAGAACAGGGGCTGGAAGGACATGTGCCGGTCCCTTCTGAGGAAGCTGGCCTGCGCTTCAAAGGCGGCGGCAGATGTGCAGGAGCCCGGGCGCAAGAGAGGGCATGTCGGGGGCACAGCATCCACCTCATCGGCTTCGGAGTACTCTTCCAGTGCCATGCCTCGGGGACGGGGGCCCAATGCTGACATCTTGGAGCAGCTGGCTGAGTACGAGCATGATAATGTCCACCTGTCTGATGTGAGCGACGCGGAGGATTTGATGAGGGAGGCAAGCGTTTATGAGCTGAGCAGCGAAGAAGAAGAAGGATCGGAGGCCTAGGAGGTCTCTAGAATTGATTTAGGAAGAAAAACAGACAATGAACAAGTTTTTATGCACATTTTGTTTATTTTTTGCCTTATTTGGGCGCCGATGGGGCGAAAACAATGTAATACTATTTTATTTGCTTTTCTATTTATGCTTTATTAATTTGCATATTACTTGAGCCTCGGGGCGGTTTTTTGCTTGGAATCGGGGCTGAAACTGGGCCAAAATGATATATAATGATGTATAAATGCTTGGATGGTCTTTGAACATGTTTTTGTACAGGTTTTGGTTGGAAAAGTGGGGTGAAAACTCCCTTTGGGTAGCAACTTGGTTGCTGCAGATTTGACATTTACATCAGGTAAATGAAGCCGTGCGGCATGGTCTCCTGAGCAAATGAGGCCGTGCGGCTCACGATGTCTGGACTGGTTATTTTCAGAATAAAACCAAGGCTTGGCCATTTCATTTCATTTTCAACTTAGACTTGTCCCGACTGTTCCCAGAGCACATATTGGACCTAAAGACACCACCTTTGATCATTTTGCGATGGAGAAGCCCGTTAGATTGCAAAGGGGGAAAAGAGACCGCTTTCTGTCCGATCTTCGGTCTTGGGTGAGATATAACTTCCAATCTCACAAGGGGTTGCTTGATTCTTCCTCCAAGATCAAGTCTTTATGGCATTTGAGGGATCTCCCGCCCGATTGGGACCTTTTGAGAGCAGCAGCAAAGTTTTGGGACGTCCGGAGACATGTTTACTGCTTTTCTTACAATGAGATTGTCCCAACGCATGAAGACTTCTGAGCCTTGATTCGGAGTCCAGAAATTGAGGCTATATCGATTCCGTTGATCGAAGACGTGCCGGTGGCGGCAAAGCTTGCATCTTTTCTGCAGATTTCTCTGGAAGAAGCCGAGGAGATGATGATAGCCCCGGACAGGATTGACCTTTCTGATATTCCGGGCAGGTTTAGGTCTCCGGCTATGGCTGCGACCACGGTGGCTATGGATGCCTTTATCCTCTGCATATTTTCTTCTCTGTTTACCGCTGAGTCCGTGGGGATCTGTCATGGTGGTCTCTTGGACATGGTCAGAGATTGTAGGGCTGGGAAGGACATTGTCCCATTGGTTTTGGGGGAAACCTTGCATGGCATTGATAGGATGGCTAGGGGAGACCATTTCATGAGGTCTGGGAGCCCTACTGCATCGACTTTATGGCTGCAGAGAGGCTTGGGGCTTTGCCAGGGCTTTGCCAACTCGCCCTTGGGTGATTTCTCGAAGAGGTGCACCTCGACAATAGACTGTGGTAGCCGGAGCTAATGATGGCTAGGTTATCCACTTCGAACATTCGCTGGTGGGTACCTCACTGGAGGTTGCAAACCAGGAGGATATTTCAGGAGTCCTATATAGTGAGGGTTCCAGGGTTCTGCTGGTCGTCCTTCTATATACCCTGCTTGGTATCCAGGCAATTCGGGGCCTTACAGGAGCCATTGAGCGATTGGGAGGACATCCGTACCATGGAGGTGGTGCCATTTGATATGAGAGATCCAGCCAGCTTCTCATTCTTCTCGAGGGCTTGGACTTACGCTGCTTTTCCACCCAGGGCTATCTTCAAGGGCAGGAAGAGTACCATTTTGACCACTGTCTACTTGGATTGGTATGAGAGGGAGATGGGAGCGACTCAGGTCATATTGAGGGAGAGACGTCAGGATTTATTGGGAGCTGACTGCGACTTGAGTAGGACTCTGAGGGAGACTGAGGCTAAGGTGAGTCGCCATAACCAGTCGGGTGACCTGATTAGAGATATGGAGGCTCGATACAAGAGATTGTCCGAGGTCGCTCCTTTGACTGAGGCTCAGAGGGAGGAAGTGCGGACTCGTGCTCGGGTTGAGAGGGCACTTATTGACATGGGTTTGATAGAGGCTCCAGTGAGGATACCTGAGATCGGAATGAGGGAGACCGACATTATAGAGAAGAAGAGAAAGAACACTCGACGGGGTCGAGGTAAAGGGAAGAAGACCAAAGAAGACTCAGCGAATGACGACTAACAGATCTTTTCTTAGGATTCCCTTATTGCCATTTTGCAAACACAGTAGTTTTATTAGGCATTTTATTGTATTTTAGATCTTTGTAGCAGGTTAGCAGAGTCAAGAGTAGACCGTGCTTGAACTCATCAAGAAGTTTTTAACTTGTAATGAACAAGAGATATTATCTTAGAAATTAATCAAGACACATTTTATGAAAACTCAAATGTCTTATTGATTTGCTCAGGACCCGTTTTATGAAAACTTGAATATCCTTTATTATTGTTTAGGACGCATTTCATGGAAACTTAATCGTCCTTTTTATTATTTAGTTAGACCGAACCATAAATGGCTGCCTACGTTCCCCTTTTACAAGAAAGACTAAGGGGCTCAGGTCTTCGTAGTTCATTCTGGTGAACTCTTTTTTTTCTATTTTTTTATGTGCACTCGTTTTGCCTAGACCGCCCTTTTGGGTTTTCGGCCTAAAGCCGGGCATTACTCTTTTGCACTAAGATTTTTTTTTCTTTTTCTCTTTTTTTTTATGTGCAACCCTGTTTTTTGCCTAGACCGCCCTTTTTGGGTTTTCAGCCTAGCCGGGCATTACTCTTTTTGCACTAATATTTTTTTTCTTTTTTTTTATTATTTTTTTTATTTTTCTCCTTCTTTTTTTTTTATTTCTTAGACATAGTACCTTCGGAGCTTATCACCGTTGACTGGGTGGACAAAGGGATTGCCGTCCAGGTCTGCAAGTTTCATGGCTCCTCCCGATAGTATCTTCTGCACCACATACGGGCCGATCCAAATGGGTTCCCATTTTCCCAGGTGTAAGTGCTCCAATTTGAGCTTGTTAGAATTTTCGTTAGAAAATTAACGAAAGTTATAACATTTCTAACAATTCCTAACTATCCTAACATTTCTAACAAAGTGAGGGTAAAATGGGCATTGTTATTTAAGGTTAAACCTTAAAAAGAATCTTAAAAAGAAAAACAAAAGAATAAAACCACAAATAGAAATGCTGGAAACATAATCTGGCTGGTCAATTTGAATTTTGAAAAAGATTATTCCTTGTGTCCAAAGCCTGAAGCAGCAATTAATGAACAGTGCACGCGACTGGATCCATCCGCGCGGACATCTTTGCTATTTTCAGAGGGCTATAAATTGAGCCCTCCAGTCACAAAAATAAGGAGGAAGAACACAATAGCAACGAAGTTCTGGCGAAATATAGAGAGAAAACAGTGAGAATTCTCAAGAATTGTCACCTTTTTCTTTCCAATCTTTCCCAACTCATACTCATCCACTCACTCTCATATTAAACCCCTAAACACTCATACACTCAAGCCAAACACTCAAGAACACAAGGAAGATTGGTAAACCCTCCTCTTCCTAACCCTAAATCTCATCCATGCATGCATCTTCAAACTACAAAATGTAGTTCTTTCATCTTCTTTCTCTAGATCTAAGAAGATCACCATGGAAGACCATCTCCATGGATGATCTTCTACAAAGATCAACATTATTTTCAAAGCTTTTCTTTCTTACTTGCAAAAATGCACTTTCAAAACCCTAAAAAACCATTTTCAAGCACTAAATCTTGATTTCAAAGGGTAAAATCCCCCTCCCCAAGCAAATGAAATGCTTAGTCCTAATGTACCCCAAGGATGGTTTGGTATAGTTGATTCACCACTAAAATGTCTAGTGATCACTAACCAAAACCTAGGGAAATGGGTACAAGCATGGATGCAAAACTCCCCTTAAAATCTTGTTTTCTTTCTTGGAAAGTTGCTGTCCAGTAGCAATTTTCCCAGACCTCAGTCCATGGTCTTAATTTTTGGACACAGATGAACTTGGAATTTGGTGTTGACTACAAAACACTTTTTGTAGCCAACATCCAGAGCTTTCCAGATATATTTTTACCTTATTTTTTGGGTGAGTAAAACTCCTCTTTTCAATTTTTCTTTCAGAGGCTAGTTCATCAGCTTCTGGGAATCCAGATCTCATATCTGAGGTTTCCAGAAGGTTTTGACCCCTCAAATCTTCTCCAAAATGGAAATTTCTTTCACACAAAGTTTATTCAAGGAGTCTAGAGAAACTTTCATTCTCTGAGTTCACCCAGATTATGAAGTTTTAGGACCCTTGAATCCGTTTCAAAATCAGGTGTCTGCTGCCATTTTCTTCTGGCAGAAGTGACTTCTCAACTTCAAAAGGTTTTTTGAGTACCAAATCTCAATCCAAAAATTCTCCAAAAAATCATGGGATCAGTTTAAAGTCTTAAAAAGACATCCCAATTTTTACTTTTTCCAGTTTCAACTTATTTTGGCCAAAACACACACACACACACACACACACAAATGATTTTCAGCTTGGAAGACTCGTTTTACGAGGCGCGTCGGGTGCACACTAACGTCCTTCCCGACGCGTAACATGACCTCCGAACCTAAATCTCTGATCTCGGGCTTTTTTCAAAGTTTTGGCCCTTCAAAATTAAAATGGCGTGGCGACTCCGTTTTTTTCGGTTTTATTTGGTTTTTCAAAGAAACGCAAAAGCCGAATTTTTTCCCGTATCGTCACAGTGGCGACTCCGCTGGGGACTAAGCTTTTTAATAAAAAATGGTATTCGGTATATTGGTGGAAACCACTAAATTTCCCGTTATCGCCTCCTAACACGAGTCGGGGATAAATTGTGGTCTAACAATCCCACGTGCCGGTATCACCGTTTTCAAAAAAAAAGCTTTTGAGGGTCAAGCTTCCGTCCCGGCTTTGAAAATCATTTTTGTGTGTGTGTTGATTTTTTGCACGGTTTTCATGTTGTTTTGGCCGCCTCGGAGAAAGTCAAAATTTTGACTGTCGGAATAATGTCCCTAACTGTCGGAATTTTCGTGCTTATATGCTCATAATAAAAATTTAAAAAAAAAGATTTTCAAAAAAAAAGAGAAAATTTCCAAAAAAAAAATCATGCATCATATTTTTAAGACACAAAAAAAAAAATCTCTATTTTACTCAGAAAAAGAATATAGACTGCTTGCACACTACGCGCACGTGACCGTACACTGCACACTACGTCCTTAACCCGGGGAAATCCTTGTCGCGGTCCGTTTGGTCTTATTACGCCTCTCGGATGAGCACAGGACTACCCAAACATCCCATGGAGCCTCGTGTCGACCATGCACTTGTCCGTGACACACTTTGTCCGAGACCCGGTTGGTTTTTAGTCTGGTCTGTGTCATGCCTTGTCCGTGTATAGACCTTTCCTTTCAAGCCTTTGTCGGCATACCGACTCAATATCTCTCGGGTCCCTAATCAGTCGCTAATCGCCGAAGTTCCGCCGGTTTTCCGCCGCGGACTTTGACCAAGATATTGACCGGCGCCTTGACTTCGGCTCACGGCGGCACAAATTATACATCGACTCCCAAAGATTGACACTGAGTCATCAGGGATTAATGACTATTCCATGCCTAATTACGGCTCAACTGACGACAAGTCAAGATCAATATTGGACGCTTATCAGTCCAAATCATGCCGACTTTTCGTCGAGCCCTTGGACATGATCTTGACTTTTGACGTCATCTTTGTCCGTAATTTACATCGAATGCTCGTTAAGACTCGATTACCCGCCAGACTTCTAGGATCATTTTTCTTTCGGTCGGTGGGACCCGCTTGCCCTATAGGACCCTCGCCCGGGCCGTCCACCCCGGGAGGTCGAAATACAGGTGGAATACGAGGGGCTTATAGACGTAGTGACGGGGCCCACCGATCCAGAATCGAGTAGTTTGCGAAAAAGAAGAGCAATCTTTTCCAACCGATTAGGTTAATAAAACATGTTTTAAGTAAACGTGAACAAATAACTGCATGTTGCATGAGCCTAAAGCCCAAACACCTACTCCTCCTTCCATTCCTGCATATCCGAACCTTCATGTCCTTTCCCCGCAGCCTCCGCACAAAGCTTGGTTTCGGGCACCGGTCACCGTTTGATCAGGTTGGGAAGAGTCAAGCGCATCGCCGGCTTCGCCATTTGTTCCGACTCCGGGTTTCGTAATGTCTCATCGGCCGGTAATGATGGGGATAACGTTGCTCCGTCCTCCGTAATCCCTCGTACGGACGTGATGGATCCAGTTGGTAGAGCAAATGAGACTTCGGCATGAGGCTCAAATTGATGACTCCATCGGTAGTCGCAAGTCATGGTTTGACTATCGGTCTCAATTCCGACGGCACTTTTACCGCAAAGACAGTAAGAGGGTTCTCCTCCTCCTCTTAACAAACCTGATACACTAAGATGCTACCCCAAGATTCCTATGTTTCCACCGCCGGTACTCCCCGCCCGCCGACTTACAGGCAACCGGCCCCCAAACAGAAGCCGTGGACGAAAGAGTTCGGTATCACGTCGGTTGTCCCCTCTCAAGGTGATGATCCCACAAATATCGCCTGAGTGATGAAAATCGTGAACAGCTTAAAGAAATATGGTCGCCCATCAAATCCTGGAAGAACGCCAAAACAGGACGAGCAGCTGGATTGAAGAGGCCACACGCCACTTTGGGACCTTAACAATATCCCAACCGGCGGGGCTGCCTTGAAGGACAAACATATGCCCGTTCCCGGGACCTCAATATCTCTCATTATCCGGCGTGAGTCCAATCACTCGCTACCAGGCACGAGCCCGGCTGCATCCCCCGGACCGGTTCCACTCAAAGTCCTTCCAGCACCGCTCAACTGAAGTCCCAAATCCGCCACCACCCGTAGAACACATTTGGTGGGATATTTGTGACTGTCCCGATTGCCTTGAAAGGGACTATCGGGATTGGATACACGAGGACCGTCCTCCTAAGAAAAAGAAAATTTCCTCCCAAAGAAAAATTGAAGGAGAGATTCGAGGCCTAAGGTGATAACAGTGTGGGAACGCTCGGGGAGCCATCTGGGATTTGATTATTATGTACTCTACTCCGGTCGATCTTCCCCAAAGCAAAAAGGGGTAAAAGAGCAGAAAAACCTTTCCAACGACGGAATTGAGACCTTCGGATACCGTAGTACCGCGTAACGGAAGTCCAACCCCCTCGGGGTCAGCCAAGGTTCGGTTTGTCTAGCTCCCGAGTATCCACCGATGAAGAAAAAATCGACGCCGGGCCTCAGCACTCCCACTCAATCAACATGTTGACTGGAGATGGCAACCGCCACAAAAGGCATCAGTATAACCCAGGGGCTTCGGCAAAGACTCTGCCTCGCAGAAAGAAGGCACGAAGTGACCGGCTTGATGAATCTCCATCCCGAGACAAGGACCAAATCTATGATCCTCACCTATATGGGAGTATGATCACCTTCTGCGATGAAGATTTGCCAAGAGATGTCTCCCAACACAATGAAGCTTTGTACATCACTATTCGGCTCAACACCATGTCACTCCCTGGGGTATTAGTGGACAATGGATCATCGGTAAATGTCCTTCCCCTCAGCATGATGAGGGCCCTCCGCATAAATGAAAGGCGCGTGATCCCGTCTACCCGGACTGTCAAAGCCTACGACGGTTCGTCTCGTCCCATTCTGGGGACAGTGACTCTGGAACTCTGGTACGAAACCCAAATGGTGCCCGCAAAGTTCCATGTAATGGATATCCCCTCCGAGTTCACAGCCCTACTAGGGCGCCCTTGGTTGCATCACATGAAAGCCATAGCCTCCACTCTCCACCAATGCGTCAAATTCATCAACCGACAGGGAGACCTTGAAGTCATAAGGGGTGACAGTTTCCTCATAGGGAACGAAGCTGAAACAATAGCCAAGAACGCCCACAGTCAAACACCGGGGCTACATCCTTCAAGAGGCAAGTCTCGCCAGCATCCTTTGGAATCCAGCAATGCCAACTATGTCGACACACTCAAGCAAGCGGACTCCGAGGGAGTTCGATTCATCAAATTCAATTGCTATTTCCAACACTTGGAGGCGTATTGGAAGGAAACGCTGGACACCGCCATGATACAGGCACACAAGTCCCCGGTCCTCAATCACAGGTTTGTCAGTATTCTGCAAACCCATTCTTTGACCTCGCCGGCGAGGAGATTTTCATGATAAAAGTCGGCCAAACACCGACGGACTCGGCTCGAATCCACGAACGTTGTGTGGGACGTCCTCCTTGCCGAACTACCTGCCAAGCCTTTCCGCTCGAGTATGGGACATGAGATTTTTCTAGCTGCTCACCGAGACGCAATGCGTCCTTACATCCTGGATTGAGCGGTCGGATTGTGACGAAACGGAAGTCCCCGTAAATTGAGGAAGATCCCTACATCCACATGCTCGGCTTTCGGATGCCAAACACAGTGGGTTATGGTTCGGACAAAGAGGTGATAGCAACGGCGAAGAGGGAGCACGAGACCATGCCTTTCCCGAGTTGTGAAGCCACCAACAGCGATGCGCGCTAAAGAATTGGGAAACTCTCTCAGCCCGTCCGCGACCAAGGAGGAAATGATCACCAAGCTTGGATTGGTCCCCGTCCTTTCGTGTCAACCTTTGTAAAGTCCTCCGAGTCTCTCATTGTTGAAGTTCGAGTCTCTCGAGTCGTCCGACGGCCTCACGCCCGAAGACTACGAGTCCGTAGCCAACGTTGTATTCCCTTCGTCTTCAATGAAATGACGAACCTTTCCGAGTATCCCTTAATTGCCACTTTAACTAATGATGAATTAACTAATAATCTAAAAACGCTTAATAACGATTCACTAGATGAAGAGGCGTACACATTAAATGAACAATATATCAAAGAAATCTTTAAGCGGGTTGTCCTAAAGAGGAAAATCGAGCCCAAGTCGCCGAAGAGATTTTGACAAGTGTGAATTTGGGAACTACTAAGAGCCTAAAGAGACGCAGATTGGTAGTTTCTTCAAGGGACCGAAAGGGTTGCCCTAATCGAGCCGCTAAAAGAATTCGTGGATGTGTTCGCATGGTCCTATAAAGATATGCCAGGCCTCGATCCTTCCATAGTTGAAAGCACCGAATACCGCTCGACCCGTAAGTCAAGCCGCAGCGTAAGCTAAGAAGAATTAAGCCCGAATGGTCCTTACAAGTGAAAGAGGAAATAGAAAAGATGCTCGGTATGTGGTTCATCGTGGTCATTGAATACCCAACATGGTCAGTCCAACATAGTGACGGGTGACCAAGGCCAACGGAAAGATCCGATGCCGCGTAGACTTCGTAGACTTGAACAAAGCCACCCAAAAGACGATTTCTCGCCAAACATCGACATTTTGGTAGATTCCACGGCCAACCACGAAGTCAAATCTTTCGTCGATGGTTTTGCCGGCTACAACCAAATCAAAATGGCGTAAGAGGATCAAGCCAAAATGCCTCTTCACAACCCCTCGGGGCACATACGCTACACGGCCATGCCATTCGGACTAAAGAATGCTTGGGGCTACGTACCTCGAGGGCGGCTACAGCTCTCGTTCCATGACATGATCCACAAAGAAATTGAGGTCTATGTGGACGACATGATAATACATTCCAGTAGGATCGATGGCCGGCACTTTGTTGATTTGAGAAAATTCTTCGGCCGCCTCCGAGACCACAAGATGAGACCGAATCCAGCCAAGTGCACCTTCGGTGTAAGACGGGGCAAGGTACTAGGATATATGGTGACAGTAACGGGAATCGAAGTAGATCCCCGTAAAATCAAGGCGATAGTTGAAATGAAGCCACCACGGACACCGACGTAAGTAAAATCCTTCATGGGAGATCGCAATACATAAGCCGCTTTGTAAATCGCTCTTACCTCGATCCGCGAGCCAATCTTCAAATTGGATGAAAAAGAATGCCTACACGTAATGGACCCTAATGTCGCCTTTGCCTTTGAACAAATTAAGGCATACCTTGTGAATCCCCCGATTCTCTCGCCCACCACATCGGCAAAAGCCACTCTTGCTATATCTAACCTGTCACTGATACAAAGAATTTGGGCTATGCTAGCTCAAGAGAAAAAGATTCCAAAGTCGAAAACGCCATTTATTTCGTAAGCGTAAAGCTCCAAGGAAGCGAACTCAATTACTCGCTTGCGAGAAGACTTGCGCAGTTTGGTCTCGGGTAGCGGGAAAGTTGAAACACTACATGCAGCCTCACCCGATACATCTTGTTTCAAGGATAGACCCCATCAAATATCTGTTCGACAAGCCTTCCATCTCCATGAGATTGGCAAAATGGTCGTTCTTTTTGGCCGAATATGACATCGCTTATGTTTCAAGGAAATCCGTAAAAGGACGCATAATGGCGTAACATCCGGCCGATTTCCCAAGTGATGAGTCCCGAGGACTCGAACCTCAATTTCCCGATGATGGAATCTTCGCTCTAGAAGGAGAAAATCGCTGGTAACTCTTCTTCGACGGGCGTCAAACAAAAGGGGGAACGGGATAGGAATGCTTCGGTCGATCCTACCGACGAACACACTCCCCATAGCAAGAAGGCCGAACTTCAAGTCACCAACAACGCCGCCGAATATGAAGCTTGCATAGCCGGGTTGGAAGCCGCCCTTGAAAGAAATATCGAGGAATTGGAGGTGTACGGTGACTCGCCTCATCATCAATCGTGTCTCTAACAAATGGAAGACCGTGGATCCGGGTTTGCGAAGTATCATGCTTACATGGAAGAGTTAGTAACTCAATTCAAAGAAATCGCCTTTCATTACCTCGCCAAGAGACCGAAACAGTTCGCATGCTCGCTACACTAGCCTCTCTTGTCGAAATACCCGAAGGAAAGTCTCGTTAAACCATTCGTAGCCTGGGAGAAGAGAAAACCCCGCCTATTGCTTCGAAATTGAAGCGGAAGCCGAACCGATCAATGATCCCCGGTACACTCGTATTTACCAAGACTCAAGGATGGCGAGGCCTCTTTCAAAAACGAAGATGGGGAATATAAAGAAGGAATCAAAGCAAAAAGTCTCTCACTCAAGCGCTCGCCTCCCATTATGTCCTTTTGGGAAACATGTTATACAAAAACGTTATCAAGGCCCCCTCCCGCGATGTATCAAGAAACAAGAGGCCACCGAACTCATGAAAGAAATACATGGTGGTACTCGGCCCTCACATGAATGCTCGAGCTCGATGCAAATCATACCGAGAATGGGGTATTTTTGGATCACCATGGAAGCCGATCGCATCCAGCTTTGTCAAAAGTCCGCGACAAATGTCGCCGATACTCAAATCTTAATCACTTGCCTCCTCACGAGTTATACCGCATGACAACCCCTTGGCCTTTCGTCACTTGGGGAATTGATGTCATAGGCAAAATCACACCATCAGCAAGAACGGCCACGAGTTCGTCCCGGTAGCCGTGGATTATTTCACCAAGTGGGTTGAAGCCAAGTCCTACAAAATCCTCAATTCAAAGAAAGTTGCCCTCTTCATCAAAGAAAACATCATGTGCCGATACGGGTTGCCGCCGAAATCATTTCAGATAATGGATCCCACTTCAAGGGGAATGTGAAAATTGCCGCGGAATTCCGAATAACCCGTCACAAGTCATCTCCCTACAGTGCCCCAAACCAACGGAGCCGTCGAGGCAAAGAACAAGACTCGAAAATATCATCCGAAAAATGGTCATTCAAGGCGTAGATTGGCCCGAGAAGTTACACTCGCACTCGGGGCTCAAGGCGTAACATCGCCGAACGGCAATCGGGGAAACACCTTTGCCCTCACATACGGAATGGAAGCCGTACTCCCAATCGAGCTAGAGATCCTCGCTCCGTATATCGGGCTGAAAGCTGGATTCAACGGTCAGGTCGAATGGCTCCGCAGTCGCCATGACGTCCAAATCTGGCCCTACTAGACGAACGCCGATTGAAGGCCATGGAACACATCCGGCCTACCAAGGAAGAATGGCCGAGCCTTCGTTTCGATAAGAAAGTAAAGCATCGGGAATCCGAGAAGGGATCTCGTTCTAAAAGAAAAACCCTACCCGTATCAACCCTCTCGGCAAATGGGAGCCTCAGTATGGCTCTGCCATATGTAGTCCAAGATCTTCTTCTGAGGAGCCATGCAACTTGCACTCGACGGAATCCCTTTGTACACCCAAAGGAATGGTGACAAGCCGCGCAGATACTACGCGTAAAAAAAAAAAACAAAAAAAAACAAAAAAAACAAAAAAAAAACAAAAAAAAAATCAAACAAAAAAAAAAAATCAAACAAAAAAAAAAAAAACAACAAAACAAAAAAAAAAGAGTGCTAAAAGAGTAATACCCAACTAGGTTAGAATCCCGAGAAGGGCAAAATTTCAGGTAAAAACAGGTTCAGACAAAAAAAAAAAGACCGAAAAAAAAAAAAACAAAAAAAAAAAGAGTGCTAAAAGAGT
This sequence comes from Adenophora triphylla var. japonica, assembly GCA_022495995.1. Classification (NCBI taxonomy): domain Eukaryota; kingdom Viridiplantae; phylum Streptophyta; class Magnoliopsida; order Asterales; family Campanulaceae; genus Adenophora; species Adenophora triphylla. Next base: position 281,963 of record JAFEMH010002730.1, read on the forward strand.
AATACCCAACTAGGTTAGAAACCCGAGAAGGGCAAAATTTTAGGTAAAAACAGGTTGCACCAAAAAAAAAAAAAACAAAAAGAGTTCACCAGGTTGAACTACGAAGACCCGAGCTCCTCAAAATGAGGGGAACGTAGGCACCGGAAACGGCCTCGGTCTAAAGCACAAATAAAAGCCATACTTTGGCATCAATACAATTGATCGTACCATGAAAGCGCTCTCGAAAACTCTAAAGTAATTCAAATATTCATTACAAGTTAAAAGCTCTTTGATGAGTCTAAGCCCGATTCATTCCTACAACGGCAACCTCGCTAAAAGAAAACTAAGATACATAATCAAACTAATGTGTCCTGCATGGCAAGAAAGGGATACTTGGAAACCTCGTAGTCACTCCAAGCCACTCGTGCCGGTCTCTCCTTCTTCTTCCCCTCCGAGTCTTTCTCTTCGAACCGGAAAATGCTCGGTATTCCTCCTACCAAGCTTCCGGTATAGGGACAGGGTCTATCAAACCGGCCTCCGTCAGTGGCCTTAGTAGCCCTAGCTGTCATCCCTCATCTCCTATAACCTAGCCGGTAACATAGGAACCCTCCTCTCCCGTCTCTTGACGTAAGCCTCATAATCAGCCACGCCGTCTCCGCCTCCCGTCATGAGGATTGGCCCTCGCTCGCCCTCCTCCTCCTCTCGAAACAGCCCGGTCCTCCGCACCCATAATGGCCTCACGCCGTCTCAAAATAGCCACCCGAGTCTCTCCTGTATGCCCCTCGTACCTCAATCCAGTGTACCAAGCGGTCAAGAACACCTGTCTCGACGCCTGAGAATAACCCGAGAAGGAAAGGTGTCATACCTCCAGACTCGGGAAAGAAATGGAAACACCGAGGGATTATCCATGGAAACAGGAGCCACCACCCTGGTGGCTATATCATCAAAACCCTCCAAAGGGACCTGCTCCAAGCCAAACTGTCTCAGGACCAGAGCCGAATGTAGAAACCGGACCGAGAAAGCCCCTAAGCATAACCACATGAGACCCGTCCCCGAAGCACTCGCGAGTCTCCACCCGCCAACGAGGCACCAACCATCTCGATATCTTCTGCCTGGCGACCCGCCATCCAACGTGCCCACGAGCCCCGATCATCAAAGTCTACATCAACACCTCTCCCGGCAAAAGTCCAAGGCCTCGATCATATCGTAGGTTTCCCGAAGAACCCCCAAACGCCCATCACCCACAGGTCAAGAGAAACGGCCGCCCTGTGCATATACCGTCCGGTAGCTAATCCGTCGAGAGCATGAAAAGTCTCCCCAAGAATCAAAGGAACGACATCTTCCGCCTGTGCGACAATGAACGACAACATCCAAGAGAGATCGATGGCAAATCCCGAAGGAATAGACCATGAACAAAGTGCCGAACGTGCAAAGTGCAAAGGCATCCCAATAGGCGTCATCCACCAAGCCTAAGCCCCTAAATCTGTCTGAAGACCGGAAATATCAAAATGGTCGGGACCGCTGATCATGCCTCGTGTGCTTCCTCCGGAAAGATGGAAGCTGTGCCGTACAACTTGTCAACAAAAGAAGCTCCTCCTGACAAAGGAATTGCTATCTCCTCCACCTCCGGACCTCCAAGCAAGGCCCGAAATTCTTCCACGGAACAATCTCGTTGAAGGAAAGGCAAAAGACATGCCTTCTAGTATCCCAAAACGAAGAAGAAGCCCTTAATAGGTCATAATCCGGAACCAATTCTTTCGAGAGACCACAAGCATCGTACCTTGTACCGTTCTTTCAAAGAAAGACCTTCTCTCATGCATAATTTCCCTGGACCAATCTTGAACTTGTTGAAAATGACATTTGGGACTCTTGGGACAATTTTTGAGGGAGCTTTTCTAAGGCTTTCCATGGTTTTTTCTCTCTTCCTCCCTGAAAATGGCTGTTTGGACTGAAGGTTGAAGAAGATATTTGAATTTGAAATAAAGCAAGACCAGGTCTGAGCCAAAATTAAAGGACAATGTCGTATGTCGCTCCTATCCGCGCGGATGGGATTGCTTTCAAAAAAAAAAAAATTTGCAACAAATTCAAGCCGCTACACCAAAAGAGGAATATTCTCGTCCCGTTGCTCGAAATCGCTGCAAAACCTCCCCAAACCACCCAAACACCAAACACCCTTGCAAAAAAAACCAAGGCTCATGCAACACCGCATTCATATTGCATCGCATTCATAAAATAAAATCCTAAATTATTACATTCCAAAAAAAAAAGAGAGTGTACATAAAACAAAAACAAACAAACATAAATAAAATCCTAAATTATTACATCCAAAAAAAAAATGTGCATAATCTGTACAAATCCAAATCTCAAAAAAAATCAATCGGAGTCTCCAAAGCACCCGATGTCTCCCCCGGCCCTCTTGCGACTCGGGCCCGCCTCGTCAGAGCCCCGGAAAGTCTCTGCCTCGTAATCGCCCTCATCTCCGTAAAAGAGGCTCTGCCGGGACCAACCGCACACTCGATAGTGGTAAACCCGATCCTCGAAGAAATCAGATCCGAAGGTGAAGGCGTCTCGACTCCCGAACGTACGGGAGACGACCCACCATGCCGCTCGTATGTGTCCCCGCCCTCGCGGATCCCCGAGAATGACGTGATCCGGCGCGCCGCCGCGGTGATCTATAAGAGGGGAAAGAGGGGTCTCCGAGGAAGTCTCCGACGGAATAGGAGAGGCCTCTCGTCCCGACAGGCCGCCGCCGTGGTCTCTCGCCCTAGCCTCGAGGTGCCCCGCAAGCAACCATCCTCCGTATAAATCTCTTAGCCCCGACACTTGCTTCGTCGCTGTCTCGACGACCACCTCCGAAAACCGCACAAAAGCAAAAGCGCCAAAAAGAAGTGATGCTAAAGATGATGAAACAAAAGAAAGAAAAGAAGGGGAAAAGGTGAAGCCATACCTTCATACTCCGGACGAGGCCGGAAAGCTCATGAAGCCGCTTGGCCGAGGGATCTCGCACCCTCAATCGGACCCCATCCCTGGATATAGGAAAATCCGTCCGAGGGTACCGCGGATCCCAAGCCCCTCCTCTCCAAAACCCGAGGCATCCTCAGCCTCCTCAAGACGAACGTCGCATATGGCTCGATCGCCACGAAGTCCGAGAAGTAGCCGGCTCGCTTCGTAATCGTCCCAGTCACTGACCGATCGCCGGTGCATCATGTCGGCTGGGAGGCTCCACCGTGTCCTCAAAGGCGAGTTCACGCTATGCCGGGCGCGTCACTCCTCTTCTCCTGCATAAGAGACGCCGTAAGTCAAAGTGCCTCTCAAAATCCTCCGCCGCACCGGCTCCGTATCTCGCCTTCAACAACTGCGCTTATCCCAAAGCGATCCTGGGGGAAGAATATCATCCCCTCATCCGTCTCGCTCCGTCAAAGGAAGGCAATCCGCGTACCTCGAGAGTCGCACGCCCTTTCCGGAGCCTATCTTCTCCCGGCATGCTTGGACCAAGACCGCATGGCCGGATACGCCCGACGTACGCCTCGTGCTGCTCTCCACACCGTGACGTGGAAAAACTCCAACGCCCATACCGCGAAAGGTAAAATCCAATCAACCCAGTGCAAATAAAAGTGCGTGCTCAAAGGAAAGAGGGAAAGCAAAAAGAGAGCTTATACCTCCAGAGCAAACTCGAAGCAAAGATAGGAGCTCACAGCCTCTTCCTACGTATCTATCAAGAGCTGGCATCACTCATGCAAACTCTGCCCCCCCAGAAATATCTCCAACCGTCTCCATGTCCTCCAAGGACCTCAAAGAAGGCAAAGACCGCCGTCCCCTCAAAGCATTTGACCAAAGAGCGTGCTCGAGAAAGTAAACCACAGGAAGGACCTAGCACCGCTTCTGCGCTAAACCTATCCCCTCCCCAAATGCCTCAGAATCAGCCATGGTCTCCACGATCTTGCCGTAGGACCACGGCATACTCCATCCCCATCCCCTTTTGGGAATAGGGAAAATCCAAGAAGAGCCTCGCAGATCGGGCCACATCCGAAGCTATCTCTCCACTAATGCCGCGTCCATTAAAGGACGTGCAAGTACCCGTGATCGCAAAGATAGTCGAAGGCGTAATGCCGCCTCGCCCTGCATAGCCTGGACTCGGCAGCCTCGCCCGCATTCGGAAGCCGGTCCCACAAGTCAATCACAGACTCCACCGATCCTCGAGTCTTCATTTTGTTCAGCTGCTCCGTCACAAAACGGTGTCCGCCCTGTAAAAAAAAAAAGAGAGAAAGAGAAAATGTCAAAAAAAAAATTTTTGCATTTGCATATACATTAAAAAAAAAAAGAAGGAAATTTCAACAGCATAACAGCATACAATGAGCATAGCCCCATTTTTCTCGCATAAAAGAAAGCAATTTTCAGCAAGTCCCAATGCATTCATCGAAAAAAAAAAAAAAATGCATTCCTACGGAAGTAAAAACTCCGTCCCATTTTCAACAAAAAAAAAAAAAACGCATACATGCATATCATCCATCTTACATGCAACGGGAGGAAAAATCCGTCCCACTTTTCAAAAAAAAAATCCTAAACATACATCTCATATTGGCAAAATGCCCATTCTTTCCAAACAAAATGCATGCATTGCATCAAATTTCATCATCATTCATCAATATCAAAATTCAATAATCATCATTCATCAATATCAAAATTCAATAATCATCATTCATCAATATCAAAATTCAAAATTCAAAAAAAAATCATCATCAAGAACATGCAATATTCAATTCCAAAAAAAAAAAATCATCACAATTCTTCGAATTTTCACATGAAATTTTTGAATTAATCAAAAAAAAAAAATGTGGCAAAAATGCCAATTCTTTTTCCCAAGCAAAATGCACATTTTTGGGACACTCACAAATTCATTGCAACATTGCATATCATCAATATCAATATTCAATATTCAAAAAAAAAAATTCAAAAATCAACCAAAAATTTCAAACAAGAAATCGACAAGAGGATCAAGAGGATTCGAAATATACCGTTCGGAGATGCGGATCCGAGGCCCAATGTTGCCAAGCATCGGGATAATGCTCCTCCTCAACCGATTGCGAGAGATTGTAATGCCTCCTCATCCGGACGAGCTCCAATCGCTCCGCTACCGGCCACGCCCGCCTTGAAAAGCGCCTTCCCCGTGTTCCATTGCTCAAAAAATTGAAGAAATCGGATAAATTTTTGAAGCTTAAATAGCCAAAATGGCGGAATGCCGTCTCTCTCTCCCCGCTTCTGGAATTTTCGAAAATCTGGACCGAGGAAGAAGAAGGGCGCTGGGCCCCATTAAATACCTCGACTTTTCAAAGCCCCTCCGCGGATAAGTTTGTCGTGGGTCAAATGACCCTTTGCCCCTTTAAAATTTCAGGACTCGCACTAGCCCCAACTTGACAAAGTTAACCAAAGTCACTCTCACAAGAAAATATTTCCCTAAGAAGACAAAGTGGCAGCAGATAACGAGATCCCGTATCTCATCAAAATTACCCCTATAGCAAAACGTAAGACCGAGTGCCCCGAGAAAGATAACGAGATCCCGTATCTTCATCAAAATTACTGACCCTAAAGAAACGTAAGACCGAGTGCCAGAAAGATAACGAGATCCCGTATCTTCATCAAAATTACCCCTAGCCAAAAACGTAAGACCGAAGGTTAACCCGAGAAAGATAACGAGATCCCGTATCTTTCATCAAAATTACCCCTATAGCGAAAACGTAAGACCGAGTGCCCCGAGAAAGATAACGAGATCCCGTATCTTTCATCAAAATTATCCCCTAGAAACGTAAGACCGAGTGCCCCGAGAAAGATAACGAGATCCCGTATCTTCATCAAAATTATCCCCTAGCAGAAACGTAAGACCGAAGTGCTCCTAGAAAGATAACGAGATCCCGTAGATCTTTCATCAAAATTACCCCTGGCAGAAACGTAAGACCGAGGTGCCCCGAGAAAGATAACGAGATCCCGTATCTTTCATCAAAATTACCCCTGCTAGCCAAAAACGTAAGACCGAGTGCCCCGAGAAAGATAACGAGATCCCGTATCTTTCATCAAAATTACCCCCTAAGCAAACGTAAGACCGAAAGTGCCCCGAGAAAGATAACGAGATCCCGTATCTTTCATCAAAATTACCCCTAAGCAAGAAACGTAAGACCGAGTGCCCCGAGAAAGATAACGAGATCCCGTATCTTTCATCAAAATTACCCCTATAGCCAAACGTAAGACCGAAGTGCCCCGAGAAAGATAACGAGATCCCGTATCTTTCATCAAAATTACCCCTGCAAGAAACGTAAGACCGAGTGCCCCGAGAAAGATAACGAGATCCCGTATCTTTCATCAAAATTACCCCTGTAGTCAAACGTAAGACCGAGTGCCCCGAGAAAGATAACGAGATCCCGTATCTTTCATCAAAATTGCCCCTGGGCACTTTTCAAACGTAAGACTACCGAGTGCCCCGAGAAAGATAACGAGATCCCGTATCTTTCATCAAAATTACCCCCTATAGCCAAACGTAAGACCGAGTAACCCGAGAAAGATAACGAGATCCCGTATCTTTCATCAAAATTACCCCTAGCCAAACGTAAGACCGAGTGCCCCGAGAAAGATAACGAGATCCCGTATCTTTCATCAAAATTACCCCTATAGCCAATGACGTAAGACCGAGTAACCCGAGAAAGATCACGAGATCCCGTATCTTTCATCAAAATTACCCCGCACAAACGTAAGACCGAGTGCCCCGAGAAAGATAACGAGATCCCAGTATCTTTCATCAAAATCATCCAACGCGGCCAAACGCAAGACCAATTCCCTGCACGAATACGTCTCGATTTTCCCCTCAAAGAAAGGCTAACGAAATCCCCAAAGAAAGTTAACGGAATCCCAAAAGCCAGAGAGATCTCGAGTAGTACTCGAACTACGAAAGGGCTTGATTCCCACTAGGGATACGTAGGTAGCCTATCATTAGGTCCAGCCCCCCGACCAAAACAGTCACCCTATCCTTCGGCAGCAGACAAAGTCCACCGAAAGGCCATTTCAAATCAAGGTCCGAGGCGCCTAAAAAGCCATCTTCAAGGTCCGAGGCACCTAAAAAGCCATCATCTCCAAGGTTCGAGGCACCTAAAACGCCATCATCCAGGTTCGAGGCACCTAAAACGCCATCATCAAGGTCTGAGGCACCTAAAACGCCATCATCAAGGTCCGAGGCACCTAAAACGCCATCTCCAAGGTTCGAGGCACCTAAAACGCCATCTTCAAGGTTCGAGACACCTAAGACGCTATCACTAGAAAGCGATAAATCGCAATCATCCCCAGCAGAGACCGAAAATGGTCATTCCTATCCCCGGCAGAGCGGATACCCGTCAGACCGAAAATGGTCATCTCTTATCCCCAGAGAGTTTCTTTCCAAAGAAACGATCGTAGAACTCGCTCACCAAAGTTCGAGGCACCTAAAATGCCATCATCTCCGGGGTCAAAGACCCGAACTACGACTGGCTTGATTCCCATTCGGGATACGTAGGTAGCCTATCGCTAGCCCGATCACTCGATCATCCTGCCAAATATGGAGCCTTACTCTTATCGACTGACCCCGCTTCCTTCGAAAGCGCCGTCGCCGAGGGGCTACCGTAAGTGCTCCAATTTGAGCTTGTTAGAATTTTCATAGAAAATTAACGAAAGTTATAACATTTCTAACAATTCCTAACTATCCTAACATTTCTAACAAAGTGAGGGTAAAATGGGCATTGTTATTTAAGGTTAAACCTTAAAAAGAATCTTAAAAAGAAAAACAAAAGAATAAAACCACAAATAGAAATGTCTGAAACATAATCGGCCGGTCTAATTTGAATTTTGAAAAGATTATTCCTCGTGTCCAAAGCACAAGCGGCAATTAATGAACAAAGGCACGCCGATCGATCCATCCGCGCGGACATCTTTTGCTATTTTCAGAGGGCTATAAATTGAGCCCTCCACCACAAAAATAAGGAGGAAGAACACAAATAGCAACGAAGTTCTCGCGAAATATAGAGAGAAAACAAATGAGAATTCTCAAGAATTGTCACCTTTTTCTTTTCCAATCTTTCCCAACTCATACTCATCCACTCACTCTCATATTAAACCCTAAACACTCATACACTCAAGCCAAACACTCAAGAACACAAGGAAGATTGGTAAACCCTCCTCTTCCTAACCCTAAATCTCATCCATGCATGCATCTTCAAACTACAAAATGTAGTTCTTTCATCTTCTTTCTCTAGGATCTAAGAAGATCACCATGGAAGACCATCTTCCATGGATGATCTTCTACAAAGATCAACATTATTTTCAAAGCTTTTCTTTCTTACTTGCAAAAATGCACTTTCAAAACCCTAAAAAACCATTTTCAAGCACTAAATCTTGATTTCAAAGGGTAAAATCCCCCTCCCCAAGCAAATGAAATGCTTAGTCCTAATGTACCCCAAGGATGGTTTGGTATAGTTGATTCACCACTAAAATGTCTAGTGATCACTAAACAAAACCTAGGGAAATGGGGACAAGCATGGATGCAAAACTCCCCTTAGAATCTTGTTTTCTTTCTTGAAAGTTGCTGTCCAGTAGCAATTCTTCCCAGACCTCAGTCCATGGTCTTAATTTTTGGACACAGATGAACTTGGAATTTGGTGTTGACTACAAAACACTTTTTGTAGCCAACATCCAGAGCTTTCCAGATATATTTTTACCTTATTTTTTGGGTGAGTAAAACTCCTCTTTTCAATTTTTCTTTCAGAGGCTAGTTCATCAGCTTCTGGGAATCCAGATCTCATATCTGAGGTTTCCAGAAGGTTTTGACCCCTCAAATCTTCTCCAAAATGGAAATTTTTTTCACACAAAGTTTATTCAAGGAGTCTAGAGAAACTTTCATTCTCTGAGTTCACCCAGATTATGAAGTTTTAGGACCCTTGAATCCGTTTCAAAATCAGGTGTCTGCTGCCATTTTCTTCTGGCAGAAGTGACTTCTCAACTTCAAAAGGTTTTTTGAGTACCAAATATCAATCCAAAAATTCTCCAAAAAATCATGGGATCAGTTTAAAGTCTTAAAAAGACATCCCAATTTTTACTTTTTCCAGTTTCAACTTATTTTGGCCAAAACACACACACACACACACACACACACACACAAATGATTTTCAGCTTGGAAGACTCGTTTTACGAGGCGCGTCGGGTGCACACTAACGTCCTTCCCGACGCGTAACATGACCTCCGAACCTAAATCTCTGATCTCGGGCTTTTTTCAAAGTTTTGGCCCTTCAAAATTAAAATGGCGTGGCGACTCCGTTTTTTTCGGTTTTATTTGGTTTTTCAAAGAAACGCAAAAGCCGAATTTTTTCCCGTATCGTCACACCAGGGGGTTGTCTCTGGTAGGGGGATTTACTTTCAACACTAAGTCACCCTCTTTGATGTCTCTGGCTTTAACTTTTTTGTCAAATGCTCGGGCCATTCGCCTCTGATAGGCTCGGGTATGCTCCATGGCTTTAAGCCTTCTTTCGTCGAGCAGGGCCAACTCATCATGCCGGCTACGCAACCATTCTACTTCGTTGATACTGTTTTCCAGGAGGACCCTCAATGACGGGATTTCCAACTCTACTGGTAACACTGCCTCCATCCCGTAAGTTAGGCAAAAGGGGTTTCTCGTGTGGCTGTTCGACAGACGCTTCAGAGCCCCAAAGTGCCGGTGCAGCTGGGCCAATCACGACCACGGGTGGCCATTCTTCGGATGATCCGTTCGAGCGTCTTATTAGCAGCTTCCACGGCTCCATTAGTCCGAGGTCCGTATGGGGACGACTTGTGGCGAGTGATCCCGAACTCGACAAAGAATCTACCGCAGCCCCTTCAAAGTGTGACCCATTATCGAAATGATCTCATTGGGCACCCCATATCTACACATTATGTTTTCTTTGATAAACCGGGCCACCTTCTTGGAAGTGAGGACCTTGTAGGACTTGTCCTCTACCCACTTGGTGAAGTAGTCGATCGCCACTAACACGAATTCATGCCCATTGCTTCTGCCGGGCTATCTTCCCTATCACGTCAATACCCTGCTGTTGCAACGCCAGGGAGTCGTCATGCAATACGGTGTCTGAGGCGGGAGATGGTTGAGGCCGGGCAAACCCGGCACTTGTCGCACGCTTTCGGACATGCCGGACACACCGTGTCTCCATGGAAATCAATAGTAACCCATTCTGAGGATCACTTGCATCAGGGCTCTAGCATTCATATGAGGACCGCAGGGACCATTGTGGACTTTAGTCATCAACTCTTTGGCTCTTTCTTGAGTGACGCATAAGAGGAGTGATCCTTGATACCGCTTCTGTAAGTACCCCAATCTGGATCACCCCCTTTCAAACACACGGGAAACACCGCAGACTCATCAACGCAGTCTCGACGACCTCTGGCACTCAAAACCCTCTCAAAACCCTCTCAAACCCCCAACCAAACCAAGGAGGAGCCTTTTCTGGATAAAAAGGGACAAAAGGACCTTTGGGAATTTTCAGAAATTGGAAAAGCAATAATGGTCCGTACGGACCTCTTTGCTTTAATAATTACCGAATCCTCTTAAAGTCCACAATATTCCCTCAAATCCCTGGGAAAATGATTACCCTCGTGCGAGTTGGTCCGTACGGACCTCTCTTTGCATGTCAACTCGTCCGTACGGACCTTAATGCACAGGAACATCATAATTGCAAATATTCCTCCATCATCACAGCATTCCCTCAAATCGAGGAAAACCAAAAGTCTCGGATTACCAGGAGGTCCGTATTTTGACCTTCTTGCACCAAATTTCGCACTATAAATAGAGGGATCCTCCTCATTTTCACACACCTCCCACTTCTCTCTTCCTCCCTAGGCCTTCCGGCTTCCCCTCTAAGTCCTTCCGAGGCATTCCCGGCCCCTTTCGGATCCTTCCGAGGCCTTCCGAGCCCCTCGTGGTGCTCCGAAGCCTCCCGAGCGCCTCCCGCGACGCTCCCGCGCCGCCCGAGGCACTCTCGAGGTACTCGAGGCCCCTCGTGGTACTCCGAGGCCTTGTCGGGTCTTTCCACGGTGTCCCGGCTCTTTCCGAGTCAAACTGGCAATCCCAAACCACGCCGAAACTCGCCCGAGTGACTCGCCACCACAACGCACGCCCGAACCTCTGCCCCGAGTGACTCGCCACCACAACGCACGCCGAACCTCCGCCCGAGTGATCCCACGATCCCCACGCACGCCGAACCTCCGCCCGAACGCAGCCTCGCAACCTCAACTCACGCCGAAACTCCCGTCCGCAGACAACCGGTATCTCCCGAAGCAATCCCGATCCGTACCGGAACGCTACTCCGACCTCAAACACTATTCCCCAAATGAAGATGTACACGAACCAACATTGGTAAGGCTTCCTTCCATTACTATTTCAATACATTTCCATACATAGCATACAATGTAGACATCCGACACAAAGCATGCATTTTTAAAAGCATACACACACACACACACAACATTTAAAGGATATTAGGGTATCCGAAAGACTCGCTTTACGAGGCGACTCGGGTGAGCTCTAATATTCTAATATTCTCTTCCCGAGGAGTCATCTGACCTCCGAACTCAAAATCTCATCACACAAAAACAGCTTTAAAATTATCTTTAAACCGATGCCCTTTTTCAATGTTTTGGGCTTAATAAAAACGGCGTGGCGACTTTACAAATGCGAAAACAAACGGCAGACACCTCCAACATCGGAAAGATCGCCGAGCGGAAATGCCAATGCCGGGCGCGACGCGGTCTGCCTCTGATCCGGCACTTCAGTTGGCGACTCATTGGGACATTTTGTTTTAAAAACTTTTAAACAAAACAAAAGATTTTTAAAACGATGATGAGAGTCAAACTTTCATTTTACCCCTTTCTTTAACTGTTGTGTGTGTGTGCCACGTGCTTTACTTTTATTTTACAAAAAAATAAAAAATAAAAAAATGCATCAATATACATCCGTGCATACATTTAAAATTCTTCAAAAAACTTGTTTTACTCGAGAAAAAGAATTTTAGAGACCGCACACTACGCGCCTTCTTTCCGCCTCGGTTACACCGCACTCTACTCACACTTTCCGCCTCTGCTACACCGCACGCTACGCGCACCGTCGCCTCGGATACACCGGGCCACGCGCTACAACCCTCAACCCGGAGTGGTCTCGCCAGTCCGTTTGGTCTTCCTAGGCCTCTTGGACGCGCACGGGATCATTCCAAACATCCCATCCTAGCCAAGCGTCAACCCCGCACGTTGAGTCTTGAGTCACACTCGTCTGTACTCGGCTGGTTTTACCTGTCCGTGTCATACACTGGATACATATACCATGCCGGCCATTTTCTCGAGTCAAGGCTCGGAACTCAAGATCCCTTGCGCAAGCAAAGCGATGAAAGGTCATGCTAAAATCTTGACCTCCGATCTTGATTTCCCGGTTACACCTGCACGATGTCTCCGTCCCCGATATACATCCATGCTCACATGACACCATGTCATCACGCCTTTGATACGTCACCATGACAATATGACTCCAAACCAACGCCTAACGTCACATGCATCCCTTGCGCAAGCAAGGTAAAGAGAGGTCATGCCGAACTCTTGACCTCCGATCTTGACTCAGCCGGCTCGATTCACTATTCACATGGCTAACGCATCAAAACGAACATGACAGCTCGGTCCTTAGGTTCGATTTTTATTTAGGCCGGTGGAAACCGCTTGCACTATAGGACCTCGCCCGGGGCCGTCCACCCCGGGATGTCGAAATACATGTGCAAAACGCAGGGGCTTATAGCCGCACGTATGGTCTCCATCGACCCAGATCTAGCATAGTTGCGAAAAAGAAGAGCAATCTTTTCCAACCTACCTAGGACTTTGAGAAAACATGTTTTAAGTAAATTAAAACAACAAAAAAAAATCATAAATAAAAGAAACGAAAACCGCATGCCACGTGAGCTTTCCCCCCTTTTTATCCCGTTAGGCCATTCCTGTGTCTAAACCTTGCCCATCACCCTCCAAACCTAATGTAGAGTGGTCGAGAGTACCTGGAACTCCGTCTCCCTGTCAAAACAAAGCAAGGTCCTACCTCCTTCCCACTCGTCACCAGACACCGTCAATTCCCTACGGCCAAGTCCGCTGGATAACAACGATGAGAACGGGACCTTACCCCAAGAAATTTCCCAACATTGGAAGAAGTTTGGTGTCCTCATGGCTATCGAGAACGCCAAGGTGAGCAACAAGCTCGATCGAAGGTGCCATGCACCACTTCTAACATTAGCCACCCAACTACCCGGGGCTTCCTAAGTCATAATCGCTCCTACAAGCCTCTAACATCTCTCATTGTCTCCCGTAAGTCAACCTCGTTACCCTCATACGAGCCATGCAGCTATGACGTAAGACCACAAGAGACCTTCCGTGAGGAAAGCCCGCCCATCCAGCCTCCCGAGGTCCCGTACTCACCGCCGAACAACGAACACATCTCGTGGGACGTTCGCGGCACAGTAAAGGCTTGTCCTGGAAATGGAATTCCAGGATGAATGAACGAGGGCCGTCCTCGAAGAAAGAAGAAGCTATCTTTCTCAACAAAAACTGAAAAGAGGTACGAATCCGTGATCCCACAAATGGAACCTCGGAGAACCCTCAGAAAGTTTGACTACTATGTCATCTACTCCAAGAAGCTTCCAGTTTCGCACAAGGCCATGGTAATGTCTCATGATCACCGGGACGAAGCCGCACCGCCACCGAAGGCCCGAAGGTCTGGGATAATCCAACCCCGTCTTGGGAAGATCTCAAAGCCACTATTGATGCTTCAAGAAAGCCATGACAAAGGAACGAATTGAAATGCGCAGCCGGCCTTTACGCCAATCAGTGCTCCTCCCACTACGTAAACGGAGAGACAAGCAAAACCATAAGTCCAGAGGTGAATGTTCCGACACGTTCCCGGCCAAATCCCAGCTGAATCCTCCACGGACAGACAAAAGGCCACCATACTCGAGCCACGAATCGAAAAGGGGCCCTACGCCAAAGAAGCCGAAATCTTGGACCCAAAGGCCGAAGATCCCGTCTTGACACACTCAAGCGCACTCAAAGTTAACATCTCACTCGGGTCCTTACTCACTTCATCTTACCCGCACAAGCTCAAGTTGGAAGAAAGCTCTCGGCCTGCACTACGGTTCCCATCACAATGACACCCGATGAAGCAGCTCGAATGATTGGCAACGCTAATTACAAAGAATATCATCACTTTCACAGAGCTCGACCTTCCAAAATTTGGGCCGACCACAATGAGCCTCTCTACATAACAGCTCAACCGACGAGCGCTGCCTCCCACTGTCTTGGTAGATGGGGATCATCCATGAACGCCCTTCCACCAAAATGATGGATTTGCTAGGGATCAAAGCAACCGATCTAAAGCCTCGACTCAGTGCAATCAAGGCATACGACTCAACGTCCCGCCCGCCTTGGGAATAGCCACTCTTGAACTTGTGGTTCGAAAACAAATGGTCCCAACGGATTTCCAAGTCATCGACATCCCGATCACATTCACCGCCATTTTGGGACGCCCTCGCTACACCCGCATCAATGGGGTGGCATCCACTTCCATCGCTGCAGTAGTTCGTCCAAGGAACAGATCTTACCATCATCTACGGTGATAGCGTAGTCAATCGAAAGGACCGAAACAAACGGCGTCCCGCCTTAGAGATCAAACCCGACGATGATGGCATGATGCTAACAGTGGTTCACCATCGAAAGCCCAAAGGCCCAAGTGTGCCACATAGACCTCCGCCTTTGATTTGGGACAAGATCCCTCCCCCGATGAAAATGATGAAGCACATGAACTACATCCCGGGGCTGGTTTGGGAAACGCCATCGTGGCACCCAATGCATCATCAATATCAAAGAACAATACCCCGCACGGCCCGGGATACTCTCCTACTCCCGAACACATTCATGGAGGACAAGCGAGCTGCACGAAACGCTCCACGTATAACAAAAGAGGCTTGCACGCAATCTCCGATCTTCGTCCTCTGCCAGCCTTCGACATGACCAAGTACTTCACAAAGAAGGCCGACAACTTGGAAGAAGATCCAGAAAGGGAACAGAGCCGATCGCCAAACAAAGCCGGCCGACAACTACGGACAAGCTCCAAAGCAGTAACCCGGCAAGATTCGCAGGCCTCAAGCCAAATCCCGTCCGAAGAGCATTTCTCGACACACCGCCCTCGCCGGATCCACAACCACCACTATTCACAATGAATTTTGGTTCGGAAAACCCCTCTTTGGCGTAAGAACTCGAAAAACTCTCTCGTCAACACTCCCGCCTTCAACAAGCGGGACGAGTCCGCATTCGAGCTTAGTAATGCCCAAGACAAAAGCAAAAGACTCCGCAGACGATGCTTGGGACGAGCCACCGCTTCCACCTCGCTTCTTCAAAGAAGAAATCGAGATGCCGATCTAATCGATTTTGTTTCGATAACTCGTGATAGCAATGATCGGGAACGGTGACATAAAGCCCTTCAAGCCCCATCTCCTATCAAGCTCATTGCCACTCAATAACCGCCACCTTCTCCGGACCCACCGCCAAAGAAAGGACATGATCGAACAACTTGGTTCGACCCTCGAGTCCTAGAGTCTAGTGTCAAAACTCATCCCGAGTCCATTAGCTTTGAATTTGAGTCTCTCGAGTCATCCGATGGCCTCACGCCGTAAGATTACGAACTCATTGCCAATAATGTATTCCCGTATGCTCTTAATGAATGCTTCGATCTTTCCGAGTATCCTCTCATTGCATCTTTAATAACCGATAAATTAACTAACACACAAACAAGCTAATAACGATTCACTTGATAAAGAAGCACACATTAAACGAACAATACATTAAGCACATCTTTAAGCATGTTGTCAAACGAGAGAAAACCGGGCCCAAGCCGCGAGGAGGTTTTAACCAAAGTGAATTTGGGAACCGCCGAAGAGCCAAAAGAGACGCAAATCGGAAGTTTCTTCACGCACAGAGCAAGACGCATTGACCGCACCGCCAAAGAGTTCGTGGACGTGTTCGCTTGGTCTTACCGAGACATGCCCGGATTAGGATCCTAACATTGTGGAACACCGGATTCCTCAATCCCGAGGCTAAGCCCATCAAGCAAAAGCTACGCCGAATCAAGCCGGAATGGTCTTTACAAGTCAAAGAGGAGATCGAAAAATGCTCCGCGGCTTCATCAGTGGTGACGAGTACCCCACATGGCTCTCCAATATCGTCACTGGCCACCAAGGCCACGGAAAAGTACGCCGTTGCGTGGACTTCCGAGATCTCAACAAAGCAAGTCCCAAGGACGATTTTTCCACTACCCAACATCGACATGTTGGTAGACACTACGTACCCACTTTCGAAGTCAAGTCCTTCGTGGACGGTTTTGCCGGCTAAGCAATCAAATCAAGATGGCCGAAGAAGACCAAGAAAAGATTTCACAACCCCTGGGAACCTATCAACTACGCAATGCCGTCGGACTAAAGAACGCTCGGGCTACTTACCAACGGGCAAAGAACCGCCCTCTTCCACGATATGATCCACAAAGAGATCGAAGTGTACGTCGATGACATGATCATCCACCAAAGGGATCGATGGACAACACCTCGCGCACTGAGAAAATTCTTCAATCGCTCCGAAAACACTCAATGAGGCTTAACCCCGCCAAATGCACATTTTGGGGTTACCGAGGCAAGGTTTTGGGATACATGGTCACCGAGAGAGGCATCGAGGCCGATCCTCAAAAGATCAAGGCTATCATCGAAATGAGACCACCGCAAACTCGCATGCAGGTGAAAAGCTTCATGGGCCGCCCGCAATATATCGCCCGCTTCGTCAACCAATTGACCTCTATGTGCGAGCCAATCTTCAAACCGATGAAGAAGAACGCCGACATCGAATGGAACTCGAATGCCAAGATGCCTTTGAAAAAATAAAAGCATACCTTGTAAGTCCTCCGATTCTTCGTCCTCCCCACGAGGAAAAGCCACTGCTATACCTAACTTTGACCGACACCGCAGCTGGAGCCACGCTTCGTCAAGAAAAGAAGGAGTCACGAGTTGAAAACGCCATCTACTTCGTCGCCGAAAGTTTCAAGGCAAATAACTCAATTACTCACCTCGAGAAAACTCCGCGCAGCTCGGTAATGGGTTGTCGGGAAACTACGGCACTACATGCATGCACACGCACACTGGGTTTCCAAAATGGACCTGGGCCAAGTACCTCTTCGACAAACCATCTCTCAATGAGGCTCGCCAAATGGTCTTTCTTCCTAGCGGAATTTGACATCAAGTACGTAAAACCAAAAGTCAATCAAGGGACGGGCCATGGCCGAACAACCGCCGATTTCCCAACCGACGAGGCTCGAGGCCCCGAACCACAATTTCCAGACGAGGGAATCTTCGCAATCGAAGGCGAAAACCGATGGCAACGTTCTTCGACGGAGCAGCCAACAAAAAGGGAAACGACACGGTATGCTCTCGTAGATCCTGTGGACGAGCACACCCCAATTGCTATAAAGCTCAATTTCGAGGTAACCAACAATGCCGCCGAATATGAAGCTCGCGCCGCCGGACTACAAGCCGCACTTCGAGAGGAATGTCCGTAAACTCGAAGTTTATGGGGACTCACTTTGATCATCAACCAAGTCTCCAACAAGTGGAAAACCATGTACCCAAAGCTTGCAAAATACCATGCCCGTACGGAGGACCTCATCACACAATTCGAAGAGGTCACCTTCCACTACTTCGCTAAGAGACCGAACAGTTTGCAGATGCCTTAGCCACCTTGGCTTCCTTGTGGAAATCCCCGAAGGAAAAAGCAATCAAACCCTTCAAAGTCGGGCGAAAGGAAATTCCCGCCTACCGCTGTGAGATCGAACCGTAACCTAAGCCCGTCAATGAGCCATGGTATAACCAGCATCTTCCAATACCTCAAGAACGGGAAACCACCTTCATGAACAAGGAAGACCCACACACGTAAGGGGTCAAAACCAAGAGCATCATGGCCCTAAAACGCCTCGCCTCTCACTTCGTCATCCTCAGGACATGCTATACAAGAAACGCTACTACGGGCTACTCCTACGCCGCATCGCCCAAGAAGAAGCAAACAAGTTCATGAACGAAGTCCACAATGGGGCTTGCGGTCCCCACATGAACGCCGCAGCCCCGATGCAAATCATTCTCGTGATGGGCTACTATCTGATCTCCATGGAGGCAGATTGCATCCACTTTGTCCGAAGCCGCGATAAGTGCCAATCTGGTTCTCCAACCTCAATCATCTACCTCCTCACGATCTCTACCGCATGACTACACCTCGCCATTTGCCACTGGGAATTGACGTCATCGGGAAAATCGCTCCGCCAGCAAAGAATTCGGCCACGAGTTCATCTTAGTAGCCATCGACTACTTCACTAAATGGGTCGAAGCCAAGTCCTACAAGGTACTCACCTCCAAGAAGGTCGCGCATTTCCTCAAGGAAAATATCATCTCGCCGATACGCAGCATCCCAAATGAGGTCATATCGGACAATGGTTCACACTTCGAGGGGGAATTCGATGATCGCCGGGCTTCGAATTCAAGATCACACGCCACAAATCTTCTCCCTACCGGCCACAAACAAACGGCGCCGTGGAAGCAAAGAAACAAAACCTCGAACGGGATCATCCGAAAATGACCACCCGAGGACGAGATTGGCCCGAGAAGCCGCACCTTGCACTTTGGGGCTACCGCACATCGCCGAATGTTCACGGAGAAACCCCATTTGCCCCGACATACGGGATGGAAGCAAGCTCCTTCCCATCGAGCTAGAAATTCCTCACTCCGAGTGCCGCTGGAAAATGACATCAACGAAGTTGAATGGCTCAAGCCGACACGACGAATTGGCTCGCTAGACGAGCGACGACTAAAGGCCATGGAACACGTCCGAGCCTATCAAAGCAGGATGGCTAGAGCTTTCGACAAGAAAGTCAAATCCCGAGACATCGTGGAAGGCGACCTCAGACTCAAAGAAAGCTCTCCCACTCGAACCAACCCACTGGGAAAATGGGAACCCACATGGATCGGCCCTTTCGTGGTTCAAAAGATCTTTCTCCTGAGGCGCCATGAAGCCGACGCACCTAGACGGCAATCCCTTCATGAATCCAAATAACTAAGCAAACTGCAGATACTTCGCCTAAAGAAGAACAACCGCGCATCTTCGCACTCCATGTAGTGTCGAACTACGTGCACTGAGCCCTCTAGTCCGGGGAACGTAGGCAACCTTAATTGGTCCGGTCTAAAAATACACAAAAAGTCAAAAGTTTGAATGTCAATCAAGACTCCATCAAGCTACGCACTTTTTCAAGAACACGCCCCAACAAATACCTTGACCAAGTCAAACGACGGCGGCAACATCAAAGGACATCCGAGGGTCACTCAAAGATCAAACGACCGACTCATGTCCGCTTCCAAGCTGTGGGCTTGTCTTCGCCTCACGCGCTTCAAAAAAAAAAAAGAGAGCTCGAGCAAGGGCTCACAAAAAAAAAAAAAAAAAAAAAGAGAGCTCGAGCAAGGGCTCACAAAAAAGAAGCTCAAGCGTAAGCCGCAAAAGAGGTCAAGAGCCCGACGCCAACAAAGAGGCAAGGAAGCTACGAAAAGACCGTCAAAACGACTTGTCAAGGGATCATTCAACCTCTCACCAAGCTACAAAGCCTAAGCAAAGGGATTGCCGTCATGGCCTGCATCGCTTTCATAAGTCCTGCAAATGCAACGTAAAAGTCCAAAGACTGGACGCCGACAGCGACAAAAGAAACAAAGGCAAACAAGAGATCTTGCGTCTCGACAAAGCTTTAAAAAGTAAATCACAAATCACTAACGGTTACAAACATTTCTTGATGAGTTCAAGCACGGTCTACTCTCAAGTTCACAACATGCTAAAAGACAAACTTTAATACATTTAACTAATAATGTGTTTGCAATGCAATGAATGGATACCTAGGAGGTCATTCCGCGCCATCTCGCGCTTGTCCCCTCGCCATTCTTTCCTTTCTTCCTCGTCCCCGGCGAGTCTTCTTTCGCTCCACGTGAACCAACTCTGCGTCTCTCGCCCCGAGATCGTGGGTCCTCCTCGTAGAGTCAAACAATCCAAGAGCTCTCGTGGCTTCATTCGCCCGTGCTTCTGGCTCGGATCTCCTCCCCGCGAGTCCGCAAAAGAGGACCTCTCCCCGTCGCCGGTCAACTCTAGTCTCGTAGTCAAACAAAGTGTCTCCCCATCACATCCAAAGGGTCGACTGTGCTCGCACTCCTAAGGCAATAGCTACTACGGCAACCGGTCCCGTAATCGCTACACGCCTCGCTTCTCCAAGACCACTGGGATCGCCCAACACGCCGCTTCATACCAAAGCCGTGCACCGAGTCGTCAATACGACGCCCCGACGTCTAAGGAGTACCACAGAGGGAAAGCGGAATACTTCCATACCTCGTAAAATACAAGAAGGCACCTGAGCCGCTATACAAAGAGGAACTACCTCCGCAAAGAGCAAGGTCATCCTGCACCAACAAAGGCTCCTGCTTCATCCCAAACCGCCGGAAACAAGCGACGGAATATAGAAGGAGGACCAAGACAAACTCCGGAACTCGACAACGTAGGACCCTTCCCGCAAGATCCTCCTAGTCTCAATCCTCCAAGGAACCCACCGCCGGATCTCGATGCGTACCAAGCCGTGCCATCCATCTCTCCTGCAAAGTGACCGATCCATATCCAACACAAGAGGTCGCCGAGCAAATGACCACGGGCTAAACGACGCTGAGCCTTGGGCATGGCCTCAAGTCTCTCTCGCAGCCACAAGGTGAGCAAAGCGGGGCTTCCCCTCTCATGAACCGATCCCCGGGCCGCGATCTGGCCGATACCATGAAGAGTCTCCCCAAAGACCAACGGGACAATATCCTCTCCAAACCAGCAGGCCCTACCACATCTAGCAAAGCGCCATCGCAAATGCCAAGGAGCCGACCAGAAAAAAGCGTCGCCATCACGCACAAGGCAAATGCGTCCCAAGAGACATCACTCTCATCATCAACCATGAACCGCTCCGGCACTCGTAAATGTCGATATGACCCGAATCAAGGATCATGCCCCGCACTTCTTCCAACGAAGTACGAAGAAAGCCTCGCAAGCTTCACGCTCACCGCAGCACCACCAATCAAAGGAAGCGAGATGGCCTCCACCTCCTGGGTCCTCCCATCAAAGCCCGAAAATCCTCAAAAGTGGGCACCATTTCATTGTAGGAGAAACAAGACACATGCCTCCTAACATCCTGTAACTTCGCGGCAGCCCGCAACAAATCCCAATCAGAACCAACTCCTTAAAAGACCAAATCGAGCAAAGACGAAACCTTACCTCGAAAGCCCGCCTCGATGCCTCATACGGCGCCGCATCCACGTTTTCAACCGCTCAAGGAAGTGTGCTTGCCTCTCATGCGAAAGCCTCGGCAAAATTCTAGGGACGTACGAAGATTCCATGGCAAAAATGGAGGTTCCTAGAGAAAATGGGGGAAGAAAGCTCGAAATGGCCGCAAATGGGGAAATGGGGAAGAACTGTACACCTGAAAGCATTTATCTCCTTCCCAAAAGCAAGGTTGGTCCGTACGACCTCTTTGCATGCTAAGTATGTCCGTACGGACCTCCTTGCAAAAGAACCCATTTCCCAAAGAAACAAGCATAACAACCACCGTCCTCGCAGAAACCTTGCTCCAAACTCCGCCCAAACATCGGCCAAAGCCATTCCCTGCAAACATACACTACCCACAAACGCACTCTCACCACGTGGGTATGCACAAAATAAAAATAATAATAGCAACAATTTCTAGACAAATCCCGGAATCACAAAAATGACATTACATCTTAAAATAAAATGTCAGTTTTGCCGTGCAAATACGAGTGTTTTATTACAGGTGAATATCAAATGTCTCGTTGCTAAACAAAAAAAAAAGAGAAGATATGGAAAGAGGGAAAGCAAATGGACCCTAATCCGACTCTTCAAAGATCATCATCATCCTCGCCGAGGTCCTCTGCAGAGAAGTCGGGCATCCCCGTGAACTCGCCCGCCACGTCCTCGTCATCGTAGTACCGAGCCCCGCCGAGGCCGCCACTCAAAGTAATCCGAAGGATCAAATCCGGCGAAAGGATCAAAGAAAGAAGGCTCTGACGGATCCCTCGCCCGTGCATCCCGAGGAGGGAAGAACTCGATAAAGTGGCCGCGCCGGAGCTCCCGAAGACGCCCCGGCATCCATGCTATGCCGCCTCGAAGGTCCCTCCCCGCCGCGGCTCCGCCGCTCTAGGCGGAGGAACGTCTGCTGCACGCCTCGAAGGCATAGGTCGGTACGCCGGTACGCGTCGCGACGACCGGCAAGACATCTTCGACGCCATCTTCTTCGCAACGACCTCATCGCCACATAACGGCGAGTCAAAGATATCATAGGCTCTCCCTGACCCGCATCAACAAGCGCCAAGGAAACGCTCAAGAATACAGCTTATACTCAACAACAAAAAGAGAAAAATACGTAAAAGATGCCAAGATGGAAAAGAGTCAAGACACTCACCGATCTATCAGATCCACTCAGTACGCAAGCAGAGCCCGCTTCGTAGAACGGGCATGTACACCTCCTCCTCGACCCGTCCCCACTGACATACGTGAAATCCGGCCCCGCATCGGAACCTCGGGAGCCCGCGCCGCCTCTCTCTCCTCGCGCACTCGCGGCGCCCCGCCTTCCTCCTCACGCGCCCCGTACTCCTCTCCATACAAAATGAACTCCTCGGCGCCCACACCGCCAAGGTACCTCTCAAAATCAAGCACATCCATGTCCCGGGAATCAAGCATCCCAAAGTGGAGGGTCCCTGAGCCACGGGAAGCACACCTGGCCATGCCGCCAAGACTCCGCTCCCGTATACATGACGCCGCAGTCAAGCCCCGCAAAGATCTTCCGCCGCGCCGTCACCCGGTGAGCTCCTCAAACTCATCACCCTCATACCGAGCCCACGGGAACAAAAACAAACCCTCCGGCTACCCTCTCCGTACGCTCCTCCGCACATCCCCGTAGGCGACGGTGAGCTTCCCCCGTCGGGGTTCCTCCTCTTCCTCGTCAGATGAGCCCAAATTTCCCAAAGATAGCAGGTACGCAAACAATGCCCCTGGATCTCTATCCCACTGAAGCACCGGAAAACCTCATAGAACCACACCGTGACAAAAATGTAAAAGGCTCAGCAAAAGAAAGCTGGAGAAGCTTACAAGTTGCTAAATCAAAAACAAAGAATAAACTCATACCTCCAAAGCGAAAGTCAAATACAAAGCAATGAATCAGCTTACACACTCTGGCCAAACCGGTCCAAAGAATAGAAAAGTGCAGAGCTCTGCCAAGCCTCGCCTCGCCCCCAAGCGATGTCACAAACTCTATCCAGATCAATCAAGCTCTCCAACAGCAGCAAAGGGGAGCCTAGCCGCTGTGGTTCGAGGAACAAAGTCTCTGACAAGTGCATACCACAAAAGTGAGCGCTGCTAACTCGCTCCGCTCGTCACCCGGGCCTCGGTACCCCCGAACATAGGCCCCAATACCGGCCGTGATCCTCGCCTCCATCATCGCTATATAAGATCCCTGTGCCCTTCGCGAGGACGAGGCTCAAAGCCCAAGCAAGCTCGGTCAACAGCAAATATCGGAGATCACTTATTCCTTTCCACCGCACGCCTCCTTCAAGGGAAAGTCCCTAATCGCAAAGCAAAGCTCTGGTCGTATGTAAGTCACCGTCACCTCTCCCACTCTTCGATGGAAGGTGCGGGGTGGTATCCCACCAATACTCGAAAGGCCAAGCGAAGACGCTCTTGTTCTTCCTCGTGTCGAGACCCCGCAGTTCTCTACGAACACACCCAAGCCGTAAGCGTAGACCAGCCTCCCGGGACTCGGCCTACCATCCACGTAAATATCGTGCATCCGCCGCCACAACTCAACAATGCCTCGAGCGATCCCCGAGTCTTCATCCTCTTGGCCTTCCCACCATGAGCCCTCATCCCGCAGTAAACACAAAGAAAGGTACGTCATTCGCAGCATTTAATGCAAAAGAAAATCAAAGCATACATATCCCGTCACGAAACACGGCACACATTGCACATACTTTTCACATATAACCCGTCACAAAACACGGCACATATTGCACATAATTTTCACATGCAATTCTCACATATATCCCGTCACGAAACACGGCACATATTGCACATACTTTTTACATGCAACTCAAAACATGACATGCATTATACATAATTTTTTCCATGCAGTCCGTCACAAAACACGGCACACACTGTATGCATTTTCTCAACGTAGGGATCAAGCACTACACGACACATTTTCAAAATAAACCGTCACGAAACACGGCACATATTGCACATATTTTCCCCACAAAGTCCGTCACCCAAAAACACGGCACACACTGCATAACAAAAATCCGTCCCTACACGGCACACACATTCAGACAAAACCCGTCACGAAACACGGCACATGTCACATTTTTTTCACAAAATTTGTCACTACACGACAAACTTTTCTCATAATGTACATACATAAATAGCATTAGGTACAAAACACCAAAGCATGCATTTCATTAGAGAGGCACTTTATTTTCACAAATAAAAGCTAATCTACACATTTCTGCACAAAATACACATACCCACAATTTTTACATGTCCATTTTCAACAATTCATCAAGAATTTCACAAAAGGCATAAAAAAAATAACAAAAACTCAAAAATGCGAAAAACTAAAATCTAGTTTTAGCATTCAAAATCTCAAGCAAGGAATCGAAACGAAATGGATTTCTTACCTCCCCGACGTTCCTAGAACGACGATTGTGCACCTCCGGATTTGGATACAAGACATCCGGGTTCTTCGAAGATGAAACAAACGAGATCCAATTTCTTTGGAGCTCCATCCGTTGCTCGACCACTTCTTGACCGCGTTGTCGACGATTCCTTCGAGATCCTTCCGCCATTGCAAGCGATTCAAGCGAAAAATGGAAGATTTTGGTGTAAAAATGGAGGTTTTCTCTCTCTCTGATGCACGAACCGGAGAAGAAGAAGTGAAGGGGGCCTCGCTTTTAACCCGGTCAAAACCTCGGGAACCGTAAAACCAACATGGTCCGTACGGACCTCTTTGCATCCCAGTTGGTCCGTACGGACCTTCTTGCAAGGGAGGGCCAAATTACTTTTCCCCGCCCTTATAATCTTTGCCCCCGGCCGTCCTAAGGCCTTTTTCAAAGAAATCCAAGTGCGTAATGGTCCCTAACCCTTCAATTCAACCACCGGCCGTCTGTAAGCCCGACCTCGCCCACTCCAACGGCAATTCAACCACCGGCCGTCAACGTAAGACCGGTCTCGCCCACTCAACGGCAATTCAACCACCGGCCGTCGTAAGACCGGTCCTCGCCACTCAACGGCAATTCAACCACCGGCCAACGTAAGCCCGAATCTCGCCCACTCCAACGGCAATTCAACCACCGGCCACAAAGTAAGCCCGAACTCGCCCACTTCAACGGCAATTCAATCCCCGGCCATCAATGTAAGCCCGAACTTCGCCCACTCAACAGCAAAACAAGCGCAAGAAGGAGCCAACACCTCCCAGCACAAATCTCAAGGCACGCTCCAAAACGCCAAATGGTGAAGCAATCACCGGCCATCATCCTCGCCCACTCAACGGAAATTCAAGAACTGGCCATCAAAGTAAGCCCGAGCTCCTCCCCAACAAGTCAAAGGGAAGTCCTACAAGACTACATATCCGACCGCCGTCAATGTAAGCCCGAACTTCGCCCACTCAACGGCAAAACAAGCGCAAGAAGGAGCCAGCACCTCCGAGTACAAATCCCAAGGCACGAAACGCCTCCAAAACGCCAAATGGTGAAGCAATCACCGGCCATCAAAGTAAGCCCGACGTCACCCTCTCAACAGGAAAAGCCCCTACAAGGCCACGATAAATCCCCAACGGATGAACACCGGCAGCCATCGTAAGTCCAACCTTCTCCCCAGCGGACAAAGCACGAGGCATCTAAACCTCTCGCAATCAAAGCTCAAGGCAGCATGCTCCACAACCTAACGATTCAAAGTCCTCACGCATGGCAAACCGCACGTAAGACGATTCAAATTCCTCACGCATGGCAAACCGCAGCCAGAAGACGATTCAAGTCCTCACGCATGGCAAACCGCAGCCTGTAAGACGATTCAAAGTTTTCATACATGACACCACCGCCGTAAGACGATTCAAAGTCCTCACGCATGGCAAACCGCCGTAAGACGATTCAAAGTTTTCCTACATGGCACCACCGCAGCCGTAAGACGATTCAAAGTCCTCACGCATGGCACCAACCGCAGCCGTAAGACGATTCAAAGTCCTCACGCATGGCAACCGCAACCGTAAGACGACTCAAGTCTTCATACTATCTCCAAATGAAGGCTTTAAACCACTCCCGGAGACCGTATAAACCTGCTATCTCAAAGGCTTTAAACCACTCGGTCCTAAGACCGTATAAACCTCCAAATCACTATCTAAGGCTTTAAACCACTCGGTCAAGACCGTATAAACCTCCACCATCACTATCTCCAAGGCTTTAAACCACTCGGTCCGAAGACCGTATAAACCTCCCAAATCACTATCTCCCTAAGGCCTTAAACCACCCGATTAGGAAAATCGTAAAATTTCCATCCCAGTGACACCACCACGTCCTCACAATTGACCTCGGCGGTCACCACATTTTAGGACACCACCACGTCTCACAACCGACCTCGGCGGTCACACAACACTTCGTGGCACCACCACGCCCGCACTCACATTCACGACCTCCGAACTACGACTGTGCTTGATTCCCGCCAGGATACGTAGGAATCCTATCACAGGTCCACCCATCGACCCATGCGGTCACCCAGACACCACCACGTCCTTACCACCGACCTCGGCGGTCACACGACACTTCGTGGCACCACCACGCCCGCATTCACAAAACACTCACCCCACACCCGAACTACGACTGTGCTTGATTCCCGCCAGGGATACGTAGGAATCCTATCACAGGTCCAAATTTACCGACCTAAACGGTCACACAATAGGACACCACCACGTCCTCACACCGACCTCCCTGGCCACTTTATCTCCCAAAGACGCGATCCGCATTAGGACCCTTATCTTATCGGCGACCCCACTTCTTTCATAAGTGACGTCGTCGAGGGGCTTCGTAAGTACCCCAACTGATCACCCCTTTCAAGCACACGGGAAGCACCGCACTCATCAACGCAGCCTCGACGACCTCCGGCACTCAAAACCCTCTCAAACCCCCCACCAAACCAAGGGAGGAGCCTTCCTGGGATAAAAAGGGACAATAGGACCTTTTGGGAATTTTCAGGAAATTTGAAAAGCAAAAATGGTCCGTACGGACCTCTTTGTTTTCATAATTATTGAATCCCCTTAAAGTCCACAATATTCCCTCAAATCCTGAGAAAATGATTACCCTCATGCTTAGTTGGTCCGTACGACCTCTTTCGCATGTCAAGATGGTCCGTACGGACCTTATTGCTCGTGGACATCATAATTCCGTAATATTCACCATCATCACATATTCCTCAAATCGAGGAAAACCAAAATTCTCGGATTAACCAAGAGGTCCGTACGGACCTTCTTGCACCAAAATTTTTACTATAAATAGAGGGCTCCCCTCCTCATTTTCACACACCTCCCACTTCTCTCTTCCTCCCTAAGCCTTCGCTTCCTCTAAGTCCTCTCGAGGCACTCCCGCCCTTTCGGATCCTTCCGAGGCCTTCCGAGCCCCTCGCGGTGCTCCGGCCTCCTCCGAGCGCTCCCGCGACGCTCCCGCGCTGCCCCGAGGCACTCGGGAGGTACTCTGAGGCCCCTCGTGGTACTCCGAGGCCTTGCCTAGTCTTTCCACGGTGTCCCGGCTCTTTCCGAGTCAAACCGGCAATCCCAAACCACGCCGAAACTCGCCCGAGTGACTCCGCCACCCCAACGCACGCCGAACCTCCGCCCGAGTGATCCCCGCGATCCCCACGCACGCCGAACCTCCGCCCACACGCAGCCTCGCAACATCAACTCACGCCGAAACTCGTCCGCGTACAACCGGCCCCTCCCGAAGCAATCCCGATCCGTACCGAACGCTACTCCGACCTCAAACACTATTCCTCGCCGGAAGACAGCCACGAACCAACATTGGTAAGGCTTCCTTCCTACACTATGTCAATACATTTCAATACGTAGTGTACAATGTAGACATCCGACACAAGCATGCATTTTTAAAAGCACACACACACACACAACATTTTAAAGGATATTAGGGGTATCCGAAAGACTCGTTTACGAGGCGACTCGGGTGAGCTCTAATATTCTAATATTCTCTTCCCGAGGAGTCATCTCGACCTCCGAACTCAAAATCTCATCACACAAAAACAATTTATTATTATCTTTAAACCGATGCCCTTTTTCAATGTTTTGGGCTTAATAAAACGGCGTGGCGACTCTACAAATGCGAAACAACGGCGAGACACCTCCAACTAACGCTAAAGCGGAATAAAGCCGATGCCGGGCGCGAACGCGCCGCCTCTCGGATCCGGGCGAACATTCCCGAAAAGCGACGAATGCGAGATGCTTCAGGGCCTCCGCGCGCGAGCCGAATCCCGGGTAATTTCAGGATGGCAGGGAACAAATCTGCAGCAATCCTCTCAGCCACAGTCCAGGCATAACATCCAAACACCTCATAGGCCCACACCTGAAATCATAGACAAGAAGCTTTTAGTGTGCAGCAGCAGTGATACAATGATGACAGAAAAGTCAATGCAGCAGTCAAGTTGCGAAAAACAAAAGGCATACCTCCAGAACAGTCTGATAGAAATCTAAAGAGGTCACACTGCCCCTGCTCACCTCATCCCATCCTCTATACACCTGAGCCAAACCGGCCTCGTCCCATGAAAAGGTGGATACCTGGATCCAGTCTCGAAGAGGCTCTAGCAGAAGAGTCAATGCCGTAGTAGAGGCATTACAGAACAGGGTATCGGAGAATCCAGCCCAGGCAAACGCCCTCGCCAACTGCTCAGCCGTGACTGTAGCAACACCCTCAGAGAAGAGACGACACTGCTGCGTCAAAGCCGAATGCAGGTCCGCCAGTGGAACCCCATTGCCCTTCGGGCGAAGGGTCAGGCCAGTCAATGCCCTAATAGCGTCCGGGCTCAGGACACCAGGATCCTCAGAAAAGATGGGTCTGCCTGTGAACTGCAAACCCGTGATGGCAGTGAAATCATAGGGAGTGATGGTGGACTCACCCCAGGACAAATGAAAAGTGTGGGTAGAGTCCCACCAGTACTGCCTAAAGGCCCTAACCAGCTCCACGCTCCTAGGCGTGTCCCCAAAATCTCCGACGGCAGTAAAGAACGGGCCGAGGCCAGCAGCGAATATCAGGCCCTTGGGACTGTCCGGCAAATCAGAGGAACCGGGAAGAAGGCCCCAAATAGTAGCAATCGCCTCAGGGGACCCCTTGGTCCGCAAAGCCTGCAGGTAAGCACAGCACAGGTATCAGAACATACTCATAACAATGTGTGCATTCTTTTGTGTGCATTTTCAATCTCTAAAATCACATAATTCTTTCAAAAGGAAAAGAACAAAAAAGAAATCTTTTCTTGTTTTAAAGCATCCCATTCCATAGCATGCAATTTTCCTCTGGGTGCAATTTTCCCCAAATTCTACCTTGAGCCCTAGAAATCCAACTTCCAAAAAAGAAAAGGGAAGGGTCGATGGTTTAAAATGCTTACCCCCATTCGCTCCGCGGTGGAAGTATGAAAATCAAGGCTCGGATAGAGCCCATTCCCCTCCGAAAATTTCTTCCGTTTGTTCCGATCAACAAACTTCATCCTCTCGGACAACGATCGTTGAACTTGCCTTCTTGATTCCGCTCGCGGAGGCATCCTTAATTTGATTTAAATAAAAAATTTGGGGGGAGAATTTTCAAATTTTTCTTCCTCTCTCTCTCTCAGAGCTCGACGGCTACTCTTGGTCTGGACCTCTGTCTTACGACCTAACTGTTTTAATTATAAATTTTTTTGCGGGTGACTCCCAAAGAAAAAGTCAAAATCGCGGGTGACTCCCAAAGAAAAAGTCAAATTCGCGGGTGACTCCCAAAGAAAAAGTCAAAATCGCGGGTGACTCCCAAAGAAAAAGTCAAATTTGCGGGGTGACTCCCCTTGGAACAGTCAATCTTCGGGGTGACTCCCCTTGGAACAGTCAATCTCGGGTGCAAACGCCCATCTCCGGGGTGACTCCCCTTGGAACAGTCAATCTCGGGTGCAAACACCTATCTTCGGGGTGACTCCCCTTGGAACAGTCAACTTTCGGGGTGACTCCCCTTGGAACAGTCACTCTTGGGTACAAAGCCCGTAGCCTCTCGTTAGTGCCACCTCTTTTTTGAACTACGATTTGGCTTGATTCCCCCACGGGATACGTAGGAATCCTTTTCATAAGAGGTCCAGCCACTTGACCATCTTGGTCATCTTTTTCCCCGCCGTTCGTGTCTGGCTCGAGATTCTCATTGTGTTGACGACCCCACTTCCCGCAGAAGTGACGTCGCCGAGGGGCTCTGTGAGTAATCCCGACCCGAACTCGTGTTTTTGGGTCCACTTTCCTTGGTTTTGGGGCTCATCTATTTGCTAAAATGCATTTTGAGCCCAATTACCCCATCCCTGCCTTGATCCATTGGGCCTGCCCTTTCCTGCGGCCCAACTTGGCAAAAAGATGTACGCTGTCGTCCGACATAGGACTCTCCCAAGGTGGTGGAAACCTTCTATCGGATGACATAGGACGTCCCATCAGCTTGCCTATAAATAAAGGGCATGGCTGATCATTTTGAGGAGGACTCTTAGCAAGCAAGGAAACTCTGTCAAAATAGAGTCTCATCCTCTCTCTCACACACATTCACCTCCCTCCTCATACATACACACATTCCAAGCCAAGATCCAAAGAGAAACTTCCTTTGTTGGTGATTTGAAGGGGTAAACACCATACTATTGGTGCATTTACCTTGTGGACTACAATAGGTAGCCACTAAACCCTCTCTCTCTCTCTCTGATTAACCCTTACATATTCATCTATATCATCTTGCATGCTTACTTGCCTTGATATAATGTGAAATATTTGGGATTTTGCATGATAAAGGTGGTGGAGAGGTGAATCTTCTATATTCACTTCTCCCCACCTCAGATCTGAACACTTGGTGACCTTAGCACCATTAAAGTTTGCATATTTGTTAGTTTCCATTGAGTTAGGAGGAGATGGCTACATAATAATGGCCATAGATATGTGATTTATCACATTTGGCCATTAAAGCCATGTGATCCTCCCATAATACTCACGTAGTGCTACTATTTTACTGTTTTCATTTAATAAAATAGCTTAGTTTTGCATTGAGAATAAGGTGGAATCAGTCTGACTGAAGGGCACTGAAATAGGCCTCTGGTGTCGGACGACACAGGACTCCTCAAAGGATCCTGTGTCATACGACATACAGCTCCCAGAAAGCCATCTGGCTTTCAAGGACTTCAGATCCATTCAGAATGGTTCCCTTTGTTACTCAAGGCTATGTCTAAATATAGGTTTTAGTTCTTTTGACACCATTTGGGGAATCTAAGATCTCTTCGGGTGCAATAAATCGATGGAGGCGGTTTGTCATATAACATGGACACTCTTGGGTGTCCTATGTCATATGATATCCGTATCATTAAAAGTCAATCTTAACTTTGCTCCACTCCAATCAACCCCGAACTGAGCTTAGACCCTGGATAGTGCCTTTTCTCAGTTAAAATAATCTTGTCCCAAATTCCAGAGCAGCTTTGGTGTGTAAGAGACAATCTGACCATGAGGCCTTATGTCGTCCGACATCCCCTTCATGGGAAGTCCTGTGTCGGACGACATCGGAGCTTCCTGAGCAGACTGTCTCAGCTCTTGCCTTAGAATGCAAGTCATTGTTTGTAAGGGGTGTGGCCCCCTGTCATGGCTCACAAGTTGTACCCCATTCTGAATACTATCAATGAAATACAAGTTTGCACACATTATTTGTTGACACAAATCGCACACACTTTGAATGTTTACAATTGTCCAATGTTTGATTGAAAGTCTCGAAAGAGGCGTGTTGGGTGAACTCCCAAGTTCTTCCCAACACATAACCAGACTCCCGAACCCAAATTCTCTTTAAAAAAAAGGTTTTTCAATGTTTTCCTTTAAAAACGGTGTGGCGACTCCCAAAACACAAAATTTCAAAAGATAAACAATAACCAAAACATATTTTCACCCCAAAGCATTTTAAAGCGTTGTTGTCATTTTTCTGAGGCCGTTCATTCGAGATGGCAATGATTGAAAGGAGCTAAATCAACTAGTGACACCAGTGCATAGGTCCCGAGGAAGACCAAAGGGATCCAAGAAGAAAGTGAAAGTGCCAAGTGGAAGACTTAGGGAATGGCCT
Organism: Adenophora triphylla var. japonica; assembly: GCA_022495995.1. Classification (NCBI taxonomy): domain Eukaryota; kingdom Viridiplantae; phylum Streptophyta; class Magnoliopsida; order Asterales; family Campanulaceae; genus Adenophora; species Adenophora triphylla. Next base: position 314,524 of record JAFEMH010002730.1, read on the forward strand.
AGGAAGAATGTGATACCATGAGTGAAAAGTGGAGTGTTTTGCTTTTATTTCTAGAAAATGATAGTAGTAGTTAGTAGTATTCTAGTTCTAGTAGCAAGAGCTCGAGAATTGAATTGTTATCATTCAAAGTTTTTATGTAATAAAGCGTATTCCGTATTTTGAATTATGTTTTGATTGAGTTTTGTTCCATAGTTTTAAGCATGTATGTTAGCCAGAACGGGGAAAGATTGGTCTATTGAAACGACCAAGTGAGAATAATAACTTGTCTAGTGAAACGACCTGTGAAAGTAGTGTTGGTCTGTTGAAATGACCAATAAGTCTATTGAAACGACTTATGAGAGTAATGCCGGTCTATTGAAACGACCAATGGTCTAGTGAATTGACCTATGACTTAAATGTTTAGTCAGTTGAGACGGCCTGTATAGTATAAAAAGTATTAAGCATTGAGTAATAATAGTGTTGGCGTGAGTGATAGTATAACATTTTCATAATACTGATATGGGTATTATGTTATCTTCCTAAGATGTCGAGGAACAACAGAAACAGCGCCAGTGCCAGTAACAGACGCAACAACCAGGAGCAGCCAGATCAAGACATGGCAAACCTCCTAGAAATGTTGAACCAGAAAGTGGCAGGCATTGGTCAGGTAGTAGAAACCTTGGCTCAACCACAGCCGCAAGCACAACTAGTACCGCTTAGATATCCGCTAGAGTTATTCCTGAAGAGGAACCCGAAGTCATTCTCTGGCACTCCAAAGGAGAAACCAGAGATCTGGATCAAGGATATGGAAAAAGTGTTTGAGAAGTTGACTTGCACACCTGAGCAGAAGGTGGTTTTTGCAACTTTCATGATGAAGGGACAAGCTCTTAAGTTGTGGGAAGCCGAGAAAAGGGCAGCTGTTGCACGTGGAGATGGTAATTTCATGTGGGAAATGATTAAAAATGTGTTTAATGAAAAGTATTATCCGGCGAGCGTTCGGAATGCCAGATTGACGAAATTTATGATGTTAACTCAGGAAAGTTTGACGGTGGAGGAATAATGTGCGAAGTTCACCGAGCTGCTGGAATTTGCTCCAACATTCTTTGATAATGAAGAGCAGAAGGCAAGAAAGTTTGAAGTTGGTCTGAATGACAGGATCAGGTATAGGATTACTCCATTACTGATGCCAACATATGGACAAGTACTGGACAGAGCAAGGGTAGTGGAGAAAGAAGCGAACAGTTACCGCAGCAAGCGAGAAGAGAAAAAGAAAGTGAGAGAAAGAGTCAAGTGGGACTAAGGGGTACGCTGGAAGCTGGAATCGGGATGGGACCAGTAATAAGAGGAAGGCTATGGACGAGAACCGTGGAAAAGAGGGTGCTAGTAACAAGTATCAGAACAAGAACTACGGTAAGCGCAGAGATGGGGATCGAAGTGATGCTCAAGGAAAAGGATTATACGATAAATGCTAAGTGTACGAAGGGAGGCACAAGACTGATGGATGTTGGTACAAAGAGTAGAAACGTTTCAATTGTGATAAATTGGGTCATCCGCAATGGAAGTGTCCGGAACCCAAGAAGAATGCACCTGCTCAAGGAGCTAAAGATGACAACAAAGGAAATGGTGGAGGTCATGGCCATGTGTTTATCATGACTGCTAGAGATGCAAGAGCCACTAATGACCTCGTAGCAGGTACACTTCAACTCTATTCTCATAATGTGTATGCATTAATTGATACTGGTGCTACGCATTCTGTTATTAGTACTTGTTTGGCAAAGCGCATGAATTTGATTTTGAGGCGTTAGAGGATATCTCTAGTGATAGATACTCCAACTAGAGAATTGATCCCTATTACGTATGTGTTTAGGAAGTGTCCTTTGAAAGTAGATGAAAAAGAACTGGAGGTTGATCTTATCGGCTTAGAGATCGGTGAGATTTACATTATTTTGGGAATAGGGTGGTTAGCCGTGTACTATGCCAAGGTAGATTGTTTTAAGAAGGAAGTTTGTTTTAGATTACCATCCGGAGAAGAGTTTTATTTCCAAGGTTCGAAGCCTAGAATTTGATCGGGT